>CAMZMU010000078.1:44787804-44995444 GCA_947311845.1 Poa pratensis
AGAGGAAGACGGAGAACGGGGGACCAAGCTGAAAACGTTGT
Source organism: Poa pratensis (assembly GCA_947311845.1). Taxonomy (NCBI): domain Eukaryota; kingdom Viridiplantae; phylum Streptophyta; class Magnoliopsida; order Poales; family Poaceae; genus Poa; species Poa pratensis. The sequence goes on from CAMZMU010000078.1 coordinate 44,787,846, forward strand.
TGCAGGCTAGGGTTATGGTTTGTAATGGCGTTGTAATCTTGTCCTCGACATTGTTTGGACGCCAAGTGTGTAAGGTGGCACTTGATGCAATTGTATAAGCACAAGGGCCGGCAATGGCATTGTCATCTACAGTAGCTGCAACTTTGTTAAATTCACCGACCAACAGCATCCTTTGATTTAATTAATGTCATCCTTAATGAAAGGGAAGTACAAAGCAGTACAAACATGTTACGGTCCAACCCTGCTAAGAAGCAAGCGAAATATTACATCATAGAGTAGTAACCAACCACAGAGGGGTTGGAAGCTGTCTTCCACCATTTGTGCTCGGACCGTAGCTAAACCTCCCCCCAATTGCCGGACCTTCGACAGCAAATCTACACCAGTCATATTCCACTCCCTTCCGGACAGACAACAAGTCTATGGTGAGACATAATACACAATCAGGCTGCATTACAGCAACAACGAACTCGTCCCTTGTACCATGAAAGGGTAGTTCATTCCGAGGAACAACGAATTCCCCTATAAGTTTGGCAAACAATGCCAATCCCGTCAGCAGGATTCAGAACATCTGAAGCTCGGGCGATCACGTGGCAGCGGAGATGAGGAAAAGCTCGAACAGATCTCCCAAAGTATTCAGGCATTGCCTGTTCAGATCTTTGACCTCCTCTTGTATGTACCCAAAGGAGCGTAGAACCGTCTGCTGTCTCAGCTAGGAACCAGGTCCTTGTTCGCATCTCTTCGTCGGCTTCCTCTGCCGTGAGATCCGTAGGTTGGAAATCATCTGCAAATCTCGGAGCTTTGATTCTCATTGGCGCTGAATCCGCGCCTAAGAAGTAATAACAGGCATCAGTTTTCGAACAAGCAAGTGCATTTTTTTGTTTTCTGAAAAAAAATTACCGTATATAGTCGGCTGCCATACGAATACATCACCGAACACATCCGTAATAGCATAGTATCTATTGCAATGGAACATAGCGTCCACGTATTTCAATGGTGCGAAGAAGGTCATTTGTGAGTTGTCTCCAGCCGTTTTGGCACGGAGTCCTCAATGCAAAGATGAAAGCGTCAGCATCCAGATTTCCTTACAGGGGATCTTGCTATCTGGATCTTCAGTAGGTCAGCTTTCGCTAGATCAAAGCAGTAGGACAGTGGATGTGAACCAGGTTTAACACCCATGTTAAGTAGAGATGGAATTGGTATATGTTGTGCAGTCCGCACGTTGACTAGTTTCCACCGCGCACCTTTACCGACAGTAGCGATCCAGTCGCCGTTCGATCCGCGAAATACGTATTGCGCCGGCATGGTAGAAATGCCGGTACACATGGTTTATCAAGCGGCATAACCTGAGCTACCTAGCCTTGGCCTTCAGGTCGTCCGGCCATCGCTGTGGGTCAGCGTGGAGCAGGCACGGTAGATCGAAAGGGGGGTGCTGTGTACCTTCAAACTCTCCCGCACGCCCGGAAAAGCAGTACCGAAACGAACCATGGTAAATAGATCAGAACGATTCTCGAGTACCTCTACAGCCTCCTGGTAACGAAGACCACGATGTTGCCTGGGTCTCCACCCCGCCGCCGTCCCGCTGCCGTCACCTTGCATTCCAGGCAGTTGGTACTTTAGTATACTGGTACTTACTGAAGTGGAAGATGTTTGCTCTCCGGATACTAAAGTGGCGATATAGAATGGCGGTCCTAACGACGGCTACCTGTAGTACGCCAGTCCGTGGGGCGCTTCCATTTGATGATACTCCACATCTAAAGGCGTCAGACTCGGAGGGTCCAAACATCTCACCTCACCTCGGTAGTTGGAGGGCGCTACCCTTGTGTAATACGCCAGGACGTCGATGTGGAGCATTTTCTCGACATCGCGTAGTTGAGAGGCAACTTGGTCATAATAGAGGGCCTCCTCCATCTATAGGACGCAGCTGCTCTTCCCTTCCAATCGAACCAGATCCGCGTCGATTCCATCTCTACAACGGTGATATATCTGCCTCCTCTTTCTTCTTCCGCCTGATTCCTCAGTTGGATCTTCTATATTACTATGGATCTGCTGAATCTTGAATCTAATCTCGCATGTATACATGTCAGTCTTGAAGCAGTTCATATTCACAGAGGCAACAGTCCATCATCGGTGAGTCCACTTATCTTCTTCTTGGATTTACGGTTTCCCTGTGTTTGACCGAATCATATTATTACGGATTTTCGGACTTAAGCAGTTGTTTCGCCTTACCAAAGGCCAAAGGAGGACATTAATATGACACGGAAACGGGAATAAGGGTTCGTTGTCACTGTTTGTATGTTTCACCGAACCCCGTTGTGTGCTGCTACTGTTCAGTACAGGTATGGATTCTGAAGATTGCAAGGTGTGTAAGCAACCTGCTGCGAACTGCGGCAAGTCTGACCGCACTGCGGTGACCTGCGACATTCGTATGACCAAAACATTCAGAAACTATGTGGTTTGTCCTGTACATCCTCGACTAAATCTTGTTGTCTCGATAATTTTGTTTTCTGAGTTCTCTAATTCTGAAGTTTTGAATAAGCAGGCTGTACCATGTTATTTCAAGGTCAGGATGGATGAACTAGCCGACAAGTGGCTGTTGGCTCAGAAAGATTCACGCAAGTATGACCTGAACATCGTGAAGCTTGAGTGTGTGACATACATTTGTGGACCTTACTGGAGGTCCCTCCTTAGGGATAATGTTGTAGTGAAAGGAGATGTACTGAAACTCGAGTGCGTGGAACGGAATGAAGAAAACGACCTACAACATGCTCAAGGTGGAAATGATGCAACTGTGTCTGTAACTTTGTTTGACAGCAATGGCGAAAAGAAAGAGAGCATAGAGCTTGCAGGTACGATTCAATTTCTAAGCAGATGGTTATTCTTGCACGGTTGCTATCTGCTGCATTATGTCCAATTTAGTGCTTTCTACTCGTCAAGGGATATAAAGTCCGTGCACTTATTTTATTGATTTGTAGACGCACTATTGGAGGTTCCTTCGTCCATTAGGCCAACCTTGCACAAGACTATCTTTTCAAGACCTGAAACAGTCTCAGAGAGAAGCATGTCTTCAATTAACTGGGAGATGCTTAAAGAGGTTCACAGGTTTGAAGAAGACGAGTTCTACCATGTACCAGACCTTCAGTACTATGTGCACAAGATCCACCATTCAGAAAAACAATTCGGCTACATGGTACTAGATTTAACATAGCGTAGAACTATGGTTTATTATCTTTGGGTCCCCTGTACAGTATATTTATGGTTAACAGATTAATTCACTGTTACATTGTTTCCTGCCTGCTAATCTATATATTTTGGTAATTTGCAGCGACTCCCTACTGAACTTCTGCGCGGATACAAGTTCCGAAAGCAGGACAGGTTCTATACTGGAACAAACGCATGGAGGAGCCTATTTGGGGCAAGTACTCAACTGTTGACAGAACAAGCATTGAATTGATGACTGGGTTTGGCCAATTTATGAACAAAACAACTTACTCCAAGGATCTGTCATTCTTCTGAAGGTCGAGGTCAGGGAACTGTGTATAGCACTTGAGATCGACGACATGAGTGCCTGAATCTTCTTGCTTCACTTTGGAGTACAACTGTTTTAACTTTTGTTGTGCAATGAGATCGCATCCTCCTTTGAAACCATGTTCTGATTCCCCATTCGTGTTTGTTCAATGCACTGGTGTAGTGTCCAGTATTTGTTGCTTCTGATAATGTAACAAACAAACGAGCCCAAAGGCCTGGTTAAGTGTCGACGAACTCGTCTGCAAGAATTGGACTGCGTGACTCTACGGGGTCCGTGAAAATAATGCAGTACATGCTTGCCAAAAATGCGGTGGAGCACCGGCAATGCTCCCCCCGTGTCTGCCCGTCCGCCTCCGTTCTAGCGCAACGGCCGCGATCCTTGCTATTCGTATCTCGCTCGCGTATTTCCATCTCCCTTCTCAATAGGACTGTATCCCGCCCGTATGGCTGACCAGTACAATACGATCTGACGTCATGGACAACTTAATACACCTGTTAACTGCCCCGACCGTTGTATCCGCTCCCTTCCTACTCCCCCACCTCACCGTGCTCGATCATATCCTCCACATTTCCTTCTTGCCTGCTTCGACCTGTTCCGCTCCGCCGGCAGATCTCCTCTTCCATGGTCACCACCTCCATGGAAAGGTCTGTTTCCTCAGCCGGCGGTGGAACATCACCAGCTTTGGAGGACGTTTCCCCTCTCCCGCTATCAGATGCCCCCGATGCAATCTTGGTGTCACTCAGTGGTGGGTATCCAACACTATCAAGAATCCAGGCAGACACTTCTACAAGTGCGAGTTCCAGGTATCCAAACTTCCAACTCCGTGATCCTGTGGCATATATCGAGATGCAGTTATCTGATGGATCTGTCATTTCCAACTATTTTTCGAGTAGCCCGTCGCATGCTTTCTGGAAGTGGGAGGACGCATACATTGACTACCTTCAAGCCCATTGGGGGAACATCTTTGCTGGACTCATCGTGGCGGCATCACCAACGATCTTCTTCGTATGCAGTCAGACATCAGGAACTTGTTATGGGTTGTTAGCTTTTCTGTCTGCTCTTTTGTTCATTCAATCCTCCAAGGTTTAGGTGTCTGGGTGTTAGGACTGGTCTGATTATGAATGTAAGAACTCTATTACCAATCGTATTAGGGTTAGTATCTGCTTAGCTGTAACGTATGTAGTATTATCGAGTCCCTATCTGTAAGCACCCAATCGTTAATAAAGTCAGTTTGTTACGATTTGTAATGCCATTTTTGCAGCAGTAAATCCTGCATTAAAGGCGCTGTGGTTCAAAAACCCTACTCTTCCCCCACCCCGCTCCACTCCACCCCTTCCTCATCCTTCTTCCACAGCCCAGATTCCGGAAACGCTACTTTGTCCGGATATCAGCCGCGGTCGGGGCCGTGAGCCAAAAGTCCTGGTCAACATGCTCGCCGCCTAAATTATGTAGCACGCCTACTCATCTCGTGACTGAACGACTTCCTGAGGCAGAAAGCGACCTTGCGCCTTCATTTCGGGCGTTTCTTCGTTCGTAGCTCAGTTATCCCCACCATTTTTTATGACAAACGCACCCTTCCCCAGTGCCAAAATCCCTGAGCCAAGCAAACACAGAGCTTCTCCGGAACGCCTTACTTACGAACATACACATAGCAGATTCCAGATCTTGAGATCTGTAGCCTCGAGATGGAGGAAGGGCGCGGCTAGACGACGTGGGTGCATATCATGGGACGACGTCTCCGACGACTCGGTGGAGGTAACATCCGGGAGAGCCGATATCATTAGCTTGGCTAGGTTTGCCCGTAGTTTCCATGGGGTGAGTGCTGCTTTACGTAGGGACGAGAAGCTACCATTCGATCTGCCCTGTTTGCTGCACGCCGAGGGCAATAACTTTCCTCATCACTTGGATAAGGACTACACCATGGCGGCTGTGATGGGGCTAGACAAGCAAACGATTCCTGCGTACATGCCGTATATCATGACCTCGTACTGGGCTGGGGCGTATGGAGAATGGCAGCTTACGATTGACGATGGCTGTATGTGGGAACTTAAGAATCTGTACACTGGGACCGCAATCCCGGTGCCCTCTTTGAGGCAATCAGGATTCGCGGCACACGGGCCATTTAATATAGCCGAGAGGCTGAGTGCACGCTTATGAAGGTGTTGATAGCCTCACCACCTCGCAAAATTGGTACTAATTGGTGGTACCATCTTATCGCGGTGTTCGACGCCTTCATAGTTGTGCTCCACCTGGGTCCGGTGTAAGTGGCGGCTACTCAAGAACCACCAGCTAGCACCTGCTACGTATGTGGACGTGGCGTACTACCGTTCCCAGTACTATGTTGTCACGGCAAACACGGAGACGTATTTGTGTGGAACACAGCAATGTATGGTAAGGTTGTTCTACCTTTGTTCCCCGAAACGCGATAGCGTAATAATACCGTTATGTGCATGTAATCAGACTTACACCGACTAAACTTTTTGTTCGACAGGTCTCGAAGCTGGACCTTATAAGATTAACGCCCCGAGCTTACCCACCGAGGAGGAGGTTCTGGACTATCGATGCTGGTTTATCGCTGGATCGCCGGTAGATAGCAGCCTGTACTGGGTGCATACCAGGGGCCAGAACGGAAGCAGCGATGTCCAGTTCAGTTACAGGACAGAATCATCCGTACGTATCCTCAAATTCGCTGTTACGTATACCGTAGGGAAACAGATGGAAGGAGGCAACATCGACAGGCATGGAACCGCAAGCACAATCTTGCCGGACGTTCTCTGTTTCTGGGCACAAGCAACCCCATTTGGTTCAGGGCCATTCCTGCGGCCGCAGAGCAGTTCGCACTGCCTGTGCTGGACGCGGACTGCGTGTACACTACGCACGAACGCCATCTGAAGGTGGATGAAAACCCCGACTGGTGCCGCTTCTCTATGAACGGAGACGCCACCATAGGAGGGCGCCTGCAAGAGGACGAGCAGCTGTGGTGTATGCAGCAGACACCGCAATGGTTCGTTCCAACGCTAAGATTTCAAGGATAGGTTTAATTGCAAGCATGGTTGGTGTATGCAGCACACACCGCAATGGTCTGCTAATTATGTAATGCACATCAAGTAAACGTTAACGTCCATGTAGCACTTGACGAATGCATCGACCACATTTCAATGAACGAGATGCAAACTTACCATATAAACCCAGTGTTACAATGCGTCACTGATTATTCATACAACGTTGTAAACGAAATCCATATTACAGGTGTACAGCCGTCATGTGTGACGGAAAGGGAAGTACATGCGAGCAGCCGAGCTGCATCGGCTTACAAATTACAAGGAAAATAATAGTTCGCAACAGATCTTTGTGTAGAGTAAAATGAAACAATACGATGAAAAAAAAACACTCAGCTCGGAAAAATGAGCAAGCAGCCTTGGCACCAGGCATTACCTTCCGGAACTTGTAGAAGCCGCAGCAGATTTAATTCAGGGGCATGTCCAGTTCTTGCACCTTTGACTTCTCCATCACGTACGTGACAAGCGTGGTATAATTTTGCCTAAATTGCTGCCTGTACCAACAGTTGGAGCTACAAACTCCCTCGTCCGGAAGAATGTCAGGCGATGTATTGCCTGTATTGCCCGAACCGTCGGTGCTGGCATGAATCGATGGCGACTCCCCCCGGGATAGGTGGCTTGTACGACTCATGAATCCTGTCGTACTTGAACCCGAGTCCGCTGATCTTCTCAACAACAAGCTGGATGAAAGGTGCATATGGAAGACATCGGTTTTTGTCCGCGCTAGCATTCTTCACCTCGTTCAATATGAAGTCCAGGACCTGGAAGTCCTCTTGCTTGTGGAACTGCATTAACAGGTTAGAAGCCCACCTGCGGATGTGCTGGAGTCGCCCAGCTTGGGCGTGATTGTTCGCCTGAAGATGCGGCTTAGTGTTAGAGGCAGTGGGAGCATGTACTTGTTGGAGCCCCTGACATAGTCTGGCTTCTGAAGGGCAGAGGCCGGGTACAGAACGGACATCTCAGATGGACTCAGGCTCCCCTTAGCTGCATGAATACGAGTTTTCAGTTCCTCCGTTCTCCATGTCAAAGCTGGGAATACCTAGAGCCCCTGCGAATTCTAGGAATGTGCATGTATACCGGTGGCCATTGGTCATCCACCACATGTTCTTCTCATCATCCACGTAAAGTGTGGCGTAGAACTGCAGAATCACTTCTTCACACCAGTCCTTTTTTAATTCTGTGAGGTGGAAGACTTTGCGGTCGATGCAGGCTTGCTCCACACCCTCGAAATGATCCGCGTGTTCTTGATGAAGTTCCAGTCAATTGTCTTGTGTGGAACCACTGGAGTGGCCATGGTGGTGACGACGGTCTCGTAGTAGTCCTGCTGTACCAAAGTGTGGAATCGAGGATCAGTCGCGTCCCTCAAGCAATTGTAAGGGTTGCCACTGTTCCATCTGATATCTCTCAGATCAGTGTTGTTAAAGGCCTTCTTGTAGTTTATTGGTACCCTGATGTCTGGCCCCTTCATCGGTTGATGACGGCTGAGTTCCAGAATGCGCGGGGCACTGTTAAATGGCATGGCAGCAGTTGGGCCAGCCACAAGCGCCATCGAATTACCAGCAGCCTGCGATGCAGGCCGGTTAACGGTAATCGTACCAGCAGACACTTCCAAAACATTCGACTTCCCTTTCGCCCTCGAATCGGATGCTCTTTTCTCCGGGGGTTGTCTTGAACTCACGGAATCTTGGTAAGCCCTTGCTGCCTCCCTGGACGGAACATCGACTCGCTTCATAGCAGATGAACTTCTAGTCTGAATTCTCGTCACCTGTGGCGTGCCCGTCTCTTCACCACGTTCTCACGGACTGACGTTGCTTCGGCTGTTTGATGCTGTTGGAGCCGATCCATCCGGAGGTCGAACGTTTTCTCTTGATAGGGGTTGGAGGATTGTCCTTTGCATGAGAGAACAGCCCACCGTCGCTAGAACTTGTGTCCTCATAAATGTCTCCAGCAGGCAAGGCTGATGACGCGAGAGATTAGCCTCATCAGTTTCTTCAACCGAATGCGCAGACGCGTTGGTCGTGTCGCGTTTCCCCCTGAACATGTACATAAATTGCCATTACATACTCAACTGTAGTGCTGTTCTCAGAGTATACGGAGTATATGCTAACCAAACTAGACATGATACCTCGCAGCCTTGAAGACCTACACCGAGCGTTCCCTGTGGGGAGGAAACGGCGGATCTATCTGAATTAGGACGAACCGAATTGGAGGTGTTGCCGTCCGCAACCAACGGGACTGCGGCCGTCGTCTCTGGGTTCGTCCCATCCAATGATGCCTGAAACGGCACAGAATGATTTCAGTAACCTTGTTCGCACGATTTGATCTCAGAGCATCCTACTTGACGTACACCATACTAATAAGCCTTACTTTATGATTACCACTGACAAAACCGGTAAGCAATTACAGGGCGGGCTGTTCGTAGCCGAATCACAAGCCTAGAACACTGGCTGCGTGTTCTAAAAAAGCAACAGAAAACACATATTGATTGAATCTTCAGATTGTGAGGACGGGTCGAACGAACATACCTGCTTGGAACTAGCGTCTGGATCCGAATTGCTGGCTGCCAAAGCTGAGTGAGGACCCGCCGGAGGGGGAGGGGCCGGCGCCATGGGAGCGAAGAGGGCTGTGCGGCGGAGTTGGGAAGCACGGAGCCCTAGATCGGCGGCGGTCCCTGCTACGATATCTGGATTTGACGCCTCTGACGTCCGAGGTGGGAAAAGAATGAGTTAAGTTCCAGGAGGTGGGGGATCGGTTGGGTGAGAAACACGGAGTGCGGAAATTAGTGGCCTTCGCCCACATACGCCACCGGATGAGTTACAAACTGTCGGAGCCTCTGACAATAACGGGCCCTATAAAATATCGGAGAATCTGCGAGGTGCGTGCTACGGGCTCTTCCAAGCCTGCACAACATAGTAACAAAGTTTAACGGGCCCTTCCAAGGAGGACGGCCTGTGCCAGCTCTATGGCGTATTGCCTGATAGTTTCTAATTTCCATTCGTCCATCATTCTGTATATCTTGCGCCTCTTTGAAGGTAGTTTCACCATTTATCAGACAATTCGCAGATTCTACTCACGCCATTCCAAGTGGCAAAACTACAGTAAGCGGAGATCTGAACGTAAATAGATACCCGTCAGTTGTCCCGAATTTGCGTGAATCAAAACACCCCTTTCCGTAAGAGACGCATAGTCCATGGACAGAGGTAAAACGAGAGCGGAGGAAGGGGTGGATCTGGTTGGTCCTAGGAGCGGAACCTTCGTCCCCCGAACGATGCCACCGATAGAGGAGCTGCACGGTACGAACACCCCGTCATACACTGCCGTTGCAACGTTCCGGCATGCTACACAGCGGATGACAGGAAGCTCAAGTCAGAGGGACTGGGGGGAAGCTGGGGATTTGTGTGCGGGTTTACTACGGACCGGGCCGTTGTTCGTAAGTGTTAAGTTAGGCCTTCAAATTATCTAACGTTTTTGTGCATCGATTTACAAAATCATGAATGAGCAGGAAGGAGCTAGGTGTTGGCTCAATGCTGGCTGGAAGACAATGAAAGGTACGAGCTGTACTGGTACGGACGTGAGTATGTCGCTCAAAAGAAGGAAGCAGAAGAGAGAGAGAGGAGGAAGAAGGAGCATCGCGAGCTTAACAAGGAACGGTTCGAGCAGTGGTGTAAGGAAAAGATGGCAAACAAGGCCCGTAAAGGAAAAGCTGTGTTAGATAAGTAATGTACCATGACTATGAAGTGTCATAGTATATTGCAGTATGTGCTATCATGCCTTGAGTTAGTACCGTTACAATCTGTGATCATTCGGTGTAACAGCAGCAAATTTCGCAGATTTCTACATATAAGTTGACTTCTGATTGGTATGCCTAGTTCGTCCACATCTTCTCTTCCATTGCCTTCGTAACATCGAGGTGTGAGCAAGGGCGCCACGCAAAAATATATTGAAACGTACCCTAAAAAACAGAAGACACATCGGACGAAACTAAAACATTCATCGTCAAAACTTTCACAACGGAATTGCACGATGTACATGCATCAGAAAAGGGCTAACAGCAGCCTCTCAGAATGGCGAATAGCGAGATCAGTTATCATTACTACAAAAAAACCACTAATACAGTACCAATGCGTCCTACATAGAAACTGAATCATACAACTAGTCATCGTCGTCTGAGATACATAGTACGTTATCGCAGCCGTATGTAGCTGGTAACTGCGCGACACCATCTGCCCCGCCATGGCGCTCGTCCTCTGGTCCATCCATTCCGTTCCATCCTAGCTCCGTTCCTTGGGAACCAGCCAACTCCTCCTCTCCTACTTCCGTTCCTTGGGAGGCAACCAACTCCTCATCTCCTACCTCCGTTCCTTGGGAGGCAGCCCCTGCAGGTCGTGTATTTGATCGACGTACGCATCAGCAACATCGTCGTGAACACTCCGTGGCGGTTCAGCCACTATTGCCTGGCGACTCCCAAAGGACTCCAACATAGTGAAATTTTCTTCTAGCAGCGCCGGGTGGCCTGAAATATGATCGAAGATACGTCTGTCCACGGCTTCGTCGGCGAGTTGGCGCTCTGCTGCCTCGTGTTGCCTACATGTACATAAGGTCAGCTGTGTAGGCGGCTTCTTCAGCAATCTGCCGCTCAGCAGCGACGTGCTCGGCATGGAAACAGGACAGCCTAGCTCGGTCGAATGCTTCTGCAGCGAGCTGCTCCGACGCAGCCATGTGTTCCGCCAGTAAAGAGGACATGTCTTCCCCATCAATGGCATTGCGGTGCGCAACAACCGGTAGATCGACATCGTCAGCGGCATCAGGCTCTTCTTCAGCGTCATGTTGCTCCGCGAGATGGACATCGTCAGCGGCATCAGGCTGTTGTTCAGCGTCTTGTTGCTCCGTGAGATGACATGTCAGCGGCAGCAGGCTGTTCGTCAGCGTCCTGTTCGTCAGCGGCAGCAGGCTGTTCGTCAGCGTCCTGTTCGTCAGCGGCAGCAGGCTGTTCGTCAGCCGCCAGGTGAGCGGTCTGTAGCTCCGCGAGATGGACATTCGCCGCGGCCTGTTCGGCAGCGGGATCCAGCTCCCCGAAAACCACAAGATGGAAATCGCCAGCAGCGTCATAGTGTTCCTCAGCGGCTTCCAGGACCGTCGTAGGCTGTTCGCCGACAACGTCGGCCTCATCTGAGGACGGAACAAAAGGTTCATCCTCATCCAGTCCTTCGCCAGAGGCCACCAGATCCACGAGAACGGCATCGCCAACGGCGTCACAGCGTTCGTCAGCGGCCTCCAGTTCCACCAGAGGCTGTTCGCCGACAACGTCGGCCTCATCTGAGGACGGAACAATAGGTTCATCCTCATCCAGTCCTTCGCCAGAGGCCACCAGATCCACGAGAACGGCATCGCCAATGGCGTCACAACGTTCGTCAGCGGCCTTCAGTTCCGTCGGAGGCTATTCGCCGACAACGTCGGCCTCATCTGAGGACGGAACAATCATCCAGTCCTTCAAAAAATAAAGCATTGCTGTACTCCTGCAATATTGGGACACGATGTCGTCACTAAATAACCAGATTGAACAGAAACTTGGGAGATACAGCAACGGAGCAACTACGACATGAGGAACCAAATACAGGACTGACGAACCCACATCTGAATGAATGAGTTGTCGGCCAAAATATATAGGTGGATCCCTGGGTCGTTTCTTCCTGTTGGGGTAAATGGTGACCGGCTCCCGAACTGACGGGCCACAATCCTCAAACATTGTTTCTTCCGCGTGTTCCTGCTGGTTGTTCTCCTAGATAGATTGTTGAACCAACAATTATGATACGGATCGTTGAACAACACAAGTCAAATAGTACGGAGGGGATTAAAAAACAACATGGCGAGGTAAATACTCAAGAACAAAAGTTAAATCCAGCAAGATCTAATAACGGACGAATACAAGGCTTCAACATTGTACCTGATGAATACAGCACGAAGCTTGCGGTTCCATGGACAGACGTGGTCCACGGATCCTCAAATCTGGTGATTTGCTTCCGTCCTCCATTCGAGCGTGGCTGCAGAAAGATACAGAGTCATTACGAGCCTTCCGGGGTTGGTGGGGTTTCTATACAATCTATCCTGCCAAGCAAACGTAACGCCTCCTTATTGCCAGACGGAAAAGACCGAACGCCAACGTGTGTGTCGTTTAACCAACGAAATGGGCCGGGAATTTGATACTTGCGTGATTTTTTTTTGTGCAACGCCGAGCACTGTGCCGTTTCAACTACAACATACTGGGCCAGGCTACGGCATTCCATTCGACGTGGGTAGAATGTAGTGGCCCTACAGGGGTACCCATTGCCTGAGTTAAATTGATCCACCCCTGCACTGACTCCCTTCTTTTTACCACATCACAAACCCACCAGCATCTACACAGCACTTCGGCCGCCGCATCCGGAGAAACCATATCGGCGGCAACAAAGGAGAAGAACGCTCCATCCATGGCGGTAAGAACTCTAATTAGAGATGCGCCCTTAATAGATCTGAAGTCCTGCAGTGCTAAACTAGACATGCATGCTCGATTCAATCTAGATATTCAACATGTTCTGCTTCGGATCTGGAACTGTTATTTCGTAACCTGTAAAACCTAGTCTCGTCCTATATGCCGAACAGATCTGCCCAGTGGTGAAAAATTTCTGTACATAGTACGTAGTACGTGCACCGTGCATGAGATGGTGTCGGATCACAACACGAACCATGGACATGCCACCTTGTGTATATGCCTCGGATGGTTATAGCACTTAATCTCCGGCGACGAACGAACTGTAGTTAGCATTCGGACGTTTATGTGCTTCTACAGGATCATGGACATGCCACCTTGTGTGGCCTTTTCTCACACAGTCAGAGGGAATTAGGTCTCCTGCTTGAGGATATTCGGGAAATACGTTCACTCATGTTTCAGTTCAGGAGCCCTGCCTCCGATGTTCCTGTTGCATCCACCATTGAGTCAATAATTCCAACGAAGGCAGTAACATTGTTGTGGCCTGTGGGCTCACGGTTAAGTAGCTTGTGCTCAATAATATGTACTATTCGGTACAACAGTTTGTACGATACCTATGTTCGCATCGTCTTCGTTCTTTGCGTTATTCATGTTTTCATATTGTTTGGTTGTAAACATTAGTCCTTGCTTAACTTATGTTGTTCAATTTATGGTAGGCTAACGTTGGTCACTTCTACGAGACCTTGGCCCCTACACACTTCTGCAAGGTTGTCAAAGGGAATAGTACTAGGGTACTTGAAGTTCCTGAGTGCTTCAAACAATACCTGGGGGAGGTGCCTGGGAATATAACCATAAGGACCAATACTGGGTGCAGCTGGGCTATCGAAACTGCTATAGACGAGATGGGACAAGCCGTCCTACAAGGGGGATGGGAAGGATTTTTCAGTGAACATGATCTGTGAGATGGGTACCTCCTCTTGTTCAAGAAGAAGGCTGCTAAGGAGTAAAAATTGACTATTTTCGACCACTCTGGCTGTGAGATTGTTGCGAAGTGTGAAAGTGCATGTGTTGCCCCATGCGTGGTTTTGGTAATTAATGACAATCCTTATGGACTAATGTTTGCATTGAGATATACTTGTAGATCTTGTCCATAGGAAAAGATTGGAGTTCATGTGTTGGACTCTAGAAGATTTCATCATGACCAAGGTTCCATCCTAGGGTTTATATGAAGAATGGTCATGTGAAGAGTTGAGCTTATTGCAAGCATGGCTTGGAAAAGAAGATTGAGTGAACTTCATGTTTATCTCCAAGCCATCATCTATATCAAGAAAAGAAGATGAAGTACAAGTGGATTCATGAAGACAGAGTTTAGCAAGACTCTCCCATAATGGTGTATGGGGGAGTATTTGGAGAAGTCTTCATCAAGCATGTGCTAGCAAGCACAATCAAGAAAGGTGTTCCAACTTGAGAGAGTCAAGATCATCATCATCGAGCTCAAGTGGAATGCGCAAGGCAAAGGTATGATCTTGATAGGTTTTCTATTTTACCGGTCTCGTGGTGTTAGTGGGAGACCGGGTTATAGGATAGACGGCGTACTATCAAGAGGGGCTCTCAAGTGAGTAACTTGATCGCACCTTTGTGGAGAGCTCAAACCTTTGCATATTTGGCATATCATCTTTCTTGGTTCTTATTTGGCTTTTATCCATGTGAGAATTTAGAGCTTGTGTTCATCTCCATGCCAAGCTCTAGTTCATCAAAAACGGATTTCATATGATCATCTTGTGATGTTTTTGATGTTGGAGGTTTTACCGGTTTGTCTTTTGTAGAGAGGTCAAACTCTCCTCTTGTGTTCTCCTCCTCACATGATGGACTATGATGTGCATATGCTTAATCTTGTAGAGCTTGTGAGTATCTTCTAACAAGCCCAATATCATAGAAAACGGAGTCCGGATGAGAAACATATTGCGGTTTTGGTTTGGAGGTTTTATCGGTTGTTCTTTTATCGAGAGTTCTAACCTTTCCCCATTTGGTTTTATCCTCCATTGTTGGACTATGATGTTTCTCTGCATGATCTCGTAAAGCTCTTCGTTGCGATTCCAACGAGCCCAAGAACATCGAAAACGGAGTCCGGATGATCAAGATATGTTCGTTTTCGTGTTGGACTTTTTTCTGTTTTTTGTAGGCCGGCCCCCAGGCCAGCCCAGGCCGGCCCCAGGGCCGGCGGGCTCTGTTGGGCGCCCAGCCTTCAGCCCAGCCTAGGCCGGCTGTAGGGCCGGCCGGCTCTGTGAGGCTCCCGGCCTCCTGCCCAGCCTAGGCCGGCCTCCAGGCCGGTCCTCGCGATTTTTGGCCCCAACGGGCAGATTCCTGCTGCCCTTTTAAGGGGTCTTCTTCCCCAAGAGACCCCAACTTTGCTAGCTTGTTCTTCCTCCTTTCTCCACCATTGTTGACATTTGGAAAAGCTTGCATACCTCTCAATCCCTCCCATGATTCTTGCTTATATTTGAGGGAAAGTGAGAGGTGATCTTGATCTACATATTTACCGATCCATCTCTCCTCTAAGTGAGGGAAACCTTGTAGATCTTGATCTTGGAGTTCTTGGTGCATCTCCTCTTTGTTCCTCCTCTCTTATTCCCCCATAAGCATTTGTTGCTTTGTTGGAATTTGAGAGTGAGGGATTTGAGCACTTGTGCTCTTGCCTTTTGCATTTGGTGCATCGGTGTGCTCTCCACGAGGATTCGTGGAAGTTGAAAGCGTGTGAACTTGTTACTCTTGGGTCTTCGGGCCCTAGACGCCTTTGTGGTGGTTGGACCCTTGTGTGGTCAATTGAAGCCGTTCGGGAGCCCCCAATCCATTGTGGGTTGTGCCTCGAATTGTTGTTGAGAGCCGTTCGGGAGCCCCCAACCCATTGTGGGTTGTGCCCCGGATTGTTGTTGAAAGGCTCCGGATTCTGCCTCGAAGGAATACCGATAGTGGAAGGTGAACCAAACCTTTGTGGTGCGGTTCATCGGAGAAGAGGGTGAAACCTTTGTGGTTGTTGAACCGTTGTGTCGGTTCACACCTCTCCAACGAGACGTACTCCCTTTCAAGGAGGAACTCGGGAATACATCCTCGTCTCCGCGCGCCTCGGTTATTTCTATACCCGAGCTCTTTACTTATGCAACTTACATTGTGATAGCCTTCGTGCTTGAAGTATTATATTGCTATCACCTTGTTGCTTGTCTTGCTTAGCATAAGTTGTTGGTGCACATAGGTGAGCCTAGTTTATTTAGGTTGTCGGCTTGTTTTTTTAAACACCTAGTTTTATTCCGCAATTAGCAAGCCTAAACCGGAAAAGTTTTAATCGCCTATTCACCCCCCCCCTCTAGGCGACATCATTGTCCTTTCAATTGGTATCAGAGCCTGGGCTCTCTTTTTGGGCTTAACCGCCTAGAGAGTAAAAGATGTCGTTTAGAGATTAGTGCATGATCCCACTTTCATATTCGATGGCACAAATTATGTGTTTGGAAAATTCGCATGCTTAATCTTTTTAGGACCATGGGTCCAAATTATATTAAGAGGATTGTGGATGTGGGTTTTTCTCCTCCAAAGGATTCTCAAGAATTATCTTTAGAGGATGAGGAAAACTCTCATCTCGAGACTCTAGTTTCTAATGGTCTTATATGTGTTTTGAGCGATGTAGTTCTTGCGTCAATCATGCCTTTTCGGAATGCTCATGAGCTTTGGACCAAGCTTCAAGATATATATGAAGTGTCCAACATTATTGAGGATGATTGTTCCCTTCCACCTCCGGCCGTGATGAGTTCACAACTTCTTCCACTTCGCCAACATGTGATTTGTCACAAGGTAATGATATGGTGAGTGGTGATAGAAATTGCTTTGTTGATGGTGAATATTCTATTGACTATACTTCTTCTCTATCTCATTGCAATGTTCTATCTTTGGACTTAAACTCTCGTAGCACCCTAAATGTCTTACATGCTAGAGTTGATGGTCCTTGCATATCATGTAATAGTTGTTTAACTAAAGCTCATGATGATATGCTTCATATGTCTTGTTGCCATGAAAACAATACTTCCATATCCTATATTTCTTGTGTGACTAACAATGTAGAGGAATCCCAACATGTGTTGGAACAAGACATGGACCTAAATGGTGCTTCATGTAATTCTTCATTCTTTAATCATGTTTGCCTTATGGCTAAGGATTCCGAGGTGTCTCCCACCTCAAATCCAAATTGTGATGATGAGGATGAGGATTCTCATGAAGAAGGTTTTGATTTTGAATCCTTAACCAAGATGGGTGTGATGGTACTTGGTGCTCTCCCCAAAGGTAGTAAAGCTATCCCTCCTCTTTGTGAAATCATTGATTATGTTACTAAGAGTAGGGAATTTATTGAGGATTTGGAAAGTCAATTTGATGAGAAATGTCAAATTGAGAGAGATGACTCTATCACTATAGCTTCCTTGAAAGCTTCTCTTGAAGAAGAAGAAGAACTTAGGGTTTCTCTTGAAGAGAAACTTGAATCTCTTGATGAGTCTAATGATCTTATTATTGCTAAAATCATTAAGGAAAGAGATCATGCTATTGCTAAATATAAAGTGCTTAAAAAGGAAAAAGTTGAATTTGGTGTTGGCAATGCTAGACTAAATGAGGACATAGAGAGACTTGACAAAGCTCACAAGGCTTTAGAAAGTGAACACTCTCTCCTTATCAAGTCTCATGATCAACTCCAAACTCAACTATCTAAGAATGATAAGCTTGCCAAATTGTCTCCTTCTATTTCTAATATTAATGATGCTTGTGCTACTAACTCCACTTCTTGTGAAGCATCTATTTTGAAGGAAAATGTTGAGCTAAGGGCTCAACTTGTGTTGCTATCTAGCAAGTATGGGAAATTGGAAGAAAGTCATGAAAAGCTTTCTAGCTCTAATGATGATCTTCTAGCATCCCATGCTAGGCTAAAGTTAGCTCATGAGGCTATTTCTACAAAGGTAACATCGTGTGAGCCTCATGTGGACAAAGGCACAACTTCTACTAAAAATGCTTTATTGCCATGTGCTAGTCCGAGTGATTCATCCACTCACAATATTTCTACATCTTGTGAATTACTTTCATTGCCTTGTTGCTCTAACAATGAAGCTTCTACTTCCTCTAGTGTTTTTGTTGATACTAACCATGTAGAGGAACTAAATGAGCTCAAGGCCCAAGTCACTTCTTTGAAGAAAGACTTGGAAAAGCGTCATGTTGGGAAGTCCACACTTGACAATATGTTGAGTGTTCAAAGACCCCCAATGACAAGAGTGGACTTGGATTCAACTCCTATAACAAGAACAAGTCCAAGTCTACCAAGAAGAACAAGGGCCAAGAACAAGTTAAAGATTCGGCCAAGATTGTTTGCTTCAAGTGCAATGTTGAAGGGCACCATGTTAGATCTTGCCCTTTGAAGAAGAAGACTCTTAGTGAGAAGCAACAAGGGAAGAAGCCTCAAGTTCAAACTCAAGTTCCTCAAGTTGAAGAACGGTCTCTTCCCAAGAATCATGCTACTCCTCCTCAAGTCAAGATTCCAACCAAGAAGAGAGGAGGAAGTCGATGTTGCTACTTATGCCGTGTGAAGGGTCATGTGAGGACCCCGGATTAGGTATCCGAGATACTCGTTATGTTTCCTGCAACAATCCCATGATCAGTCTGTTGTTGCACATAACTCGAATTGGTATCACAGAACACCCATAAATACCGAATAAATTTACTTACTTGATTGAAGCCATAGCTTCATCAGGTACTCGCAGCGGAAATCACCAAATCAACGCGGAGCCCAAGTCACTTGCCAACCCTACAGGCAGCTGACTGGGAAGTGCCCTAGTTCGCATGACGTCGTTGAAATCTTCTTCTTCAAACTGTTCCTCTTCAAAATCTGGCTAAGACAATAGCCAGGGACGAAACCAATATGAGTACATTTGAATGTACTCGCAAACTACCCCCGGAATGAGCATGCACTACTCTTTTATTGTTTAAATAAAACTTCGTTTGCTTTGAAAACTCTATATCCTTGTTGAAAAGAGAAGGATATACTTTTGTTTATTAAAACTTTGTTTTGAAATCTCTATATCTTTCTTGAAAAAGAAAAGAAGGCTTTTAGAACTTTTCCCCATAAATCTGACTTTGTAAGAAAATCTCTTTAAAACTTTTCCCGAAATATATCTTTGTTGAAAAAATGATAAGAAATCTCTTTTAAAACATTTTCTCGGAAAATCACCATTTTGTTTATTTCCCCAAAACTCCTCCTTTTTCGACCATAACCCTTCATGGTCTTTCAATCCCAACAACTTCATACCGGCCCTTTGGTATAGTTGCATAAAACATTTTCCACTTTTAAATCACAAAACTCTGCACTTCTCGACCATAGCCCGTCATGGTCCTCCTCTTTTCCAGCAACCTCATACCAGCCCGTCGGTAGAGTTGCAGATACAACACATCTCCATTTTATTTTCAAATCTCAAAACTTTGCAAAACTTGCACATGGTCTTAGGAACAGTCTCCCAATTGTCCATATCCGAGGACTCGGCTATTCGAATAGTTTTAACCCTCTGCAGAGGTAGCACGCTTTTTGCCCACACCCATCCGGTAACTCATCGTGTCAGCCACGTCCCGCCATACAAGGTGTATGCGAAGTTGAGCCACCGACCATAGCCTCTCCTTTGCTCATGCTAGTATAGGACCCTTCCCATATGACACTTTCCATCAACACCCAGTCCAGTTTCCCGTCGGAAACCCTAAGTGTGAGGACTCATATGTTTTGTCTGGCGGTGTATAGGGGACATCCTTCTATCCTCCTCCTTATCTTTCCATAGAGTTTGAGCGAGGACCCAGGTCAGGGTAGGTCCTCAGACCATCCCCTCATGCATAACGGAGTCATCTCCGTCGATGAGGCATCCCATACTAATAAGAGCAAATTATATGACTAAGCCCTTTCCCATATGTGGGTAAATGTGGTCGCACAGGGTAAGATTGGTCGTCATGGTTCTAGGACACTGTGCATTTTTCATAAACATCTCCATTCACCATTTCTCCACTTCAACACCGACATCTCGGCATTCCAACAACTCATCAAAGTACTTTCAAAGGAGTTTTGAATAAACAATGTTTTTCCCATCCTATAGTTTGAAAAAGAATTTCCATCTAATATCTCCATATAGGGTGTCAAAATAATATACTTGTATTTTGAAAACAAAAGGGATTTTCAAACTCATAGTTTTAGTGGCAAACACCACATAAATCACTTATGCTCTTTATAAGTAAAACATGTGAATCAAAATAGATGTATATAAATGCAAGCTCAGAGGATAGCTTGCCTGATTTCAGCATGATTTTCCTGGACTTCTCCTCATTGATCAAAGAAATAAACTCTCATCCTTCTCCGATAAATCCTTTCCAATTATCACTCCGGTAGCGTTTATCTCTAGCGCCGCAACATGAAAATAAAACAACACTCAATAAGCAAACCGAACCACAAGTGGCATACAAACAAGGAACAAACCACAAGTATAAACTAATCACTCAAGCCACAACATAGCACTAGTTTACTCAAGCAACGAACTAAATCTATATTTACCAGGGCATTATACTCACAGGAGTATAACACCAAACACATGCTAAAAACATAGAGCACCAAGACATCCTCAATTAGAGGTAATTAACAACCACTTTCCTCTGATCAGGAAATACTTCAGACAAAAGTTAAACTACCAATTAATCTTGGTAATTCAAAATATCTCACCAAGCTAAGGTGGATACACTAACAAGATATTTAAGCTAGTACTCAACTCAAGTCCATCAAGTTCATCAAGCCATGCAAACATATTACCCATACCAATATGTCTAACAAATACCACTAACAGTACTAACATATTATAACCTTCTAACAGTAATAACATGCAAACAACAGTACCACAACAATCATTAACCAGCAAGGCACACATATTAATCACACACAATATTCTCACATTAAAATAAATAAGCATAGCAATTCTTAATTACTAGAGGAAAAGTTATATAGGGAATAAAACCCTAACAACACATGATTCACAAATAGCTCTCCTAACATGTTAGCAAGATTAAGGAGACACATCATAACAGTGGGTTACCACCCTACACATGCTAGGAAACACATCTATAACAATGAAGTTATAACACACAATTTATAAAGCCCTAATAAAAATAGGCAGAAAAGGCCTAAACCTTATAATTAGCACCACAGTCAATCAGTGACTCCTAAATTCAAACCAATTTAGGGATATGTTCTCCTACACATATAGAAGACAGACCAATTGGATTCATTCCAAAATTCATCCCCTAAAAATCTACAAAAATCATCAAAGAGCTACTGATGTGTTTTTAAGAATGAATAGAACTTTTGTTTTAGGTTTCATTTGCATACAAGACCAACAGATCTGGAAAGGTATCACTTCAGGCTTTCCAGGGAATTTTAGTTTGCAATATTTGGAGTTGTATAACTCTAGATATTAAATAATTAGTGAAATAGATACTTTTTACTAGATTAACTCTAGCACACACCTAACTACACATTTTGGAAAATGGCCAGTGCCACATGGTTAAGAAAACACATATGAATGCTACAAAATTTGAAGCACTCCAATATCTACCACAGATCTACCACAAAATATTTAAAGCTACACTGCAAATTTTAACAGGAAACAAAATCATATAATACATCTGCTGGAAAAATAAACGGGTGGGCCGGATCTGGCCCAGACCTGGCCGAGCAACGCCGGAGGTGGCCCAGCCAGCGGCCCAAGAGCGAAGCGAAGGGGTACGGGGTCTTCTTCCTCGCTGCGTCACGCGCAGAGGCACGAGGAAGCGAGCTGGAGCACGGCGAGGTTGACGCCGGCGGCTCCGGCGAACCTGAGACGAAGAGAGCATGTCTGTTAGGTAGCGTGCGACGAGGGGACCTCAGGGGAGCAAGAATGGCGGCGAATGGTGGACTGTCCTCCTCGTAAGCTTCCTCGATGTCCGGCGGCCGGTGATGAAGAAGACGAGCTCGTGCGCGACAACGACGGCGAACTGGCACGATTCCTTCGTCGGGGAGGGAGAGAACGACGCGGCGAAGACGGCTGCGCGCTTCGATTTGCTCGGGGAGGCTTCAAGCGCCGGCGATGCGCGACGGCGTCATGGCTAGGGTTCGGCCGCGGTGAGGAGCAGAGAGAAGTGGGGAGAGAGCGAGAGGGGGCAAGTGAGGAGAGCAGAGCGTTTTCGGGGGGCCTCTTTCTCCTTCGAGCCGCAGGAGAGCGAGAGGGGGGGGGGCCTGGGCGGCGTGCGACGAGCGGGAGGACGACACCGCGGCGTCGACCACGGGCTGCTACAGAGAAGACGACATTTTTGCAGAACGCCCCCTGGCAGAACTTTTCCTCTCACAACTAGGTCCTTTCCTGATTGTCTTTTATTCCTTTTAAAACCAGTAGCCTTTCAGTGATTTAATTGAGGCACTTAAACATTTTTAAAAATTCTGAGAAAATTCATGTAGCCTCCCATATACATGTAGAAGCTCCACAAAAATTGGTGTTGAGAAATAAAATGTTTTGAACAACATTTGTTCATAGTGTTTCATTATGGCAATTTTGCTAATTTCCAAATGATTTTCCTTTTTAAATTTTGAAGCAAGTTCAAATATTATTTTTGAACTCTTGGAACTTCCTTGATAAATATATTAACTTCAAATAGTCTTTTATTTTCATAAGAAAGTATTTATTTGAAGGAATTAGATAGTTAAGTAGAGAAAATTATTTATTATGATCATTTCCTTAACTCATGATCTGAAATTCCAATTGTTGAATAATTTGAGGAGTTTGCTTTAAATTCAAGTCACATTCCAAATTATTGTCAAGTGTGTTTTAAACATTATTGCTCTAGCATATTTGATTAATTTCCCACACCAGCCAACAACCACAACAATTTCAACAACACAGTCAAGACCACACAAGGTCAAACACAGCAATGGGAAGTAAAACACAATCATCAGTGAAACTTTTCAAAAAGTTTTTGTTGGTTCTGAAATTTGGGTCTTGTGAAACTAAGTTTTTCTTAGTTTCTATATTTGGGATGTGACAGCTCTTCCCCCCTTAAAAATAAATCTCGTCCTCGAGATTTGCCCGGCGGTAACAGGGAAGTACGAGGGCACGGTTTTTGGGTTGGCTAAACTTCTGAGGTCGTTGCTTCTTCAGTGAGGTTGCCCTATGAGATCTTGACAACTTGATGATGCGAGGCTTTCTTTGTCGATAAACTCCTTTGATGAGTTCAAATCCTTGATGATAGAGTTGACTTGACGATCGACTTTGATGGATAGTCTGGGTTGGTTATTTCCAGATACTATAAGGTTAAGGCGCAAGGAATTAATTATTAATATGTCCTTGTATACCTACTGCAGGTCTTCCCCCCTTAAAAAGGGGTTTTTGGAACGGTCATGATGAGGGTTGCATCTGGGGTTGACTTGGAGGCATTGTTCTTCTTGGGTAGCTTGGAAATCTTCGTCTTGGTTGTCATTCCTTAGTGCCTGGGGTTGGTGCAGATATCACTTCCTGATATTGTCGCCTTACGAGGGTCGCAGATGGGGACGTGTCGGTCTCCGGATGCGTCAAGTTTGAGTACTTGACTCTCTCCGGGTTCTAGTTAGTAGAGGGATGTTATAACTTCTAAGGGCGTCTGGACTTGCTTGGTGGTCGATGTTGCCAACAGCAGGTGTTTTCCGTTGTTTGATTTTTTTCTTAGTGACTTCCGGTAGATCTTCTTCACGCTTTTCTTCCTTCGGCTTGGCGGAAAAAGGCTGGTCCTAAAAGACTTCTTTGGTTCTGGGTCTTCACGAGTAAGTTAGAGTGCACCAGAATAGTTAGGGTTTCCGGGAAAACTTTCTGGTTGAGGTGCTTAAGTTAGTTTTCAAGGGAGTTGGGTGCTATACTCTGAACATCAAACTTATTATACCTAAGATCCAAAACAACCAACTTTACATAGGCCTCTAATTCTCGAGTCTTCAAAATATCATTCCAACATCTCTGGTAATGCCACTATTATCAACTAGTTAATTGAATCATGGCTTTTGCCCAAGCTAAAGTTATTAATCCACCAACATCTTCTTCGTGCATAAACTCTTTATCATATTAGTTCAATCTATCGGATATCCATCAAACTTTTTAGGCATAGTCCCCATTATATTCTATCACAAAAAATCATAGTGGTCCACCAATTATTTCTTGATTAATTCATTCCCCAGATAGGCATATCTCAAATTATCTGACTCCTTCAGGTTGCCATCTTCCCACGATCATATCATCAAAGCTAAATAAAGCATCCAACAATCATGTGATCATACCATCAAGAATTTGACCCACTTTCTAACCAAATTCAGATTTCATCTCGACACTTTCGGGCCTTGATCTCTTAATCAAAGATAAACGATCTTTCTAAGAATAATCCAAACAGAGCATGACAAGCTCTGAAAACTACTATCACCTAGAACGTCTTGCTACTAGACCAAGTCATATTGATTCCTAGAATCCGATAAACATTCACTTATCCTCCACCAATTATTTCTTGCATACAACGATCTATTCATTTGCTAGCTTATTTTTGACCACTTCCTATAATTCCATAAGAATTTAGTACAAGGTCACTTGCGCTAGGAATCACCCTAAACATTCCAACTCCGGAGTATTCTCCTTAATTTACTTGCTCCTAACCAATCCACACATCATTCTATCAGCAAGTGCTTAAAAATCCAATAACTTTCACCTTTATTTCTAAATCTTAAATCAAGGGTCACGTCTTCTAGCTCCAGATAACCACCAATGGTTGGGGACCACAACTGGTTAGCCCCAGAGTATTAATCAAATATATCATCTGTCCAATCCCAATTAATTTATCGATCCACTCCAAGTTTTCACTTCTATTCTAAACCTCCAAATTTCTGATATTACCGTCATCATCCACCAAATTTTGATCTTATCGAGATACTTTTGGCTAATAACTTACAATTCAACACCCTTATATCTTCCTAAAGTCTCCTTTCTACCAACTAGTTTTGAGTCGGCCTCTGGCACCTCTTAATGGTCCCTAGAAAAATTTAGTGGGGAACCTTAGCACTAGTTGTTTTTTCAAAAGGTTACCTTTTTCTTTTCTTGTTTTCGGAAATCATATCCTTGGGGAAACACTATAAATTTCCAGGTGACTTTCTTATTTAGAACTTGAACATTTCTTAAGTTATACACTTGATTTAAGAAAAATATTATTGTCCTTGATTTGAGTTCTAACATCATTTGCTTCACCCCTGTGGTGAAGGCATCCACTTAGTCCGGGCAAGCTTTCCAGTAGTTAGTTGTACAAAATTGTGGAGGTCTTTTATAACATCCATTGCCTTAGTCTTACGAGAAGAATTTGTTAACAAGGTAGCTAGTCTTGTCATCAAACTACTTTTCATATTCCAGAGGCTGAGATGTACTGGATTATCCGACATTCCGTTTATTTGTATATGACACTCAATTGTTTGAGCATACAAAAGCGATTTGTTAACAAGTTCATGAGGCTTGTTACCAAACTACTTCTATATGACACGAACATTGGAATATCACACTATTTCTAGAGAGATTTATAATAGTAGATTCTGACATACGAGTTTCCAAATACTCAAGGATAGTCTGGTATATTACTTCTTTGCCATCCTGAGAAATCTTTCTTCAAAGTCTTCTTGTCGCAGTTCCTCCTTCTTGCGGTCTCTGAGCTCGAATCTTCATAGCAACTCTTATACACTCCTTGAGTTCTCCTAGTTACCAATTCCAAATGAGCCTCCTTATGTCCTCGTCTCTTGTCAAGGCTTGCAGTCCTAGAAGGTTAGTTAGTACTATCGCGGACTTATGTCAGATGTTAACCTGAAGTTAGATACGATAAGTTAGTGTGGTATTTTTGTAATTTCTCAAGTTAATTTTTGCGAGGTAAGGCTCGTGCCTTCACGAGGTTGGCGTAAAATTGCAGTTTCCTTCAAGATCTTGACGCACTTGCCCCAGATGGTGCTTGAAGGCCATTATCTGATTTGCCGGTTAGGTTGCAAAAAAAAAAAAAAACTCAGGCTATTGGTTAAAGATCGGGGTTCTTTTGTATCTTGCAAAACTGTCAGTTCTTATCGGGAGGCGGTTTAGATAAGAGGAAATATCTTGAAAAGATTTTCCTAAGCGGGTTACATCTGCAACAAAGTGCAACTATGGCGAAGCGGTCAAAATTAGTTTCTTTTTAGGTGGCAAAAAGGAGTTTTACAAAAATAGAATTTTGGGATTACTTCGTGTTGCCGTCAAGGCGTGATTGTGCACACACAAGAAAAACAACACACAAACAGAGAACTCACAACAAACAACACATAACCAGAGTAAAGCATACCAACAAACAACACACAAGGTACCTTTAGTACCAACGGACTTCTAATACTCGTGGTAGTCGGGTAGTACAACCGAGGTTCCTATCATATGTTTTTCCTATGGCCTTGCTTAAACATGGTTGGTGAAGTCTTCGCTTTGTCACCTTAGTCTTCAGCAGGAGGAATTGAGATTGTCGAAGGAGTAACTGAGTGGAATTGTTGATATTGAGTTAAGGTCTTCGGAGGTCTCTTGCTTTGTTGATATCGATAATATTGGTATTTGCAGATCCATCACCTCGATGTGGAATGTTGAGTACTTGTAATGGAAGCTTCTTCTCGTAGGGGCTAGCTAATTAGGTCTCACTTGGGTTCATCGTCAAGTATTTTGAACAGGTAAGAGGGAGTAAAGAAATCCTTAGAAAATCTTAAAATAGAGGGATGAGACTCGGAAATTTTTGAGAAGGTGAGAAGAGTGGAAGTTATTTTTGGACTTCCTCAGATAAAAATTATGTTTTTGGTAACAATATATTTTTAACAAAATATTTCTTTCCTAACTAATCGTCCATGCTAACTAAGGTCTGTTACAGTCAGGATGGCTCTGATACCAAGTCTGTGAGGACCCCGGATTAGGTATCCGAGATACTCGTTATGTTTCCTGCAACAATCCCATGATCAGTCTGTTGTTGCACATAACTCGAATTGGTATCACAGAACACCCATAAATACCGAATAAATTTACTTACTTGATTGAAGCCATAGCTTCATCAGGTACTCGCAGCGGAAATCACCAAATCAACGCGGAGCCCAAGTCACTTGCCAACCCTACAGGCAGCTGACTGGGAAGCGCCCTAGTTCGCATGACGTCGTTGAAATCTTCTTCTTCAAACTGTTCCTCTTCAAAATCTGGCTAAGACAATAGCCAGGGACGAAACCAATATGAGTACATTTGAATGTACTCGCAAACTACCCCCGGAATGAGCATGCACTACTCTTTTATTGTTTAAATAAAACTTCGTTTGCTTTGAAAACTCTATATCCTTGTTGAAAAGAGAAGGATATACTTTTGTTTATTAAAACTTTGTTTTGAAATCTCTATATCTTTCTTGAAAAAGAAAAGAAGGCTTTTAGAACTTTTCCCATAAATCTGACTTTGTAAGAAAATCTCTTTAAAACTTTTCCCGAAATATATCTTTGTTGAAAAAATGATAAGAAATCTCTTTTAAAACATTTTCTCGGAAAATCACCATTTTGTTTATTTCCCCAAAACTCCTCCTTTTTCGACCATAACCCTTCATGGTCTTTCAATCCCAACAACTTCATACCGGCCCTTTGGTATAGTTGCATAAAACATTTTCCACTTTTAAATCACAAAACTCTGCACTTCTCGACCATAGCCCGTCATGGTCCTCCTCTTTTCCAGCAACCTCATACCAGCCCGTCGGTAGAGTTGCAGATACAACACATCTCCATTTTATTTTCAAATCTCAAAACTTTGCAAAACTTGCACATGGTCTTAGGAACAGTCTCCCAATTGTCCATATCCGAGGACTCGGCTATTCGAATAGTTTTAACCCTCTGCAGAGGTAGCACGCTTTTTGCCCACACCCATCCGGTAACTCATCGTGTCAGCCACGTCCCGCCATACAAGGTGTATGCGAAGTTGAGTCACCGACCATAGCCTCTCCTTTGCTCATGCTAGTATAGGACCCTTCCCATATGACACTTTCCATCAACA
Source organism: Poa pratensis (assembly GCA_947311845.1). Taxonomy (NCBI): domain Eukaryota; kingdom Viridiplantae; phylum Streptophyta; class Magnoliopsida; order Poales; family Poaceae; genus Poa; species Poa pratensis. The sequence continues at coordinate 44,816,040 of CAMZMU010000078.1, forward strand.
CCCAGTCCAGTTTCCCGTCGGAAACCCTAAGTGTGAGGACTCATATGTTTTGTCTGGCGGTGTATAGGGGACATCCTTCTATCCTCCTCCTTATCTTTCCATAGAGTTTGAGCGAGGACCCAGGTCAGGGTAGGTCCTCAGACCATCCCCTCATGCATAACGGAGTCATCTCCGTCGATGAGGCATCCCATACTAATAAGAGCAAATTATATGACTAAGCCCTTTCCCATATGTGGGTAAATGTGGTCGCACAGGGTAAGATTGGTCGTCATGGTTCTAGGACACTGTGCATTTTTCATAAACATCTCCATTCACCATTTCTCCACTTCAACACCGACATCTCGGCATTCCAACAACTCATCAAAGTACTTTCAAAGGAGTTTTGAATAAACAATGTTTTTCCCATCCTATAGTTTGAAAAAGAATTTCCATCTAATATCTCCATATAGGGTGTCAAAATAATATACTTGTATTTTGAAAACAAAAGGGATTTTCAAACTCATAGTTTTAGTGGCAAACACCACATAAATCACTTATGCTCTTTATAAGTAAAACATGTGAATCAAAATAGATGTATATAAATGCAAGCTCAGAGGATAGCTTGCCTGATTTCAGCATGATTTTCCTGGACTTCTCCTCATTGATCAAAGAAATAAACTCTCATCCTTCTCCGATAAATCCTTTCCAATTATCACTCCGGTAGCGTTTATCTCTAGCGCCGCAACATGAAAATAAAACAACACTCAATAAGCAAACCGAACCACAAGTGGCATACAAACAAGGAACAAACCACAAGTATAAACTAATCACTCAAGCCACAACATAGCACTAGTTTACTCAAGCAACGAACTAAATCTATATTTACCAGGGCATTATACTCACAGGAGTATAACACCAAACACATGCTAAAAACATAGAGCACCAAGACATCCTCAATTAGAGGTAATTAACAACCACTTTCCTCTGATCAGGAAATACTTCAGACAAAAGTTAAACTACCAATTAATCTTGGTAATTCAAAATATCTCACCAAGCTAAGGTGGATACACTAACAAGATATTTAAGCTAGTACTCAACTCAAGTCCATCAAGTTCATCAAGCCATGCAAACATATTACCCATACCAATATGTCTAACAAATACCACTAACAGTACTAACATATTATAACCTTCTAACAGTAATAACATGCAAACAACAGTACCACAACAATCATTAACCAGCAAGGCACACATATTAATCACACACAATATTCTCACATTAAAATAAATAAGCATAGCAATTCTTAATTACTAGAGGAAAAGTTATATAGGGAATAAAACCCTAACAACACATGATTCACAAATAGCTCTCCTAACATGTTAGCAAGATTAAGGAGACACATCATAACAGTGGGTTACCACCCTACACATGCTAGGAAACACATCTATAACAATGAAGTTATAACACACAATTTATAAAGCCCTAATAAAAATAGGCAGAAAAGGCCTAAACCTTATAATTAGCACCACAGTCAATCAGTGACTCCTAAATTCAAACCAATTTAGGGATATGTTCTCCTACACATATAGAAGACAGACCAATTGGATTCATTCCAAAATTCATCCCTAAAAATCTACAAAAATCATCAAAGAGCTACTGATGTGTTTTTAAGAATGAATAGAACTTTTGTTTTAGGTTTCATTTGCATACAAGACCAACAGATCTGGAAAGGTATCACTTCAGGCTTTCCAGGGAATTTTAGTTTGCAATATTTGGAGTTGTATAACTCTAGATATTAAATAATTAGTGAAATAGATACTTTTTACTAGATTAACTCTAGCACACACCTAACTACACATTTTGGAAAATGGCCAGTGCCACATGGTTAAGAAAACACATATGAATGCTACAAAATTTGAAGCACTCCAATATCTACCACAGATCTACCACAAAATATTTAAAGCTACACTGCAAATTTTAACAGGAAACAAAATCATATAATACATCTGCTGGAAAAATAAACGGGTGGGCCGGATCTGGCCCAGACCTGGCCGAGCAACGCCGGAGGTGGCCCAGCCAGCGGCCCAAGAGCGAAGCGAAGGGGTACGGGGTCTTCTTCCTCGCTGCGTCACGCGCAGAGGCACGAGGAAGCGAGCTGGAGCACGGCGAGGTTGACGCCGGCGGCTCCGGCGAACCTGAGACGAAGAGAGCATGTCTGTTAGGTAGCGTGCGACGAGGGGACCTCAGGGGAGCAAGAATGGCGGCGAATGGTGGACTGTCCTCCTCGTAAGCTTCCTCGATGTCCGGCGGCCGGTGATGAAGAAGACGAGCTCGTGCGCGACAACGACGGCGAACTGGCACGATTCCTTCGTCGGGGAGGGAGAGAACGACGCGGCGAAGACGGCTGCGCGCTTCGATTTGCTCGGGGAGGCTTCAAGCGCCGGCGATGCGCAACGGCGTCATGGCTAGGGTTCGGCCGCGGTGAGGAGCAGAGAGAAGTGGGGAGAGAGCGAGAGGGGGCAAGTGAGGAGAGCAGAGCGTTTTCGGGGGGCCTCTTTCTCCTTCGAGCCGCAGGAGAGCGAGAGGGGGGGGCCTGGGCGGCGTGCGACGAGCGGGAGGACGACACCGCGGCGTCGACCACGGGCTGCTACAGAGAAGACGACATTTTTGCAGAACGCCCCCTGGCAGAACTTTTCCTCTCACAACTAGGTCCTTTCCTGATTGTCTTTTATTCCTTTTAAAACCAGTAGCCTTTCAGTGATTTAATTGAGGCACTTAAACATTTTTAAAAATTCTGAGAAAATTCATGTAGCCTCCCATATACATGTAGAAGCTCCACAAAAATTGGTGTTGAGAAATAAAATGTTTTGAACAACATTTGTTCATAGTGTTTCATTATGGCAATTTTGCTAATTTCCAAATGATTTTCCTTTTTAAATTTTGAAGCAAGTTCAAATATTATTTTTGAACTCTTGGAACTTCCTTGATAAATATATTAACTTCAAATAGTCTTTTATTTTCATAAGAAAGTATTTATTTGAAGGAATTAGATAGTTAAGTAGAGAAAATTATTTATTATGATCATTTCCTTAACTCATGATCTGAAATTCCAATTGTTGAATAATTTGAGGAGTTTGCTTTAAATTCAAGTCACATTCCAAATTATTGTCAAGTGTGTTTTAAACATTATTGCTCTAGCATATTTGATTAATTTCCCACACCAGCCAACAACCACAACAATTTCAACAACACAGTCAAGACCACACAAGGTCAAACACAGCAATGGGAAGTAAAACACAATCATCAGTGAAACTTTTCAAAAAGTTTTTGTTGGTTCTGAAATTTGGGTCTTGTGAAACTAAGTTTTTCTTAGTTTCTATATTTGGGATGTGACAGGTCACCTTGCTTCTTCATGCACAAATGGTACCTTATCCAACCCCATTATTATTGATGATGTGTATTCTCTTAGGAAGGATAAGGTTGGCAATGTGTTTGCCAAATATGTTGGGACTCAAAGTGGTGTCAAGAAAAGAACCATTTGGGTTGCCAAGCCTATTGTGACTAACCTCTTAGGACCCAACTTGGTTGGGGACCAACAAGCTAAAACTTGATCAATAGGTGTTGTTGGAGGTCATTGGAGACTTGGCTACATCATGAAGAATTAAGGGATCTTCATCAATTATATTCTCTCAAGCCAAGTCATTTGGATTATATTGTTCTACCTCATATCCAATGTTTCCTCCTTGCGGTAACTTTTATTTAAATCATATATACATTGAAAGTTGCTTGCACCCTTGCATGTGTTAGGTTTTGTACCTTGCTAGTGTTTGTATGTGTTGTGCTCTCTACTTACTTATCTTGAGTAATCAAGTATGTGTATGTTGATTTGCACACCATTTACTTGTGTTGAGCCGTATTGCTTTTATTTGATATCTTATCTTGTTGGCTCTCTTTTTGAGAGATTAATGGACTATCCTATTTTGGGGGAGTGATATGCTTCGTGCACTTCACAATCCTAAAATTGTGTATACATGAGGAATACCACTTAGTGTTGATATATTAGCATTATCTATTCTCTATGTGGTATGTCATACTCATGAGAAATTCAAATTCTATAATGTCCTTTAATTTCTCGAGTTGGTTTTGTTTGCCTCTTGTTTTAAAATAAATGGATTATCACATTATGGGGGAGTAATAAGCTATGTGCATATTACAAGCCTAGAAAATGTGAACATATGAGGTATTGTTACCTAGAATTGATATTCTTCATTATCTTATTTCTATGTGGCATGTTGCTCAAACAAGTTCCATTTTTGGTAAAATGATTTGTTTAATCAATCTTTTGGATCTTGTTTGTGATGGACATTCTCGGTACGTTTTCCCCAAATATGTTCGCATATCCTTTTGGGAAATCGATTGCTTCAAGCTACTCTTTGTAGTGGCTTTGCATGATCGCATGAATACTTGAAGCTATCAAGAATATCTATCTTTTTAAGCTTTGGCCTTTAAATCTTATCTTTTGCCATATGCTTATTTGTTGTGAAATTGGTCTTCAATATCATTTCTATATACCACCGAGAAATATCTCTATATACTCCTTGTCCTTGACAAGTGATACTCACATGTGTGGTGAAATTTGTGGACCATCTTCACTTTGTCTCTTGCTTTGAATTGCCTTATTTTTATTGCCAAGGATTTTTTTTTGATCTAAATCCTCTTGTCTTCCTTGTATCTTTTGGATCTTTATGCTCTAATCAAAATTTGTTTTATGTCTTCTTCTTTAGGAAAAGCAATGAGCCCAATCTTGTGCGTTTACATTCAAAAGTCATACTTCTTGATAATGCACTATTCTTGGGGAAGCTATCCTACATTGAGTAGAACATCATTCTTTAAATTGGTTTTGCATCTTATTGCTTTCCTTGAACATGACTAGTGTTTGAATACTATGTATGGAGAGTGATGATCCCATTTGTGTGCATTTTGTATTCAAATGCAAGATCATAAATAATGCACAAATCTTGGGGGAGCAATCCTATATGTTTTTGAACTTTAGTTGTGTTCAATTGGTATTTGATCCCGATGACGTGTCTCTTTGGAAGACAAACATTTCTCGTCTTGGTACGTTGTACCATCATGAAAAGTGTAGAGGGTTTGGTTTATTCCTTGATGATAGTTTCATCAATTGGTATCTTACTTTCATTTGGCATCTTTTCAAAGTGGTATCTTCAATCATGTGTTGATTTGGGTTTTTGATATAATTTGGACAATTCTCTTTCTTGTCACACTTGTGTGTGCTTTCTTGGTTTAATTGGTGTTTGTCCAATTTGTATCTCTTTTGGTTCTTGAAAGTCTTGTGCATGCATATTTACTAGATGTATATCTTATGGCATGCTCACTTTCGTTGATCCAATATATAGGATAAACTCCATCAAATCCTAAATGGCTAAGATGTGCATGAAATTCAATTTCATATCAAAATGCACATATTTATGTGGAGCTTGTCCTATGTATTGTAGTTGCTCTAACTACTTTGGACCCAATGAGTTTGGGTACCACGTTGTACTTAAATTTGTTTAGGTACACTTGAGATGCATTGGAAGCTTGTCTCATCTACAAGGAAGGTGTTATCACCATGTGCTTATTGGAGCCAAGCTTGGATGATCATGAGCTCCTATCTTCTACTTCTCTAATGCTATCTCGGTAACAAGTATCTACCTCATGCATACTTTTCTAGCTTTCAACCTTGTGTAGGTTGTTTCATGGCATGAATCCTTTTTTGTTGCAATTCATTTGGTTCTTGCAAAACAACTTTGTTGCAAATGTGGGCAAGCCGGGATGATTACATATCAAGGGGAATATATATAATCATTTTCATGATTCATCAATCCCATATATGTTAATCTAGCTCTTTCTTCTCTATGTCTCGCATGTGCAACATTGATGATTTTTCAAAATCATTTGCCTCTTGTGATACTTGTTATCTTTCTCGGAGCATCCCATCTACCTTTTTCCCTTGTGGATATTTTTGATGCTATGATGAGATTGTGTTGGAAGTTCATCTATATCCTTCTAAGATAAAATTGAGCTTTGTGCTATGCTTTTAAGCAATGATCTTATTGGTATATATATGACTTCCGCTTGGATATCATGTTCTTCACCGTTGTATCTATTTTGTGTGTGCATGTTTATTTGTGGACTTATATCTTCGTGATTGATGTCTACTTAGAAACTTATACACATGACAATAGTTACATCTTTAATTGGTATTCCAATTCTTTAGTAACCACTTCTATTGCCTTTGATTTTTTTTTTGTGGTTTCTAAAAGGCACAAGCTTTGTTTTTCATTTGGTATATGTTTGCTTCTTAATTAGCTTGTGGACCTATTTGCAACTCTTGTGTTTGTGTTCAAAATTAATCTAGGAGGGAGTGAGGATTCCATGTTGTGCACACCATATTGAAATGCAAATCCTACATTGTGCACGTACCTTGGGGAGTTCCCTCTTGATTGTTAGAACACTTGGTTGGTCTTATCATAATATCTTCTTATGTTCAATTGGTTTTTCGGATCCTTTGATTGGTTACTTCTTTTGTCGAAGTATCGTTCAATTTGATTTTTTTTGCAATCTTTGGATCCTCAATATAGTTTGATCTCCTTCCCAACTATTCGTCATTGGATATGTGCATTTGATTTCACTCATATTATGAGAAATGCACACATTATGGGGGAGCTCTTACTATATTGGCCTTCTAAATTTTTCCTCCCATTTCGGCAATCAATGCCAATGGGGGAGAAGTTTAGAGGGTTTAAGGGAATTTGGTTTTATGCTTGAGTTTCGTTCTTAAGCATTTGCCTTCCTTGCTCTTTGTGTTGCATGGTTGCTTAATTCAGAGTTTCGTTCTTAAGCATTTGCCTTCCTTGCTCTTTGTGTTGCATGGTTGCTTAATTCATTATATAAACCCTCTTAAAAGGGATTGTCATCAATTACCAAAATGGGGGAGATTGAAAGTGCATGTGTTGCCCCATGCGTGGTTTTGGTAATTAATGACAATCCTTATGGACTAATGTTTGCATTGAGATATACTTGTAGATCTTGTCCATAGGAAAAGATTGGAGTTCATGTGTTGGACTCTAGAAGATTTCATCATGACCAAGGTTCCATCCTAAGGTTTATATGAAGAATGGTCATGTGAAGAGTTGAGCTTATTGCAAGCATGGCTTGGAAAAGAAGATTGAGTGAACTTCATGTTTATCTCCAAGCCATCATCTATATCAAGAAAAGAAGATGAAGTACAAGTGGATTCATGAAGACGGAGTTTAGCAAGACTCTCCCATAATGGTGTATGGGGGAGTATTTGGAGAAGTCTTCATCAAGCATGTGCTAGCAAGCACAATCAAGAAAGGTGTTCCAACTTGAGAGAGTCAAGATCGTCATCATCGAGCTCAAGTGGAATGCGCAAGGCAAAGGTATGATCTTGATAGGTTTTCTATTTTACCGGTCTCGTGGTGTTAGTGGGAGACCGGGTTATAGGATAGACGGCGTACTATCAAGAGGGGCTCTCAAGTGAGTAACTTGATCGCACCTTTGTGGAGAGCTCAAACCTTTGCATATTTGGCATATCATCTTTCTTGGTTCTTATTTGGCTTTTATCCATGTGAGAATTTAGAGCTTGTGTTCATCTCCATGCCAAGCTCTAGTTCATCAAAAACGGATTTCATATGATCATCTTGTGATGTTTTTGATGTTGGAGGTTTTACCGGTTTGTCTTTTGTAGAGAGGTCAAACTCTCCTCTTGTGTTCTCCTCCTCACATGATGGACTATGATGTGCATATGCTTAATCTTGTAGAGCTTGTGAGTATCTTCTAACAAGCCCAAGATCATAGAAAACGGAGTCCGGATGAGAAACATATTGCGGTTTTGGTTTGGAGGTTTTATCGGTTGTTCTTTTATCGAGAGTTCTAACCTTTCCCCATTTGGTTTTATCCTCCATTGTTGGACTATGATGTTTCTCTGCATGATCTCGTAAAGCTCTTCGTTGCGATTCCAACGAGCCCAAGAACATCGAAAACGGAGTCCGGATGATCAAGATATGTTCGTTTTCGTGTTGGACTTTTTTCTGTTTTTTGTAGGCCGGCCCCCAGGCTAGCCCAGGCCGGACCCAGGGCCGGCGGGCTCTGTTGGGCGCCCAGCCTTCAGCCCAGCCTAGGCCGGCTGTAGGGCCGGCCGGCTCTGTGAGGCTCCCGGCCTCCTGCCCAGCCTAGGCCGGCCTCCAGGCCGGTCCTCGCGATTTTTGGCCCTAACGGGCAGATTCCTGCTGCCCTTTTAAGGGGTCTTCTTCCCCCAAGAGACCCCAACTTTGCTAGCTTGTTCTTCCTCCTTTCTCCACCATTGTTGACATTTGGAAAAGCTTGCATACCTCTCAATCCCTCCCATGATTCTTGCTTATATTTGAGGGAAAGTGAGAGGTGATCTTGATCTACATATTTACCGATCCATCTCTCCTCTAAGTGAGGGAAACCTTGTAGATCTTGATCTTGGAGTTCTTGGTGCATCTCCTCTTTGTTCCTCCTCTCTTATTCCCCCATAAGCATTTGTTGCTTTGTTGGAATTTGAGAGTGAGGGATTTGAGCACTTGTGCTCTTGCCTTTTGCATTTGGTGCATCGGTGTGCTCTCCACGAGGATTCGTGGAAGTTGAAAGCGTGTGAACTTGTTACTCTTGGGTCTTCGGGCCCTAGATGCCTTTGTGGTGGTTGGACCCTTGTGTGGTCAATTGAAGCCGTTCGGGAGCCCCCAATCCATTGTGGGTTGTGCCTCGAATTGTTGTTGAGAGCCGTTCGGGAGCCCCCAACCCATTGTGGGTTGTGCCCCAGATTGTTGGTGAAAGGCTCCGGATTCCGCCTCGAAGGAATACCGATAGTGGAAGGTGAACCAAACCTTTGTGGTGCGGTTCATCGGAGAAGAGGGTGAAACCTTTGTGGTTGTTGAACCGTTGTGTCGGTTCACACCTCTCCAACGAGACGTACTCCCTTTCAAGGAGGAACTCGGGAATACATCCTCGTCTCCGCGCGCCTCGGTTATTTCTCTACCCGAGCTCTTTACTTATGCAACTTACATTGTGATAGCCTTCGTGCTTGAAGTATTATATTGCTATCACCTTGTTGCTTGTCTTGTTTAGCATAAGTTGTTGGTGCACATAGGTGAGCCTAGTTTATTTAGGTTGTCGTCTTGTTTTTTTAAACACCTAGTTTTATTCCGCAATTAGCAAGCCTAAACCAGAAAAGTTTTAATCGCCTATTCACCCCCCCCTCTAGGCGACATCATTGTCCTTTCAAAGTGCCGTGCTCACCAGGAATACTGTAGGAGGGCGATGTAGGAAGACTAGTCTGGCGTCGAATAAAATCCGTCTCGTTGTACTAATTGTAAGTGGTGAACTGAGTTGCTCCTCGTGCTCATGTTTTATGGACAAATAACTACGAATTACATGAATTGTTTTTTTACATCAGCAGGGGCCGCACTCATAACGAAACCAAAGCGTCTGTTACATACTCCTTCTCCGATAGGTTCATATGAAAATAAAACTGACCGGAAGTTCCATCTGAACTATTAAAAGAGGGAATTTTCATTTCCCACTAAAGTGTGGCAAAACCACTAAAGTGTGACTGCAGTGTGGGCTTCAGCCCCAGCACTGCCAGGAACACAGTGCAGCAAAACCACTCCCATAACGGTGAAACAACTACAACTAAGAAGCGAGCAAACTACGAGTACAGCGATTCCCCAGCGCAGTCACCCTCCCAAAACGATCTTCAGCTTGTTCAGATACCTTTTTACCTGCAGCTTCTGTTTCTTCATTGGAATACCAGTCTCGCGCTCTTCGAATCACATAACCACATGGATGTTCTTGCTCTCCTGGGGATGCTCTTGGAGGTACGACAGTGTTGCTCTCCCTCCATGAATTGTTTTGTCTTCTCCGCCAGACGAAAATTGAACGTAATTGTGCTACTCATTGCGAAATAAGATTACCATGCTGAAGCTATTGATTATCTATATAGTTGGATAGAAGAACGGATATGATAACGTAATGTAGATACTATTGCAGTTCACGTCTTTATGAATCGATATAAGCTAAACTGACGATAACCAGGATAAATAGAGCAAAGAACAGCGAGAGTCATGACAATTTCCATGGATACTTTTCCGGTTGTACCGAAAGCCCTGTTGCAGGTTCGCATATAATTGAGACTTCTGCTGTGAAACCCTTAAACCGGTGTCTTCTCCTTGGCAAGAGCTTCCTCTAGTGTCACCACAACTTGAGCCTTCCCATCTAAACCCATGTCACTGGTAGCCATCTCATGGCCAACACCATGGTCAAGCTTAGAATTAATTCTAAGGTTATGAAGTATATGGCAAAAGTTGACTGCAGTGTAAACAAGGAACAAAGGTAACAGAACGAACTTCATTACGCAATTAAACTTCCATACATAGTACACACAGGAATTCCATAAGGTTCAGATTACAAAAATAACTTAAGGTTCCCCGACACACACCATAAACCCTAGAGAGAATTTAAGCTAGCCCGAAAGGGAGACTGAGACACCGAGTGGGCTGTAAGCGGTCAACTGCCACACCATTGGGACGGGGTTAACAACCTCGAATGTGAGAAAGGTACCCACGCCTAGGAAAGGCTTTGATTGTAAGAAAGAATCCCAGCCAGTGCACAGCATACCGTGATCGCCAATCTTGGCAGCTTGCACTATCACATAGGAGTTTCCATCAAGCAATAGAGTAACCTTTCCGGTGATTTTATCACTTCCATAAAGCTTGACAAAAGCATCTGGGATGCGTAGGGGGCTGCAATGAAATGGCAAGAGAATCTTGAAGAACTTCGCACCTAGACGATTGTCAACATGCAGTCCAACGTTGTCGGGACGCCTGCCACGGGGTTTTTTAGTGGCAGAAGGTCCAGCGGTGTTCACAGTTGGCCTAACAAAACAATCTGGTTCAGCCGAGATCATGCTCTTAATGAGTGTCTGATCATCACACTTCTGGGGAGTGTAGTCCCACTCTGTGTCTTCAGTCCATAACTCATCTTTCACAGCTTTCTGGACTCCATATGCATGCATTCAAGAATGAGGGCACAAGAAGTGTGTATGTAGTTTAAAAAGAATGCAGTAAACAAGGGTAAAGCAAAGCAGTCAGCAATTTCAGTTAAAGCCTAACAAAAATACGACCATCAAATGCAGTAAACATCAGATTTGACATGTAGTTCTGTTCAACTTAGTTGAATTTGGGTTCGACTAAGTAGATATACATGTACTTCTGTTCAACTAAGAATTGTACATTTTTTTGACGGTACAAGGCAGGGGTTCTGCCGATTTCATTTCAGAAGAGGGAAACACAGTCAGGTTACATAAAACACCCAGAAAACCAGCGGAGTGCTAGCTTCTGCTCGCAACTAAGAAAAGCTCAAAACCCTCTCTAACAAGGGAAGCAATCACGACAGAGAGCACTCACTCGACAAAGGGAGAGCTCGCAACTAGCCTTAAATAGTTAAAGTGACGATTACATGTGACATGTGCTTTTTCTGGATTCAAACATAAATAGTGCTAAATGAAGTATCACCAAAATCAGTATGCCTAGTAATGCTCTGTAGTGAACATATATGATATAGGCAGACTTGTATGAATTTATATGGCTGAAAGCCTGAAACTAAGTCTACACAGCCAGTAACCCCTAATCAATCTGTAAAACGGCAAAACACAATAAAGCATCTGCAAGATGGATGCACTGATAACAAATCTCTAAGTAGGCATGAACTGGCTGTAAGAATGCCCGAGATTATTCAACAGTGAATCTGAACAATAATAAGCCTGCCACACTGAACAGTAATATATTTAACACAACCTACCAATTTTCGAAAACTATGAGAAGGAGGTATGAAAAGATACGTACAAGAGCAAAATGGGAAAGCGACGGCGAAGGATGGTCCTGCACATGAAGGCGATTCTTGTGAAGAACAGATGCAGGGGTGTTCTTGCCTCTCTTGAGCCGTGAGACCTTGGATCCGCTCGCCTCATCCATCGTCCCCCCGTACGGCTTCCTGCGCTACTGGAGCAAGATCTACGAGCTGTATTGGTAAGCTCTGCGCGCCGAGTGAGTGGGCGAGAAATCTGCTGCATCTGGGGTTTCTAGAGGGAGTGGGGGTGGGTGGTAGGGGTGAACTGGATACTCTGACGTCGTGCACATTGACTCTCACCCGCTATATGACATGTGGGTCCCGCTTTCCGTGGTTCCCCTCTTCAGTCAGACGAAGTAAGGGATAGTCACGATCGATGGGTGGGAGTTATTGGGGCGGGCCTGCGTGGGGGTGTCTAATGCTAGCGTTTAAGTGGGCAACTGAACTGGCGTCACTTGAGAGCACGCGGACGGTCAGAGCCTCTGGTTTTCATCAACTGGAGCCCATGTTTCGAAGCATTCCTTTAAGCGTTTCTGATATCCATGCAGCCATTTAGCGTGGCGTCGCGAACGGTTTCCTGGCCTACTACAAAACTCTCGTGCCTTCACTAAATACAACAGCCTCCCCTCGCTCAACTCTCTGGACTTCGGTGTCAGAGAAAAACAGTAATCCTAGATCTGTTTCGGCAGCAACGATCTGGCTGCACCGCGGAATCCACGACGGCTCTATCCTGCGAGGTAACATCCAATCTAAACATCTTAACTGCGTTTCGTTGCCTGCATCTGTTATTCGGTGCGGATCTAAGTATGTGTCTGCGACGGTTGCGCTTGAAGTTTCGGCTTTCTCATGATATTGGGGCTGTGATTTAGGGGTTATCTTAGGGTTTGGGGATTCTATTTGGAGGTTGTTAATACTGAATCATCGAGTGGGCAATGAATTCAAGTCCCACGAACTTGTTGTTACTGTTAACTTGTCTGCTGAACAAATAGCATATACAGTAAATTTCAATTATAACCCTTGATAATTGGTACTGGCATAATATAGGCTGTACTGATTACTGACGAAATGTGGAGTTCCTTTGGTTGTGCAATAGTGTGCATGTGTTGTTTGTTCCTTCATGTTCAAGTGGTGTTGATACATAAAACTCATTTCATTGCCGATCACCAATTGCTGTTCATATGAATGTTGTTTGTGTAATCCAATTGCTGTTCATATAGTTAACTAATGCTCTGGTATTGTTCAGTATTAGGGTTGTGTTGTGTTGTGTTGTCTGAAACGGTTGCTTCAGCATTTGGTTGTATCGTTGGCTATTTGACATGACTACATCATTTGTGCATGGACTAGGGAAGTGCCAAACGCCTAATTCTTGTGCCTCAACATATTTGATGGCTGACTTCTTGGTGTTGCAATGAATGTAGAATGGACATTGCGGGATCGACGCAAAGACGACGGCGGACGAGGTCATGTGAAGCCAATTGCACCTGTCCCAACCAGGCTGCTGCTTCGCTTCGTCGCCGGCAGCACTTTTAGCCCATCTAGGAGTGGCTCATTCGATCAGGGTTTTCAAGTTGGCGTATGGAGAACCAATTGAATACGTGCAGTACCTGACTGCGGATGAAGACTCCGGTTGGCCACAAACGCGGCTATATGGACAAGGTGACGACGGAACCTTGTTCATGGTGCTTCTGAATTCTATTGGAAAGGTCCCCGTCTTGTCAATTGTCTGCATAAGGTCGAAAGAGAGCATACTGCCGAGGTACAGAATCAAGATGTGGGCTAGAGGCCCTCATGACAGGTGCTGGGCGGAGAAGGACGTCGTTGGAGTAGAGACTGACGTTTCGAGCAGCGAGACCCCCGGTGACGTCAGTTTTGACCAGGTAGAGTCATACCTCGTCGTGCCGACTAAGTACCTCATTGGTACAGGACCGACAAAGAAACTGAGTTTCTACGTCCGCATTGATAAGAACGCCTGATTAAAATGTTGAACTGTGTGTGGAACATATTTTAGTCCTTTTGTAGCAAATGCCAGATTGCATGTTCTGACAATCAAATGCTCCTGCCTGAAATTTTGTTCTTCATGTATTTCTTCGTTGTCGTACTGTTTGTTTGACACTAAGCATACGATGAAATTGAATAGAACAGGAAAACGGAGAACAATATTGTAAACCGCGAAGACAAATAAATACAGAAGTTATGGTGCAATTCAACAAACTTTCAGATCATTACATGAGAGAAGACTAATAAAGAAGTGATGGGTTCATATCCGGCAGTGCGTTGAGCAGCATCGATTAAATTTACACAAAAGAACTGAATGATCACTGATGTAGGTCACGGATGACAGTGATCTACACCCTGCCGACGTCGTCATAGGCAGTTAAACAGAATGACACCCTTAAACATGAAATATGCTGCCTCTCCATGGAGCTTCAATGCCGTCCGCAGGTGTAGATCACGGACGTCGAGGTCTCGTACCTAAGAACGTTCAGGATGAACCCACCATTTTTATATTTGAATGCAAGGATGTCGTCGACATGCAACATCAACCGCCTGGCCAATCTCTCCCATCCATTCAGAAGGACAAGGTGATCATCAACCCACTGAAGCTCAACTGTTGTGTGGCAAAACCTTTTAACCCAGATTGGCATGTCTATCTTACCAGAGAACTTGGGATCTTTATCTTTCGCCGTCCTGATTATGTTGGTGTCATTCAACAGAGCATTGGTAAACGATTCCGGGATGACCAAAGCAACTAGCTCAACAGGTGTCACCTGCACATAGAACCGGGAAGGGAACGGGTCGTTCGGTATATGACGACCTAAATATGGACCCCTTCCTAGTTTCTGAACATGCTTAACAGCCTTCTGAAGGCTAACTGGGAGCAACCTACGGACACCAGCAGTGCGCCCTATGGCATTTCGTCTGGCCTAGAAGGAAAGAAAATTAAGAAATAATCACGGATTGAACAGGTGATCAGAAATTATTTGCTACAAAAGAAATTTACCCTTGCAACGGAGGCCATGTGAAAAATGCACACTATGTGTACGACTAATGCAGATGCAAGATTATCAATGCAAGAGTAGCCCTAGCCTTTTACCAGTAAACCAACTAAGCAGCTCTAAAAATTAGTACGAACTTACATCTAATACGAAAGCCATTACTTACCAATGGAGGAGGGGGCGCTGACGGTGCTGAACTGCTACCTCCAGCAAAATTTAACGGCGCAGGAACGGGGGTGCGACGGAGAACAGATCCAATAGGAACACCAAATAATATTGGTCCCACAGGAGACGGCGGTCTTACGCCGGGCATGCTAGACTCAAGAATAGGACGAACGAAGGAAAATCCACCGTTCAAGCTGAACGGACTAACCGAGTGAGACTGGGACACCACCGGTGCTGTATGTAGAGGGGGAGCATCATAGAGAGAAGAGAATAGTTTGATGCCACAGATTGTGATAGCTCTGTAAGTGCATTCGCCGCCGCCTGTGCGTAGGCCGACTGCTGCGATTGGGGGAGATCTGCATAACTCTGCTGCTGAACAGGCACGCACGGCCGATAGAGCGACGGGGATGGGCGATAGACCATATGCGGCGCCGCTATCGACGGCGCTGCAAATAGCCCCGACCCTTCGTACTGGGAAACGGCATACTGAGCCGGCGAGATAGAGGAAAGGTCGGAGGCTACAGCAAATACTGGGGACGGACGGGTACAAGCTTGCTGGCTAGGCTAGCGGTTGACGGTGGCGGGCGAGCGGAAATATCCATCAGCGGCTGGCGGCGCATTGCTTCCTCCTCTGGATCTAGATCTGAGAATGTTGGAGGCTATGGGGATTTAATGAGCCGGCGAGATAGAGGAAAGGTCGGAGGCTCCAGCAAATAGAATATACAGCCTTGGCCACAACATATGTTTTTTAAGGGCAATCCACGTAAAGCGGAGGCGCATCAGGTGTGCGTCAAGCCCAGAAGGCCCAGTTTCAGGGCTATGATCCAAATATATGGCCCGGCTAGCAGGCAGTCCAACTTCGATAGTTTTTAACAGAATTAACTCTACCTAAACTGAAGAAAAAAGCTTCGTCATCGTATTTCCTTAGTCCAGGACAGCATGAACGAATTATTACAGAATTAACTATACCTAAGGGGAGCCCAGTTTCAGGTACGAACTGAACTACTTTTCATATAAGAGGAGCAACGACTTCGTCCCTGAAACAACATTGGCGCACCTTAGTCACACAGCAAACGCCTACAACTTACGTCTTAGAGCATTGTTTTGTGACAATATGTAATACTCTGCAAGAATTTGTGTCATAATTCAGTGGCTTAGCTAAAATATACTTAGTAAACATGGATACACGGGTACATAATAGTTCGGTACAGAATAGTTCATACAGTGTATAATATGGTATTGCTGCTACTGATACTACAAACACGAACTTCGATTTGCAGGGCTAGGGTTTCCTGGCATTCAGACGACCCTTCAGAATGTCAACTTGGGTTTCGACTCTCGGATTCATCGGAAGCTCTGGCCTCCAACCCGTCGTCTCTGCCATGGCCGTCCAAGTTTCCTCATCAGCGAGCTGATAATACAGCAGCATTACTTTGCCATGGCTCAGATTCTCCTGTCTCGCCGCCTCCACCAAGCCATGAGGCCTGCCCGCCGCCTCGGCACTAGGCTGCGCCTCGGACGCCTCCTTACGAGGTGCATGACAACTGCCAGATGAACCTTCGCTCGACGTGCTCCGACTCAGGTCGTGGGGATTATTGGTAACCGCCACATGTTCACGGATCCAATCTCTTGTTTATTTCAGATGTGGGACGAAATGGTCCACAACTTACCGACCGAGGGGGTCCGGAATCTAGGCAACTCGGAGGTATCATCCAAGTTCATGTAGAATAAACAGAGGGTCCGGAAATCCTAAACGAACCAAAATAAATGATGCCCGACTCGAAGACAGAGGCTCTGATACGTCGTCCAGACACCATTGGAGATAGCGTTGCGGTCGGCGGACAAATGTATAACCATGCGACGTATCATGTCGGAGGATCCAGAAATATTTGCAGAGCCTCTAATAATTAAGCCAGAGATTACGTGATACTCGGATGCGCCAGGAAGAGAACGGAAATTGGTTTGGCGTTTCCGGGAACGCCCAAACGTCCTTTCGTACGGCGTTCGAAAGACATATTAACTCTTTGAGAGGCGTTTCAAAGAATTTAGACCGCGGAAGACAATTTATTGAAACGCCCAGTCAGTAGTCGTTACAATGCTTAGGAGCCAATTAGTCTGGCGTTCGTGTTGTGCCGTCACGGATAATGCAGAGCGTATCCTCCACTAGACGCAAAAACGGCTAAGTCCAAATATCTTTGCCATACCATCCGGCGTAACGCAGTAAAATTTCAGACGCTCCGGACAATGCAGAGACGTCGTCTGACGGGGCGTTTCGGAGGGTCCGGGACGCCACGTCGGGAGACGTATGAGGCCGAGGGCCATGTCCGCGCGAAAATTTTGAGAAGGGCCAGATTTGCCTAATTGTCCGAATAAGGGCCATCTATTATATAATTAAAACACAGGACAATTAATGGCTCAGATTAAGCACTTGAAAACAAACGGCTCAGATTTAAAAAATCTATTATTGGAAAGAAAAAAACGCGTCAGGTCTGTTTTGGAAAGAGCGCAAGTTCACGGTGCGCATGCCAGATCGATTACGACAAAGATAAAGAGACTTGACTGCACACGTGAGATCAGTTCAAGTATCATTTATTTTATATTTGCTAGACCCTGCAGGAGGCATATCTGATACCACGAAAGGTAACGTTGATTGCACGTAAAAAAAAGGTAACGTCGATTGCAAAGACATGGAGATGCACGGGGCGATTTTCTCCGGCCGGCCGGCCGGCGATGGCTTTCCATGTTCGCGCATGAAGCAACAGAAGAAAATTGGCCGGCACGACAGATTGAAGACATGGCGACATATCTATACACATCGAGGATACCCGGTTTGCATCATCAAATCGAAGATCCGACTCATCAAGCTAAAATCTTCAAGTAATATTCTTCTCATCCCTAGATGCAGCTCCCTGATACACGGCCCAATGGGGGGTCAGAAATCGCTAGATCAATACGGAACATCTGTAAATCAAAGGCACGACATGGAGACGCCGCAGGACAGATCGAATTAAGGCACCTCGACAACTGACGGTTGCATCGGCAAAGCGAGATGACACAACAGGGTGACAGGACGCCAGCAAATCCGCTCGGTTGTATCAGCAAATCAATGACACGAACCAGCAGATCAAAGCCGCAAACCAGCTTTGTGGAACGGTTACAATCTTGAGGTGGTTGTATCAGCAAATCGATGGCACGAAACAAGCACATCAAAGGAACACATCAGCTTTGGGGAACGGCTGCAATCTTGAGGTAAAAGCTGCAATCTTCATCTGTTTAATTTTTCCCTCTCAACATGCAATTTTATTGCGAACAACCTGCTATCATGTGAATTATTGATTAGTTAGATCACTTAATTATAACTAAAATTTATAGATGTATTATCAAGGAGAAACTAAATTCTTGCTTATAGTGAGAGAATACACTGTGACACACTAACATGCATCCTAATTTTAACAAATCTAACCTGCTATTAATCCATTGCAGTTATATACACAATAGAGTTCCAGCAGAGGGGACTCTCTCCATATACTAATATTTCTTAAGGACACGTACAAGTACCCTGAACCATCTCAAATTGACAAAGCGCAGAGATCCGGAACAAGGATGAGCATCTGGACACACATGCAGCTGTCGAGAACTTCATGATGCATGGGTTGTGCGGAGAAGAAAATCAAGTCACCATGCATGATGTACCATGAATGGACCAAGCACTTCCCAAGAAGGTACAATGTCAATACCGCAATTCACGAGGATGGCTTAAATGAGAGATGACGGTAGGCAGATAAAAAGGGAGGGGTCAAGCTCGACAACGGATTTGCCGTGCCATACAACCAGGATCTGTTGGTCAAATTTCAAGCACACATAAATGTGGAGTGGTGAAACAGGTCCAGGTCAATCAAGTACCTATTTAAGTACATCCATAAAAATGACGACCAAGTGACAGCATTGCTGAAGGAAAGAGACACGATAAATGATCCTGACAAGATCAAGAAATACCTAGAGATGAGGTACATATCAACAACCCATCGAGAAGCTTCCATTCCATCTTGAAACGAGCAGCAAGTCATTTTCCTGACTCGACAGATCTTGAGAGGATAGTAAGAAGGGAAGGATAAATAATTAAAAAGTTCATTCATTGGATGGAGGCAAAATATACATGATCTAGGAAAAGATTTAACCTACGTAGAATTCCCTTCAAAATTTGTATGGAAAAGCAACAAAAGGGGGAGATGCGGAAGAAAAGGGACTATGTGATTGGAAGAATCTACTACCCACATCCGACAAGTGGTGAGGGATACTATCTAAGTATGCTTCTAAACACAGTGAAAGGATGCACATCATTCAGAACATTAGGACCGTTGATGGAGTAATTCACCCAACAGAAAAAATCAGCATGCCAAGCTCTCAGATTTCTCGAAAACGACAATGTAGTGGATTGATTGTGTCAATGAAGCATCAAGTTAGGCATTCTAGAACACAAGTGCGTCAGCTATTCACGACCATATTGCCCCATTGTGAAGTAAGAAGACCAAAGATGTTGTGGGAACCAACGTGGGAGGTACTGTGCGAAGATATTATGCAGTACAAAAGAAGAACTATTCTATACTTTACAACGCTGCAGCTTACAACCACAGAGAAAAAGGTGTATGCTCTCATTGAGATACAGAAACTTATGAGGCAAGTACGAAAGTCGCTAAAGGACTATCCAGACATAGACCTACCAAATGCTGCTGAGCTAGAGGAACTTGGGAGAGACTAATAAATGAAGAGGTCAACTACGACATGGACAAACTAAAGGCTGAGCACCAAATCATACTAAACAATCTTAACAAAGACCAGAGAAAAAAGCAATCATGGAATCAATTGACAAAAGGCTAGAAAAACAAATATTTGTGGAAGGCTATGGTGGCACAGGAAAAACATATTTGTGGAAAGCAGTGGTAAAGAAGACCTCACTTATACTTTGGATGAAGCTCCTATGGACAACAAACATTGCTTCGAGGCGTTAGATAAAGCCTTAATGGAACCACTTTGAAATATTTGAACTAATGGATCACAAATGATAACAGCGATGAAAAGCCAGTTGGTTGGATGATGGTGGTACTAGGAGGCCATTTCAGACAAAGCCTACCAGTTATAACAAAGGGGACGAGAAAGCAGATACATAATGCTTCAATCAAAAGGTCGCACTAATGGAACCACTTTGAAATATTTGAACTAACAAGAAATATGCAGCTGCACTGTATGTCAGATGATGCAATACAAAAACAAAAGGTTGAGTAGATACTACAAATAGGCAGCGGAAAAAACAACAGTAGATGAAGGAGAGGATTGGATTAAAATACCAAAGGACCTACTACTACATAAGGAAAAAAACGCAAAATAATAAATAATCCAAAGCGCATACCCAGACTTGCTGCAAACATATCCTGAGCACGAATTGTTAGAAGAAACAACAATACTATGTCCACGGAATGAAACAGGCAAGGAGATAAACGAGTACATAATGAGGCAGATAGAAGGTCAAGAGGTGACATACCGAAGCCTGGATAACGTGTGCAAGGCCACCAAAAACAACACCAGAATGGAAAACATGTGTCCCACTGATTTTCTCAACAACTTGAAGTTCACAGGAATCCCAGACCATCAGCTAAAACTGACAGTAGTTTTTTAGCATCAACCAAGCTGCAGGTTTATTCAACCGTACGAGAATGACCATAGTACAACTTCGTAGCAAGTACATCGAGGCACAAATAATTACAGGAACTCACGTCGGTGAACATGCCAAAACATGGGGGGGAAATCTAAGCAGGTGATACAGTATTTCAGTTCAGCTTAGCATGTTCCTGCTTGCTTACCATGCTTTACATGTACTTCATGGGCGTGATTCTTTTTCAATAGCTACATACATGTATCATTTATGTTTCTTTTATAGAATATAGTAAATGGAAATATAAACTTTGTCTAGAAACATAAAAGATACGGAGTACATAGTTTATGTGGAGTCCTCATAGACAACAGAGTGAACATGCCAAAATATGGGGAAAACCTCATCTATATTCTATAAACTATCTACAGTAACAAAATTGGTATACAATGGGCAGAGGATAATGGGATTAGTTACATGAGCCTACACATGCGCCAAAGCTAATATCTCTATTGATACAGACCTCGAGAACCGACAATAGATAACTAACATCTTTCTTAGGAATAGTACAAAAATCCACATCTCACTTATATCGTCTATCTCAATAATGGCTACAGCATGGAGATTTTATTTCTTCTTTCAAATATCTCAGTCATATATTTTGCCTAGAGATTACACCACATATTATTTATCAGATGGAATAAAATTTAGCTTTTGTGGGATAGAGTTAGGATGATTGATTTAGCTGTGCCTCCTACTGCCAAGCTCGACGAGACAAGCGCAATCAGATGAATTGGCTATATTGCCACTGTTTTATTGCCGAATGACACTATTATTCCTGCTGAAATTAGATTCGCTCAGCTCCTGTTACAGCCGGGTTGAAGTAGCTGCCCAATATGCAGGTCCGGCCGGCAGCACAGACGGTACAGACGTTGTTGGCCCGCTATACACTAACGCAGCTGTGACCAGAACTCAAGGGACTCTCCTATATTCCCAAATCACGATCGATCTCATAAATAGTACCAAAATCCACATCTCTCTTATATCGTTTTTCTCAAGCAATGGGATATTACGTATATCAAATCTCTCAATCAAGACAAATGAAATCAGATGAACTGGCTCTATTTTACCTGTTTACTTTCCCAGTGACACTACCATCCCCAATGAAATTAGATCCAATGCTACAGCCAATGACTAAATTATAGATCATCCTACAATCGAAGTTGGGGAAATCAAACAATTACAAAAAGAAAATACGGAAGCAACCGTGCAGCATTGCAAGGTGAGACTAGAGCAGCGAGGTATGTTTATGTGTCGCCTTGCCTGTCGAATGCGGGCTGCAGCTGTCACCACTGATCGAGAACGACGCGCGCGGCGAGCCCGAGCATCGAGCGCCGGAGCGCCTTCAGGGCAGACGCGGTGGCGCTCCGCTCGGCTCCTGTGACTCGGCTGCGTGCTCTGCGAGTCAACCAGCCGGCAGTGCGGACGCTCCCGGAATAGATGGCCGAGCTACGGTCCACCGTGCGCCTCCTCAGATGCACGGGAAAGCCAATGGATTGGGACATTGTGATCCGGCTCCTGTGTAGAGTCGACTACCAAGAAAGGGGATCTTTGTTCCTGAATGTCGCGAGAGAGATGTAGAGATGAGTGTGGCCGGTGCGTTGTGTTGACATTTGACAAAGATATTTTACCAGCTGGAATAGGAGCATTTTTTAAATAAAGAAATTGAGAGAAAAAATTGGGCTCAAAGTGGTCGATATCCACCAGTGAAATTGGTCGAATAGATTGAATAGAATTGACCCACTTTATAAGAAAAACTGGGTCGAAAAACCATACAAACTGTACAAAATAAAAATTGTTATAATAGAGGTATTATAGACAGCAGGTAGTGTTTTTCTACAAAATTAAAAATGTGACGGTAAGATAATGGATATTTTAGCCGCGTAAATGCGCGAGTCACCCAGCTAGTTTAGTAAAAAAGATACGCACTCTCGTCATGAAAAAGAGGCCAACAAAGCAAGTTCAAAAGTTGAATCGGAAAGCAAGCAAAGCGGAGGGAGAGGGAGCGGCCGCTGCCCGTGCTTCTGGCACGAGCGTCAGATCGTACCATCCCTGCCCCCGAAGAGCACGTGTCGACCTCAAAGCCTCTGCCGCCTCCAAGCCCACTCACTATCTCCCAATTTTTCCCCGCCCTTTTTATCCTCAGTCTCCTCCCCCTCTCCTTTCTTCATCGCTTTGCTCCGCCACCGCCACCGCCGGAGGAGAGAGAGAGAGGGAGAGGAGAATGTTGAGCCGGGGCTTGCCGCTGCCGAAAATCTACGAGCTCCTCCTCGGCAAAGGTGACTGAATCCCTCACCAGTCACCACAATCGATCCTTGATCTACTACTGCTCTCTCCGCCGTTTCATCCGTGGATTTTGTTTCTTGCGCAGACCGTGACCGGTGGCCGCCGGAGGCCAAGCTCATCTGCGCCGCCTACCAAGGCAGCGTCCGAAAAATCAAGAGTAAGATCCACATACGTACACCTCTCTCCTTCCGTCTTTTCGCTACCCTCTCCGGCGTATCGTGTCTGGTGGCTCGCTAGCCCGCTAGATCTGGCTGGGCGCTTAGGGTTTAATCAGGAACCCAGTTCCTATCAACCTCCATTTCAAGAAAAAGGGACCCAGTTCTTCCTATCACCTTTCTTAAGGAACAGCCACGATTTCTCTCTGACTCCAAGCTGCCCCCTTTTTTTTCTGTGAAATGAAGGGATCGCGAAGGAGCTGGACGTGCAGGAGCATGGGATCCCGGTGACGGTGGCCAACACAACCTTCATGGGCACGAACGCGATGCACGCCGCCGGTGGACTTGGCAGGCTGCCCGTCTACCAGTACCTCGTCGAGGAGGTCAAGATGGACGTCGACAAGCCGGACACCGTTCAGGGTAATCTGCAATCAATTAGTTCACGCCTCCCCTTTCTGATTCTATTCAATTTGCGTGGTTTCAGTTTATTGCTTGACCATAAACTTCGACTTGGCCATGTGGAGTGCTGCTGCTAGGTTGTACACCCGTGGAGCATGCCGTCAGTCATGGTCACCTTCCTGCCGTCAGGTATCTTCTTGACTGTGGCGCTGATCTGCATCAGCAGCGTTCGGAGGGGAACGTCACTCTTCTTCATGCAGCTGCAGTTCATGGTATAGACAGAAGGATATTCCCTTCATTGTTACTTTCCTCTTCCGTGAGAAATCTGGCCTTCCTCCAGTGCTATGATTGATTTATGCATCATATTTACCTCATTTTATCTTCGAAAATTCTTCTTCAAGGATATATATTTCATATTATGTTGTTCTAGCAATTGAAACTAGTTTCCCCATAAATGTCTGTTTACTTAGTACAATAACTGTCTTAGCATGTACATCTCTCTGGGATAACTATTTAATATACCATCCAGTTCTTGCTGTTAAAAGCAGCTCCCCCCAAAATGAGTATTTACGCAGTATGAGTACCAACTTATGATAACTGATCATAGTAATCTTCTATTTCCATATGTTTATCCAGTATAATGTGAACCAACAAAGTTGCTTTCCCTCTCAAGCTATTGAAACTTTATTGCGCAAAAACAGTCATAGAACTCTACCATGTAGCAGAAATGCAGAATACGTTCCTTCAGTTGAATCTGGAGAGGAATGCCATGGCGATCATTTTACCAAGAGCTATGCTAACCTAATATAAACAATTTGTTTTGTTGTTGCTGCGAAAAAAGGTTCTTCTTGCCATAAAATAAGACAACCCTGATTTTATTTGCTTCTCATGTTCACCACCATCTGTATATCGATTAATCTTAAGAAAAATTTAAAGATATGAAACAATAGTACACATGTCATCATGTTGGTACCACTTTCTTTAGGCATTGGATTTATCCTATTAGTCTGTGGATCTTCTTGCAAGATGTTATATTTCATATGTTATTTTTGTCTAGCCATTTAAACTAGTTTCCTGTAAAATGTCTGTTTTAATAGTATGTTAATTGTGTTATTATTAAAGTCTCTCGGGATAGCTATCTGATAAACCATCTTGTTCTAGCTGTTAGTAGTGTCCCCTAAGATGACTGTTTATTTAGTATGACTACAGCCTTATGGTGACTGATCATCGCAATGCTTGACTACCGTCTTATGGTGACTAACATCTTGTTCTTTGTTTGCCTTCCTTTTTTTCTCCAGGACAATCTGAAATAGTAAAGTTTCTTCTTTCTAAAGGAGTTGATGTTGATGCAATATCAGATTGTGGGACCCCACTCACTCTTGCGGCTCTGAGAGGACATGCTACTACTGTCAAGATCCTTTTGCAGCACAATGCAGACGTAATATTAAAAACTCTTGTTGATTTGTGGTCCTTTAATTCCAGTTCTCTCTTTTGCCGGGCTGCTACTACGTTCTCCAATTGTTCCCACCTGTATTTAAGGGCCTTTTGGGTTGTTGACTAACCATGCCACGCAAAAGTTAGGCAACTTGACTTAGTTATTTGCCCGTTTATTTGTCATCCTCACTCGTGGTAAGATCTTCCTGCAACCTGGGTCCCATGTGTCATTGACTCAAAAAATGTAGTAGGGAATCCTTAGGCTTGGCAAAGTATTTCATCCAACTGTAGATATGTTTAGTAAAAAGTGTAGTAAAATATAGGCAACCTTCGTAATCCATCCACCCAAACAAGCCTCGCTGATTGCTGTTAATGTATGAGCCACACCAGTCATGGTAGGACCGGTGAGCCGCACAACAACTCTGAAAATCCTTTGGCTGCAAAGGGGCATATAACTGTTTAAGCTATACTTTTAAAAAGGAAGTATCAGCTCAGCTTTGTTTTCAGTTTGAAATTCTATCTCTCTTGGAACTGTCATATATTGGCATGAAAATGAAGTTCTTTTTTTTTTTCAGCCCAACAAGGGTACTATTCTGGTTGGACCTTTGGGCATGGCATTATACAAATCTGCCGTGTCCTGTGTGAAGCTATTGATTCAGGTATAGTATCCTCTGTTTTTATATTCCAGCAGGAGTATAGGATTTCAATGAACTGATGTCTGATTTACTTACATTTGTATTAGCGACTAGACAACCTTATGATTGACATCTATACTTGCATCTGATAGGGTGGAGCTAATGTGAGCGGTGCTAGCCCATGTGATAATCCTTTGGCAGTGGCTGCAGAGAAGGGCTTAACTGAAGCTATAAAGTGCTTGTTGGATGCTGGTGCAAACCCAAATGTTCCCGACACGGTAAAAATGCTCTTTTCGTCACATTCTTGTGTCTTGCTTGACTTTGTAGTTTCAGTAGAAACGTATGGTACTGATGTACAACAACCGTACAAGTTATGATGTAAGTACAGCTACATGGTGCTATTTGCAAAATAGCAATTGAAGGCTGTGCCAAGTTACCTTTTTTGCATGAATTTGTGTCGTATAGACCCAGCACATCAAATTTTGTTGGTTGGTTTGCATTGATTGTGTCTAGAACATTGCTTATTTCCTAAAGTTGAACTATAAGATTCCCTTGTTCCTCCACAGTTTGGTAGATTGCCAATAGAGTTGGCTGCTGAGTATGGTACATGGGAGGATGTCGAGATTCTCTTTCCTTTCACCTCTCCAATTTCATCCGTGGCCAATTGGAGCATTGATGGAATCATTAGTCATGTGAAGATGGAAATCAAGCAACTTGAGGTATGTCACTGGCAATTTTCTTGCACACCCACGGCAATATTGGTTCCATGTTAACTCTCCGAGAAATTTTGGCATCAAGTCGATGTCCAAAGATCAAGTATTTCCCAAGCTTAGTTTCCTATTCCTGCTGTCAAATGTGCATGTATTTTTCTTGCATCTGCATCACTGTTTAAGCTCTGTTCTGAAAACTCATCTAAAAAGGTAAATTTAGTCTGAAAGCTTATTTTTGAAAGATGCTTTATTGGATAACTTTTTTTTACCAAACTGTAATCCATTAATTCCGATTCTGTTAAAGATAACAAGGGGACCAATTCATTTTCTTAAATAGCTCTCTCCATTTCCTGCCTGCGTAGCAATTGAGAACTGGATTTTTCAAATTGTGCATTGATTAAGTGTAAAAACTGTTTCTTGTACTCATTCAGTTCCCCTTAGCGACTTACTACTCATACTCTTTAGACCTCGTAATATATATATATATCTGAATCAAGTTACTATGAGTTGCCCAGGATGATAATTTTGTGAAAGCGAGGATATCTGACCTGAAACAACAAGCAGATGAAGCATTTAAGAATCAGGATTATCTAAATGCATCAGTGTTCTACACGAAGGTACATTCTCGGACTATTTTTCTTTGTAGGCTAGAAGTACAACCATGTAACATGTTCCTCCATTACAGTTCAGTTGATTTATTATTAAATTAGTTGTCCTTGACATTGTGTTAAAACTGATCAGTTACCTCAAAATGCTGTCACATGAACTTGTTGAAAGACTAGTCACTAGTGTGTGCCCATGTCACATATATGGAGTGTTAGCTGGATAGTGTAGACTGGAGAAGTTTCTTGCCTAGATCTAGTTGTAACAGAAATTGGCAATTCTTTTGTTGAAAAATAAAAGAGGAATGCATTGATTTCAGTCTTCCATTTCATCGGGAGAAATTATTGGTGCAAACTGAGAAGTGTTTCTAGAATGTGACAATGACAATATTCTTTTGACTGTTTTGTCTGCTGCAGGCACTGAAGCTTGATAACTTTGATGCTAAGCTATTATCAAACAGGAGCCTTTGTTGGCTTCGCATGGGTGATGGAAAAAGGGCTTATGAGGATGCAACTGAATGCAAGAAGCTGCGCCCGAAGTGGGCAAAGTCGCACTATCGTCAAGGAGCAGCTCTAATGTTCATGAAGGTGCAATAGGAGAGTTGAAACTGACTATTTCACTCCTCCCTTGGCAGTTATTTGTCTGTTGTGCGCTTGCCTTTCCTAGGAATACGACAGTGCTTATTGCTCACTCTCGCGCGCTTTAGAGTTGGACCCGGAAAGCGAAGAAATTGAGAAACTATTCTGGTGAGAGGTCCATCTTTACTCTTGAGTTATGCTAGATTAACATTGTCATCAGCTGTAGATTCTTAGTGTTACCATAATCTGTAGAACTGGATCCTGCATTAAATTGTTCTGATTGACTATTCATGTAGGGAGGCGATGGAACTGAGGTGATCAAGCCCTCAACATGCTAACAGCAGAGAGAAGCTCGTGGCAGAATGCGAAGCTCTTTTGCTTGTGTTTTCAGGAAAAAACACTGAGTTTAAATTACGTCGCTATTTTGGACTCAGTTCATGGACTGAGCAGCAGCTTAGAGCAGAACAGCTTACTTATTTTGAGTTTTCTGAAACTCACTTCCTGTTACTATGGAATTGTGGCAGTGGGAAATAAATTAGCTAAGCGAGATTGAAATGTTTGATAGAAGGTCAATCTGTTCTAGTTTTTCGATTGCAAATTCCTAATGAGCTTAATAGCCGCACAGCTTGTTATTGCTCCCCAAATTTTGTTGTTATGGTCTCGATGAACAATTTACTCAGGACACAAATCATGCAGAGGGCGCCAATTCCTTGAACTTTTGCTCTTTATCAACTGGTTCTACTCCCTCGGTTCCAAAATAATTGAAGTTAGGTTATCCTAAGCTTGACATTTGATCAAAATTAGTCCCCACGTGTGTATAACTGCACTGGGGCTTCCATCTTGAAAATGAGCTCAAAGGTCCCAAGTTTGTATAACTGCACTGGGGCACAAAGGTGCAGCCTCCAAGCGCCTCCGTAAGAGCACTGCGTTGTGGATGCTCTTAGAAGCCACAAGAATATATGAACTTTGAAATCCGAGACACACCTATGAAATCAATAACATCATACAGAGATCGGACTTAATAAGTTTCAAAAGCACTTAGTTTCCATAATCTGAATCTTCCACACCAGGGATGAGGCAATTGGCATCATGGTTCATTGATGTTTTGTTGGCATCATACCATCAACAAAATTTCTCCTAAAAGTCAGTTTCAACTACTCCGGCCCGGTCCCAGAGTTTTGCAATTGTTTTCATTTGTTCATTGAGGTTGCAATGGAAATCCCTGTAAAGAGTAGCGATGCTAGTGCCAACGATATGTAAATTAGTTAGCAGTTAATTCCATGGCAACGCTTCCCAATTGTTCATGACTTCAACACACACCACCGGCCGCGACAATAACCCAGCAGATTATTCTTCCCGGGCACGCTTGATCAGCTGCGTGTTCAAGGCCACCCACTTCCCACCGGTACCCAAACATTCCCGCCATTTTCATGCAGTACAAATGAACCATCCCCACCGGAATCCCAACGACCATCCGTCATGGAGGACTGGCTCTTCTACTCGCTCACCACCTTGATGTGCCTCCTCAGCTCGCTTCTTCTCCGAGCCCGGGCCCGCAGTCCGTCTGAGTCCCACTCCCATGGCGCGCCGCCGCCGCTACCCCCGGGCCCCGCGACCCTGCCGGTGCTAGGCCCGCTGCTCCACCTGGCCCGCCGCGACTTTGACCTCGAGCCCGTGCTGCGGAGCCTGGCGCGGGCCTACGGGCCGGTCTTCTCCTTCGCGCCGCTCGGCCGCGCGCGTCCCATGATCTTCGTCGCGGCACGCGGCCCGGCTCACCGCGCGCTCGTCCAGCGCGGCGCCGCCTTCGCCTCCCGCCCTCGGGCCACCGCCCCCGCCGCCGCCGTGCTCACCAGTGGCGGCCGCAACGTCAGCTCCGCGCCCTACGGGCCCACCTGGCGCGCGCTCCGCCGCACCCTCGCCTCCGGCGTGCTCAACCCGGCCCGCCTCCGCTCCTTCGCGCCCGCCCGCCGCTGGGTGCTCGACGTCCTCCTCTCCCGCATCCGCTCCGCCGGCCGCGACGGCACCGGCGTCGTCGCCGTCATGGAGCCCTTCCAGTACGCCATGTTCTGCCTCCTGGTCTACATGTGCTTCGGCGGCGACCGCCTCGGCGACGCGCGCGTCAGGGACATCGAGAACCTGCAACGGGACCTCCTCGCCAACTTTCTCAGCTTCCAGGTCTTCTCCTTCCTCCCGCCGCTCACCAAGCTCGTCTTCCGCCGCCGGTGGAGCAAGCTCGTCTCGCTGCGGCGACGCCAGGAGGAGCTCTTCGTACCGCTCATCCGCGCCAGGAGGGAGGCCGGCGCTGGTGGCGACTGCTACGTGGACTCCCTGGTGAGGCTGGCCATCCCGGAGGACGGCGGGAGGGGGCTCAACGACGGCGAGATCGTCAGCCTCTGCTCCGAGTTCCTGAGCGCCGGGACCGACACCACTGCCACGGCGCTGCAGTGGATACTTGCGAACCTGGTCAAGAACCCGGCGATGCAGGACAGGCTAAGGGACGAGGTCTCCGCCGCCGCAGTCGATGGCGAGCTGCGGGAGGAGGACCTGCAGGGGATGTCGTACCTCAAGGCCGTGGTGCTGGAGGGGCTGAGGAGGCACCCACCGGGGCACTACGTGCTGCCGCACGCCGCGGCGGAGGATACGACGTTGGACGGGTACCGCGTCCCGGCAGGCACACCGATGAACTTCGCGGTGGGCGAGATCGGGCTGGACGAGGAGGTCTGGACGGCGCCGTTGGAGTTCCGGCCGGAGCGGTTCTTGCCGGGCGGCGAGGGGGAGGACGTGGACCTCACGGGGAGCAAGGAGATCAAGATGATGCCTTTCGGCGCCGGCAGGAGGGTCTGCCCCGCCATGTCGCTGGCGCTGCTGCATCTCGAGTACTTCGTGGCCAACCTGGTCAGGGAGTTCGACTGGCGGGAGGCAGCCGGCCACGAGGTCGACCTCACCGAGAAGCTCGAGTTCACCGTCGTCATGAGGCGGCCGCTCAAGGCGAGGGCCGTGCCGCTACGGCATCCAAGGTCTGTCGTCGCCACGGGGTCAGATTGAGGGACGGCGATGGCTACGGCGGCCATCTTCTTCTTCCCTGAATGTTTAGTACGCCACAGTTTGCTTCTCGATGCTCATGATCATTTTTTTTTTAGATAAAGGGCTTTTATTACTTAAAAGGTTTAAGCATTACACCCGGCCTCTGCATAGCTAAGATGCACACAGCCACCAGTTCACCATCACACAAGTTTGTAAGCAAAAGATAAAAGGCGAATTACATATCAAAATGAGAAATTGTAGATCCGCCTAAGATGCTGGTAGGTCTATCCGGAGTCTATGTTGCCACCCATGCCGGGAAAATAACTCCCTGGCCGCAGCCTCCAGTCTCGACGCCACCTCCAAGAATAAGTCTCGGTGCTCCACACGCTGCAGGGATGACCATGCTCGTAGCGTCGCTGTGCACCGGTAAATAACCTGCATAAGAGAAGCATTTTTATCATTAAAAATCTTGTCATTTCTACATAGCCATAGCGACCAAATAACAGCAATCGCTCCCATCCTACTGAATAGTTTGAACCTAGGATCCACTCCATTTAACCAGTTGCCAAAAATGTTAGCAACAGAACTGGGGGATGTAAGGTAGAACCAATCTGGATGGCTGACCATATAGACCTAGCGAACTCGCACTGGAAGAATAAGTGCGTAATGGTCTCGTCGTGTTGACAGAAGACACACTTTTTACTTCCGTGCCAATTGTGTTTGGCAAGGTTATCTTTGGTGAGAATTACTCCTCGACGTAAATACCACGCAAACACTTTAGTTTTTAGTGGTATTTCATCTTCCAAAGTTTGTTATTATTAGAACTATCGACTGGAATTTCGGGTAGAATGAGCGCTCTATACATAGAATCAACCGAGAATTTGCCGTTCTTCGTGAGATTCCATTGAAACTTATCTGGACCTTCCGACAAATGGATTGAATCCAATCGGATGAGCAAAGCATTCCAAGATGCTTGTCGTGTTCCAAGTAAACTTCTTCTGAACGAAACATTTGGTGGGAAAGTATCCAACACCTTCGCGATCGTGTCACTTTTGTTTCGAATAATAGAATATAGAGCCGGATATTGTTCTTTGAGGGTAGATTGGCCAAGCCAAATATCCTCCCAGAAACGAATTTCCGATCCATCCCTAATTGAGAAAGAGCCATGTGGAAAAAGAACTTCTTTGTAGCCATGAGGCCTGCCCAGAAGTGTGAATCACCAGGTTTCCAAAGAACCTGGGAAACAGCTTGATCTCCGACATATTTTCTCCTAAGGAGGGTTTGCCAAACTCCATCTTCAGAAAGAAGTTTAAATAGCCATTTACCTAGCAGCGCTCTGTTCTTGACCTCAAGGTCATGAACTCCGAGCCCTCCTTGGTCTTTAGGGCAGCAAACCACACTCCATTTAGTCAGTCGATATTTTTTCTTCTCACAATCCCCTTGCCAAAAGAATCTAGATCGGAAATAATCCAATCGTTTTAAGACCCCTTTTGGCAGTTGGAAGAATGAAATCATATACAGTACCATGTTTGTAAGTACCGAGTTTATGAGAACCAATCTTCCACCCAGAGATAGGAGTTTGCCTTTCCAGCTATTTAAACGTAATTGAAGCCTTTCCTCCACCCTTTTCCATTCAGCATTTGTAAGTCTCCGATAATGAATCGGGATACCCAAATAGTTGATAGGAAATTGTCCTTGCTCACAGCCAAAAAGCTCGGCATACAAGGCGGCGTTCTCTTGGGCCAAAGCAAAACAATTCACTTTTATGGAAATTTATCTTAAGACCCGAAAGTTGCTCGAAAGCTGACAAAATCAACTTAAGGTTACGAGCTTTTTCGATATCGTGTTCCATAAAAAGGATTGTATCGTCGGCATATTGAAGAATCGATAGTCCACCATCGACAAGATGTGGAATCACTCCTTCAATCTGACCCTCAGTTTTAGCGCGTTCGATCAGGATTGCCAGCATATCCGCCACTATGTTAAATAGTATTGGCGATAGCGGGTCACCCTGTCGGAGTCCTTTTTTCGTTTGGAAGTATCTGCCAGTGTCATCATTGACCTTAATGGCTACACTTCCTCCGGAAACAAAGCTATTAATTAACGCGCGCCACTCAGAGGAAAAGCCTTTCATCCTGAGAGTTTGCTGGATGAAAGACCACTTCACTTTATCATAGGCTTTCTCAAATCAATTTTCAGGATTACCCCGTTCAACTTTTTCCTATGTAGTTCGTGGACAGTTTCATGTAGGACCGCGACTCCATCAAGGATGTTGCGACCTTGCATAAAAGCCGTCTGAGACGGACGAACCACATGATCTGCCACAGTGTTCAGTCGAATCGTAGCCACTTTGGTGAATATTTTAAAACTAACGTTAAGGAGGCATATAGGTCTAAACTGCTGGATCCTTTCTGCCTCGTTAACCTTAGGTAATAAAATTATCTCACCAAAATTGAGACGAAACAACTCTAATTGTCCATTGTGAAGACAAGCGAACAACTGAAGCAGATCGGCCTTGATAACATCCCAAAAGTTCTGGTAGAACTCAGCAGGAAATCCATCAGGTCCAGGGGCTGAATTATGTTTCATTTGGAAAACTGCTTTTCTCACTTCCTCCTCTGAATAGGGTTTAGTAAGTAGGCTATTTTCCTCCTCTGAAACCTGGGGTAAATCCTCTGTTCGGGACTCATCCAAGGTGAAATTCCCTCCTCAGGGTCACCGAACAGGCCTTTATAGTAATTTGTAATATACGACTTTAGTTGTTCTTGGCCCTCAATCGTCCCTTCATCCTGGACCAGAGAATGAATACGCTTTTTCCTGTGTCTGCCATTGGCAATACTATGGAAATAGCGAGTATTCGAGTCCCCTTCTAGAATGAATTGAGCTTTAGAACGTTGATACCATTTTAACTCCTCCTCGCGCAGAAGATTCGCTATCTGTGCATTTGATTGGCTCTTTAGCTCAATTTCTTGCGCGGATAGTAATCGAACTTCTGCTAATGCTTCGAGAGCATCGATTATCGAGGAAAGTCATACTTTTTCTTTTTTAAGTAGACCAGTAGTATGACGAGCCCAACCAACGAGGTGAGTACGTACAGCACGTATCTTATTGTTCCACCGCTGGATAGGCGTATCACCCGCTACCGGTAAATCCCAGATTCTTTTAACCATGTCATGGAAGCCCTCGCGGTGTAACCAACCAAGCTCAAACTTGAACCGTGGTTTACATTGCGGCTAGGCACTCCAGTGGTCAAAAGAATGGGAGCATGGTCCGACAAACCCTCAATACGTTCTAGAGCCCGTACCGACACCAATGGGAATCTAGCTTCCCAATCGGAATCCATCAGTACACGGTCTAGTTTCTCGTAAGTGGGTTCAGGGAGGGAATTAGCCCAGGTGAACTGTCAATGACTGCATTGAATAAAAGAGGCCAACGGTTGTCGAACCGACCCTTACTTTTCTCGAACGGAAACCGTAGCAGATTGAAATCCCCACCAATGATAATAGGGTGTGGGTTATCTTTTGCTAGGTTTACCAATTCAACGAGAAAAGAAGTCTTAGACGCTTCCTGAGCCGGCCCATACACGGCGACAAGACTCCAAATGAAATTATCGGATTTATTACGGATGTGCATTTTGATATGAAAAATGCCTTCCGTAACCTCCAATACTTCCATGGTGTCAGTCCGGATGCCTAGTAAAATGCCACCGGAGCGTCCATGAGGAGGCCGCGAGTACCACTCAAACTCTATACCGCCGGAAAGTCGGTTCAAAAGAGATTGTGGAAACTCACGTCTTCCCGTCTCAGAAATAGCTAAGAAATCCAAATTATGGTCCCGAATACAATCAGCGAAGTGCAAGTGTTTAGCCAAGTCACCAAGACCTCTGCTATTTTTGAACATGCCATTCATCGGGAAACCGTGGGAGATTTGGATAACTTGGTCCTTTTCCGGGACTTGTTGGCTGTAGATTTAGATTTCCGAGCGGATGCTTTTAGCTCATATAATGAACTCAGCCCGTCGTCATCCAAACCACCATCCAACACTTCACCAATTAGATGAGAAAGAAGCTGACCATCTGATGTGGCAATCGCTTCATCCTCATCATCATAGGTGGCAGACAACCCAGTCGAGACTTTAGGAATAACCGTGAGACGGTCAAATTCCATATGTCTCAAGACTTTAGTCGAAACATGAATTTGACTTTTACTGCTACCAAGATTAACTCCTACACTAGAAAGCTTTGAATGAAACGACTGAGGCGAAAAAGAAAGAAAAGATTTCGAACTCATCTCCATACCAGAATAGTCCAAGTTGCGCAGCGCTTTGCGACGCATGGCCTTCGTCATGGAGTCTTCATCCGTCACCGAGGCTCCGTCCACCTCCGTCCCGAACCTCTCGCTACGACGAGCTGGAGGTGTGGACGGCGTGGTGAAGCCCTCCATAGGGGGCGTCGCCACCGTGGAAGCGGTGGTACGGGTTGGCTTGGCCGAAGAAGTAGCCAACCCGCCAACCCAGCAGAAACAGGTGAAGTAACATGAGTCGGGTGGGCCTGTGACGGTGTAGAGACCACACCCGACTCAACAGCATCATGGACCGGTCCATCCACGGGAGGCTGAGATGAAGTAGAAGCCTCCCTGTAGACCAATCCACTGCTGCCGAGCTGACGCAGGAGCGGAACCTGCGTCACCTCCTCCTGATGCGCGACGGAGTCCACCATGCCAAGGACCAGCGACGACGCTGCACCAACCAGCAACCCGCCTGGCTCCCGTGGGGCGAGGCTGCTGCCCAGGGGAGGCGTGCGGCCCAGCCCAGCAGCTGGAGCCTCACCACCCGGGCTGCTCCCTGGAGCGTCTAGGCCCAGCCCAGCCTCGGCCATGGGCGCGCTGCGGCCGGCCGAACATGGCCCAGCATGGCCCGATGCAGCTCCCAGCTCCGAACCAGCGACGAGGCCCGGCGAATTGTTCGATTAAGCCTGACTTGTTCTCTGCTTAACTTTCTAGTGTTTGCTAATTGCCCCTTTGTTAGTGAATTGTATTTGCATTACCCGAATCAGACGAAAATCTGTGATTTCCTGAAGACAGTTGTAACTAAACAAGGGAAGGTACAGGACTGCGTTCTATTAAGAGAGCGTGACAAATATCACAAAGTCGAGCTAAGAACGATTTAGATTAACTGAATTAGGCAACATTCACTTCTGAGACAATTTGGAAATATGCAATCGAATTTGTTTGTCGGATACAGTTTAAAACTGCTGAAACCTGCATAAGCCGATGCGAGTCAACTAACATCTTTCATGAGTATCTAAAGTTGTGCAGCTCCTAGTAAGGTAAACAAAAATGCTAACCTGGTTGGCTATCAGCCGGTTGGCACTTGATCATGGAGTCGGAAGAAATTTGATGTTTCCCATGCGAAAACAACTGATGAAAACAAAGAAAAAACTGTTTACTTGCTTACATTTATGCAAATTAACAAACAGGAGCCTGTTAAAAACTTACATTTCTGAAAAAATTCTTACCTGCTCTCAACTCAACTGCTAACAAACTACAGCCTAACTGCAACATAATGAACTCGTACTTCCAACTGTCTTCTTGTTTATGGCCTGTGATGAAGTCAGGGTAATTGCAACATAAGCACTACTAGGTGGATTTTTCTACAAAAATAAGCACTACCAGTGCTGTTACTGTAACTGGAGCCTATGTTGAAATTAGTTTTTATTTTAAGAAAAGCCAACAGATTGTTGGATTTCAATGATGAAGTAGAAGAGTGTTACAATGTCCTGAAAAGTTACAGATAAAATAGGTTCAGTCGGCGCTGGATACCGATTTACACAACCAGACTAATCAAGCTGGCCGGAAGATTTTGTTCGCTCGCTTAATCTTCGCATGACCCCCTTTGCGAGCTTCATCGATGATTCTTGAAAGAAGTTGCGATGGAGAGCTATGTTGCAATGACTTATAAACAGGGAAATACGACATTTGCAGGATGCCATCTGAATTCATGATTATGCGGCAAGTTGGACTTATTTTGTAAGTATCCCTATTAAATTTACCACTCACTGAGGCACTGCTCATAGACTGACCAAGCACCTCATGCCCAAAACGGCGATTCCACAACTACCATGATATCCAACAACTATCCTAGCCGTCCATCTTGTTTGGGATACGAGCCGGGCAGCGCATGCACCTAATCAACAGATCTGCTTTGACTTTCCGTGAAATCAGTAACCCAGTTGGAGATTCTTCCATCGTCCTAAAAAACCAGCCTACAGCCACGAAGTGCCGAAAATACCCCTTGGTGAAAATTTACTCACTTTTCGTCTTCAACCTCACGCCAGCTTTTCCTCACGATACCATACTCTTCATATAATCAAACATATGCATTAACGAGAAAGTTTAACGGCACCATGGATTAACAAACAAACTTCAGATCCATTGATTTTTCAAATCCTTGTATGGACAAAAAAAATCTAATAATCATGGAAATGTTTGGATCTTGATGTATTAATAAAAACAATTCTTCATAAACAGAAAATGTTTGGATCCATGCATCAACACGAATATTTTGAATTGCAATGCACGCATTAACATAAAATTTATCTTGATGCATCAACAATTAATTTTAGTATCATGCATTAAACAAGAAAAATATATTGATGCATTAAAAACAAGAAAAGAAACCCCTGCATCCACAAGAAAAATTTGGGATAATGAATTAAACAAGTATTTCAGGATTTGCATTAACAAGCCTGCATCCAGGAAAAAATTATCCATAGATTAACAAAGAAATTTCGGATCCATTAATTTTTCAAATCCTTGTATGAACAAAAAAAAACTCTAATAATCAAGGAAATTTTTGTATCTTGATGTACTAACAATTTTTTTTGCATAAACTTAAAATGTTTGGATCCATGCATCAACAAGAATTTTTTGAATTGCAATGCATGCAGCATCAGCAAGTAATTTTGGTATCATGTATTAAACAAGAACAATTATCTTGATGCATTAAAGCAAGAAAAAGTAATCCCTGCATCCACAAGAAAAATGTGGAATACTGAATTAAGCAAGAATTTCAGGATTTTTGCATTAACAAGTCTGCATCAAGATTCCAGGAACAATTTATCCATCAATAAGGAACTCATGATTTGACAGGAAAATTGTGCACCATTCATTAACGTGAACTTGATGCATCAACATAAATTCACAAATCAGCAGGAAACATTTATCCGGGTTTCATACATTTACAAAAAAAATCCAGATATGCTCCATGTTCCATAACAAGATGAACACTTCAAGGTTTCAGGTTCAAAATGAATAGAAATTCCATAAACTTGAAGAAAAAAATCCAAGAACAAACCCTGAATTCCGGAAACGAGTGCAGATCCAGAGCAGAGAGCTCGGATCCAGAACAAACCCTAGATTGAATGAACTAAATAAATCACATCCATAGGAAGATCCAGAGCAGGGGCCGGATCGAATCGAATGAACACTAGAAATCGAATCAAACGAATCCCTAGAAAAATCGAATGTAGGAGCTCGGATCTGGCGCCTCCATGGCCGGATTCGCCGCCGTAGCGGCCGTCCCTCTCCACGCGCAGGACGCCGGTGCGGCCCTCCGTCTCCCCGTGGCAGGTCGCCGGCGCGACCGTGCCTCTCCAAGCGCATGACACCGAGGCGGACTACATCTCCACGTGCAAGGTCGCCGGGGTCTCCCCCATCTCTCCGCGCGTACTGGCTTTTGGTCGGGATGGAGGGGAATCGGGGTGGGTCGGTGGGAGACTGGGAGGAGACGTGTAGCTAATGCCTAAACTACCCATGGGTTCTGACCACAATCCAACTAGCTAAACGAGAATCTGAGCACGGAGAGAACAAACCCGATGCGTTGGTCAAAGATGCCCGCACGAATCTCCAACTGGTTTGACGGCCACGATAGTATGTGGATATCATGTTAGTTGTGGTGTTGCATTTCCCCCTCATGCCCTGATGTTCTGTTCACACTTCTGTTTTCTCCTAGCTTGAGTCCACCAATCTTTGTCTCAATATTTCAGAACCGTTTTGTTCCAACGACAAAGGAAATGGTCAAACACCGAAAAGCCAACAAATGTCACACATGGCGAGGGCGAGAAAAGATGCTTGTAATACATGGGCTATATCTCGAGTGTGAATATTTTGCAACTAGTTGCATCCGCACCTCACTTTCGGATTCCCCACTCCAGAGTTTTCAGAAATTACGAAATAAATCATGTTCATAGATTATGTTGCGTCTTGTGCACCTAGTAGTCAAAAATTACGAAATAAATCATGGATATAGATTATGTTGCGTCTTGTGCACCTAGTATCATGTGCTATTGAGACTTTATTGTCATTTTTGCACGGGTCACATGTGGTCATAATTTTTAAAAGCAAATTGTGGGTGCACAAGAAACAACGTAACTTTTGTCCGGCACACTGCACTTTCAGCTAAGCTTAGCTTGTGGCACTTGCGACGTTCATTCCGTTTGTCACGTTTTCTATGGCAACCCAAACTTTAACTAATACTCTATGTAGTTTAGTTTTCAGTATATAGCCTGCAGGAAAATAGGACATCTAAGAGAATCCAATCATCAGGAGCAGTGACCAAGCAAGAAGATGCCTATGGATTATGGAATGAAGTGAATAAGATGTAGAATGTCTGACCAAGTAAGATGAGAATGTGCAGGCTAGCCATGGACAAGGACATTGGTTTTCATTAGTTTCCCTCCATGAATCAATCATGGGCCAACTAATGATATGCAGCTAACTAAGCAAATGTCGTTTCTCGGTTTCGACAGGTACCGTGCCCGCCAAAAATCCAGACTAGTTAATTAAGATCAAATTCACCGGGGCTCTATTTATATGAACCTCTCTCTTAAAGTTGGCCTCGCTTGTTTTAGAGGATGGAGTAGAGCAGGAGCGTGAGCATGGATTTTTCTGTGAGCATCCCTGCAGAAGCTTCCGCCATGGAAACCACCACCATGGTGCCTCGAAAGTCGCCTTCCTTCAGGGTCGTGCCAGTACTGCACGATGAGATGGCCAAGGAATTGCCTGGCCACTCTATCCTCGCTGCCAAAAGAGCGGCGGCTCTCCTCCTTAAGAAGGTATTGATTTGTGTTTTCTGTGAACGAAACGGAAATGCCGAGTATTATATTTCATAGGTAGCATAAGTTGAGCATTGGAGGATATGTTTTTTATCAGGCGTTGGCCGAGTTCTTGGGGACATTCCTGCTGATCTTCATCCTGCTCTCGGCACTGATCGTGAATGCGACTCACGGCGGCGAATTGGGCCTGCTAGGTGTGGCGGCGACGGCGGGGCTCGCCGTGGTCGTGATCATGGCGTCGCTGGTGCACGTGTCCGGGGCTCACCTGAACCCGGCGGTAAGCGTCTCCATGGCCGTATTCGGCTACCTCCCGCGCGCCCACCTCGCGCCCTATGTGGCCTCTCAGTTCATAGGCTCGATCGCCGCCTCCTTCCTTGCCAAGGCGATCTACCACCCGGAAAACGCAGCCGCCATCGTCGCCACCGTGCCCACACTCGGCACCGCGGAGGCGTTCTTCATCGAGTTCGTCATCACATTCGTCCTCCTCTTCGTCATCGTCGCCCACGTCGTCGATCCCAAAGCGGTAAGACGATTCTTCATCCATCCATATATCTCGCTTAATTTGCTGCCTGAAGTAGACGAGTTTTCTCATCCATCAAGCCTAATAAGACTGTGATATTGTTTCTTTAGGTGAAGGAGCTGGTAGCGGTGGCAGCTGGGGCAGCAGTGATGATGAACGCTCTTATCGCTGCGTAAGTGAAATTAGCTGATCCAAGATTTGATATGTTGGACATTAATTTCGTTCCATGTATATATATGCTGCCAATTGTATTTTTACATACAATGAATACTATCTGACTGCGTCTCCATGAATGTACGTGAGCAGGGAGTCAAAAAAAAAAGGGAGTCAACGGGAGCGTCCATGAATCCGGCAAGGACGCTGGGGACGGCGATCGCCACCGGAACCTACACCAACATCTGGGTCTACATGGTGGCGCCGCCACTTGGCGCCATCGCCGGAAGCGGGGCTTACATTTCACTCAAGCACTGATATTTGCATATACACGCATGCATCGTTGCACAAAAGTGTTAGGATGACTCTCCAGAAGGGAATTTATCGGGTCCAAAGTATTGTATTTTAAGTATTCAATGAGAACTATCCAGTTTACGAAAAACCTGGTGAAAACGATTACAAGACTTACTCACAAACTACCGTTATAGAGAAATGACAACACACCCCCTTCGCTGCTCCACGACGAACCGCTGCGAGCGTAGCCATGCCACTCCACTGAACAGAGGTTTTACACGATGGTGGCAACAATCTTTTTCTTAACCAATGAAACAGGCAAATATTTTGCCTCTTGTTAAAAAATAAAAACTTTGCACGCACAAGAAATATGAACATTGCCTACGATTTAGAGTTCATCTCGAGGACCTAGATGATTATCTTTCACCGCATACTTCAGACATTTGTGCTAATTGCTTAAAAAGGGTTCGAATGGTTCTATAATATAAATCATAAATGCTTTGGATTATTTAGCTGGAGTTGAACAGAGGGTTTTTGGGTTTCGTGGTACACTTTGAAGAGCCCTCTTGGCTCTTGCCACACCCAGAAAAATATACAATGGCCAGCTAAACTATGAATCGCTAGAAATTTTTACTATATCCACACAAATAAGATACATGCATGCTACTTCCTCTAGCAAGAGCATATTCATGTCTGCAGTCTGCACAGACCGAGAATTCCATCTTTGCTACTTATACAAACGAAAACCTGACGTTTAACATCACCAGTTTTCATGCCAAATCGTCTTTGCTTGGGGTCACTAATATGTAGACCGGAGCTTTTAAAATCTGATGGTGGTGGGCGAAGAAGCATTTTTGTTACAACAGAGGGTGACCCGGCGTCTGCACCAGAATCCTTGAGTCCATGTAAAAACTAACTTGATCCATATCTTTGAATCGCGACAACAACCTCATTACAGCGTGCACATCTGTAAGAACTTGTAGCCGCACAACGCGTTCGTAGGCAATAATAACAATACCTAAAAATAACAACGAATATTCAACAAAAAGTTAACACAAAAAGGTGTTGAGCTACCAGACGAGTGGCATAGAAATAATCAAGGTAACATGTTGTTCAGTAATCGCTGTTTATTGGGAAAGAAACAAGCAATACATACTTTATGTGTTGATCACATGACAACAGGTGCTGCCTCATATGAAAACTATATTTCATCGAGTAATGACTGGCAATTGGCAACTGCCACATGGAAACATTAATCTTAGACTAACCTCCAGATAGTAAGGATTGTACAGCACCGGCGCCTTTATTTATAAACTTTTTAACTAACATTTCGTACAGTTAACAACAGTCCCTGGCTGCATGTGTATCTTAGATTTAGCTTCAGTGATGTACTATAATCTATGTGAAAGTTTCTCAGGATTATATGTGGCTAAATAAAAGTAGTTGGTAGTAAAGGCTGTCAAGTTAAATTTCAAGATGAAATCAAACAACTGTATTCAAATGGGTATATATGACAAAAGACAAAAGACATTAAAAAAGAGAGTACCTATGTTGACATGGAAGAGCTACAAAGGGAATGCTAGGACTAGAGACGCATATAGGACAGTTTGCTTCATCACCAGAAGAACTTGCTGAATTATCTTTGGAAAAAGGAAGGAGGAACTTCTTTACTGAGGAAGAGTTTAACAGGGGAAGAAGCAAAAGCAACATTTCCTGCACAAGTAAGCATGTTAGCCACCATTTGGAAGCATGGTTTTAAAGGCGTCCGCCTAGGCGTCAAGGCGCCCCCCTCCGCCTTGGAAAAACGACCGCCTTAGGCGCCTAGGCGCCTAAAGCGTCCGCCTAGGCGCCAAGGCGCCACCACTTCGCCTTAGGACGCCTTAACGCCTTAAAAACCATGTTTGGAAGTACACCAAGAAACGTACTTTTGGTATCTCAGGATTCGAGTAACCACAAGCATTTATATAAAGTTGAATGGAAGAGAAAATGTTGGATAACCAAATACTTAGAGAAGTAATACATATATTAATTTTGATGCCCAACACCAATAAGACATGCATAACACATGTGACGTGTTGGAACGAACTGGATAGCTGCCCCACGAGGTTGGCTGGACCACACAGTAGAGGAGCTTGGGAAGTAGAACATAAGTTAGAGCAGGAGTAAGGTTTCAAGCGGCGGCCCGCATAGGCCCGCTTAGCATGTTTTTAGTTTAAACTGATCAAATCTGAGCAGAAAAGTTACAGCTAATCTTTTGCTATTTTGAGCTTATGCGGGCCGGGTACGGGCGCCGCCTGACACTCTTAAGCAGGAGGAACGACGGAGTGATAAGATTGATTGATTTCTCATTGCTAGATTCATACTTGATATATATGTTGTCCCTTATAAAAGAGGACTTACTTGATCCCTAAGTAAAAAAATAATAATTCAAGGATATGGATCCGATATGTAGCTCTAAACTGATTTCTTTCCTATTTAAATAGCTTTCTTGCCTATTTAGATAATATTCCATGTTTATATGAATATTGCCTAATTCTATATTCCTACACATAACACGTCTGAAGTGTTCGTGCAAAAAAACTTGTGAAATGAACTACACATATCATTAGAGTACAAATACTGGACTATGAAATTGATCATGGAGTTCCTCACTATTAATCCTTGACATGAATAATTTTTATGTGCTATAGGAACATTAGAAGTTCAGAACTTCCAAAAATCTTCAGAAATATATATAATCTACATTGGCTAGAATTAAGGTCTCATTTTGCATACGCTCAATGCAAAAGCCTAGATACAGGTACTGTCTAATCCATCACTGTATGAGCTAGAACTTTTTAGTTACCAACTAATTTTCAGACAAGCACATGCAAGAAAGAGATTTACCGAGAACTCATTCCAAACCAGCTGCCGATTCATGTACTCAAAGCTTACTGCTCTATTCATGTTGGGGCTCCCATAAACAAGCCTTGCTTTCAGAATCCTTTCCACAATCGTTTTGTACCTGTATAAACATATACAGAAAAGCTAAAGGTCATATTTGCAATGATTAAAAAGCCAGCAGAATTTCTACAAAATCTCAAATGTCTAGCCAATTCTTGAACTATGTTATTCCATCTCATTCAAGTACACTATGTTGTCACTGGCCAGTATAATCTTATTGGATCCGTACATTTACAATATTAAAACTGTTCCTCAACTGCAAAGATTAAATATATATCTTCCGGCTTTAAATATCCCAGAATATATGATGTAATGAACATAGCTAAGCAGATAGAGAAATGATACCTTCCACCATAAAGAAATGACAGAAGGTTAAAGAATGAAACAGCTCTGTATAGTCCTTCAGCATGCTGAACCAAACCCCATGCACGACGCGCTAG
Source organism: Poa pratensis (assembly GCA_947311845.1). Lineage (NCBI taxonomy): Eukaryota > Viridiplantae > Streptophyta > Magnoliopsida > Poales > Poaceae > Poa > Poa pratensis. The sequence goes on from CAMZMU010000078.1 coordinate 44,860,128, forward strand.
TGGTCTCTATGTTACAGAATAGAAGTTATAAGGATGATCACACAGGAATTGAAGTTTTCAGAAACTAGTTTTAAAAGACAACCTGTTCAGAATCACCCCATCGGCGGAAAGCAGAAAAGGACTGCAAGCGCGACAATAGGTATTGGCCACCAACAGTGCTAATACAATACAAGATCTTTTGAGAAACTGAAAGTCCAGGTCCTTCCAAACCTGTTCTGACTGGAAAATACATGGAACTCATCAGTTATTGCTCAGACAGTATTACAAATAATCAAGTAGCTAAACCGTTGACCGTTTAGAGTACAATCCAGAATTTACCCGCAGCCCCAATGTAATTGATTCTTTAAACTCCCTCCATTTAAATCTGTCGATAATGATTTTCCATTTCTTTCTTATTGCAAATTCTTTCCATGCTTAACCCCCACCAGAAGACATTTTTGTTCTTTCACCCCCAAAATCCAAACCAAGAACCGGTTCAACCAATTCTCCGCTCCAAATCCTTTACACCTCCCATGCCATGGCCAGTCTGATAGTGCTAGCAACAGCAGTGGTGGAGGCAGGGGGACTGGCAGGGGGCATGGCTTCCCCCATGATCCCTTAAGTACATGCTTACAATATCAAAATCTGTGGAAGTCCGAAAGTTTCCAGTAATTCATTGTTTGGCCCCTCTTATGAATGATTTTGAGGTATTTGCCCCCCCCCCCCCCCCCCCCCCCCCCCCCCCTATAAATCTAGTTCCTGGCTCCGCCACTACAAGCAGCCATGCTGCATATCACCGCGCCGACACTGCCCCGACGGAACGCTCTGCTAGCCCATCTCTCTCTAAGCCAGCTACATTACCCATGAGGTTGTTGCGAAGTAATCTTCACCCCTCCCACCTAAAATTTTATTACATAAAAACTTCATGCTCAGTGTAAATTCGGAAGTCAGCGGCCAGCTGTCACCGGATTTGACCTGGAGCTCAATGCCAAGCCCAGGAAAGGCAACCAGGTGCAACAACCAATGAGCGGCAGAAGGTAAAACCAGCAACAAGTGGGCCTACCCCTCTTGTATTTTTCACCACTCATACTAATTGATAATGTACATTTTCTGACTTGGGCGGGTATAAACGTGAAAAAGCCTTAGGTTTTGTCCCTCAGAAAAATCTGTTTTGGTTGAGAAAACAGTTTCCTAACTGATGCAAAACATCAACATGCCAGTAACATCAGGATTTTTAACAAAACATCTTATTCAACAATAAATTATCACCAAAATACTATGGAAATACTTGAGTTTATGTTTGAGCTGAATGATTCTTTTTTTTACGTGAGCTGAATGATTCTCAGGCAAAGGCACTTTTCATAGTTTGTATCTGAGGTGACTTCAGAACATAGTGCCTCTCACCTTTGAATCCGCTGGGAAAAGGATGCATAGATAGTGTCAAACAACATGTATCTGCAAACCATGACGTGTTCGCTAAAAGGACATGAAATGGGACAGGGAGCATCAATTAGGCTTGGTACATTGCAATTTACTATTCTACTTGTAATGAGCATTTAGTAGGTGCAGCCATAGGTCGTTTCATTGTATGTATATGCTTAAATTTATATCATAAATCCAAAACGTACATGCCCTGAGTTAACTGCAGACAAGCTAACACCTAAGAGAGGCTGGGCTCAACCCAACTTGAGCATCATACGTGACTGAACCAAGGTAAATAAATAAGGGTATTCTGATGCACGGCCAATGTACAGATCAGAACACACTTAAAAGCAGCTGGTAGCCTGCACACACTTGAGAACAATTCAAGTTCTTTTACAACTCTAAACAGCTCGATTACCGTAAACAAAGCCTCAAGAAACATATCATAGATAAAGCTGACAACAATTGAGAGAAAATCATATGGTAAAATACCCTCTTTTCCTGCGATGGGTGCTGCCCGTTCATCCCTATACCTCAAGTTCATCAGTGCATTCCCTGGGGTTGGCTTGTCTACCCAAATTGAGAACCTCCAGATGAGGAACTCAAGGAACGCATCGAGTTCAGGCTCATACTGAAACAAGAGTCCTGGCTGGTACCAACAGAAAAAGAAAATGGAAGCTATAAGCAGCAATGCACTTATGTAAAAAGCCATGAGGAACGCCCAAATCTAGATGATTACAGAAGAAAGTACCTTCATCAAAGAGAATACTTTGACTAACTGCTCTTTCAACATTGCGGACATTTCGACATCAAGCCTCGCAGCATCAAACTGGTTGACTCTAGATATTGTAATCGGGATCATGGTCTGCATTTACACAAAAGGAAATTACAACGTGTATCACCCTCAAGGTGTAGTGACCATTATCCTGCTCATTCTTGGAACAGATCACATATCTGCTCCGTTGTTAAGGGCAGCTAATTGTTGCTCTCAACTGGTTCGGAAACTTGGACTAGGGACCACCCGTACACAAAAGGAAATTACAACATGTATTAACCTCACGGTGTAGTGACCGTTATCCAAACCATTATTGGAACAGATCAGATATCTGTTCCATTTTCAGGGTCAGCTAATTGTTGATCTTAAATGATTCGGAAACTTAGATTAGGGACCACCCGTACTTGAAGACTAAGGCTTAGTATGCAGTTGCTATGCGGTTCTGTTCTTATATCTTTTAAAGCTGTGTGGAAAGCGATTATTAAGCGTCCATTATTCTATTTGGAAAATAAAACTGAAGTCTACGTTTGGATTGCAACAAAAAGAAGCTTGCCAAACACCCAAATACCTAAAAGCAGGTAAAGTAATATCAACTCTAGCCTAGCAACATGTCAAAAAAAAAATCTAGCCTAGCAAAAATCTTTAACATGGTGCATGGGGGTTCATCTGAGCTCCCAAATTTCGGGAGAATAAAACTCCGTCCTAGAACAACATCCAAAAGGATAAGGCGGCAGGGGCCGGACCTAGCCAACGTGGGGGTGGGGCATGAGGGGTTCAGCTGAAAACTGGATGGACTGCAAAGGCGACGCAACTTCGGGAGGGATTGATCGCAGCAAAGTAAAGGTCACCACAATCACGAGGAAGATGGTGAGGGATCTACCGGCCAGAGGACATGCGCTCACCCGGGAGCCCGGGAAGGGGCGGTCGAAGGGTGGAAGCCTGGCGGGCGGGGCAAGTGGTCTGAAGAATGGAATGGAAAGGAAGGGAAGGCAGGGGAGAGGGGAACTCACCGCGCCGGCTGCCGGTGCCGGAGAAGGAGTAGCGGGAGGACGGCCGATGGGGGGACGATGAGAAGATGCGGACAAGTTATTGGGTCAGTTTGCCTTTCCTCCTCGCTCTATGTTTGTTCGGTTTTCTTTTTTAAAATTCTATATCAATGCAAATTAAATTCAGGTTGGAAACTGAGCCGTGTTTGGTAGCCCGGTCGTCCCCAGAAAATCTCCTCCCATCCACTTTTCACTTGTTTGGTAGCCCGGTTTGTCACTACGGGTCATGCCCACCTCATGCAAAAAAAGGTCCTCAGCCCTGCCCGGTTGGGAAGCTCGATTCGACCTTCTCACCTCAGCCTGGCCGAACTCATCCCGCAATCATGAACGCGCGTGGGCCCCGTCTCGTTCGCCCGCCAGCCCCGCCCCTCACCTCGATTCGTTTTCCTCCTCGCTGCTTTCTCGTCTCCCTCCCGTGCGTCGACATGGCCGCCGCCTCTCGTCACCACGGTCCGCGCCGCCGCCTTCCACGCCTGCCGCCGCCGCCCAGCACCGTATGCCGCCTCCCAGCGGCGACCGCCGCTGCCTCCCAGCGTCGGACGCCTCGTAGTGCCTGCGCCCGCGCACAGGAGACCACAACCCGTACACAGAGCCCAGCTCCTCGAAGGTGAAGCCGTCCTCGGTCCTCCTCTCGCGGCCTTGCACTACTCCTGGAGGAGCTCGACGGCGCGTGGCGGCGGCTCCTCTCGCCGGACACGGAGGCGGTGTCTCGTCTCGTCGGCCGGGACGGCAGTAGCTCCTCTCGCGAGCGGAAGCACGAGCCCATCACTTGAGGGACCTGATTGCCTTTTCTTTTTCTTTCCAGGGACCTGATTGCTTGGTATTTTTATGTCCAGGGATCTTATTGCTTTTAATAAATGTGTGGCCTGGGTCAAGTCATACGGGACACCAAACAGGATCTCACCGCAGCACAGCTTAGCTCATACATGCTAACAAACGCACCACAGTGAAACACAATTGTATCTAGCGAGCATAGCTAGCCTGAGCCCGTATGAGGTAAGATAGACCATACGGGCTACCAAACACACCCTAAGTGTAGGATTACTGAACCTACATAGAGCGATGTTGATGTTGCAATAGTAGAGGAGATTTTCGAAACGGGGATGATAATGAAGAAGAGAGGAGGAAAGGCCCGTATGAAGAAAAACAATACTTTTTGTTAAGACACAATAAAATGTATTTCTAAGTTAAAAAATACAAAAAGAAACACGCACTCGTGAGTAGATAATGTATGCGTATATAGGTGGAAAGTTTGAAACTTAAATATTACCAATCGTGATCCGCACAAAAATCACAGAGTATTTGAGGGTGCCGTCGAGGATCTAGACTGTCGGGTTTTCATGCTCCAATGGCCTAGGGCAAGCTTTTTGAGGGTGTTGTCGTGGGTCCAGACCGTCAGGTTTGTTACTTGGCATGTCCGCAAGAATTTTCTTTTCCATATTTTTTGACATTTAAATGCGTCTTTTTGTAAAAGGGGGCATATGTATTCAGCAGTCAAAGTGAATTTTTGAAACGGAGAAGCCCTTAAAAGGGATCCGGTTGCATTGTTCAAAAATTATAGGCACTTGAAGTTTGTTGTTGGTTGTTTTCATTTGTTGTCGTGTTCCTTTTTATCCTCGTACCTATTTTCTTATTATGAGTTGTACCTCAAAATCCTCAAGGGATGTTCTTCAGAAAAGAGAGCAAAGTATATGTCTTCGAGTGAAGAGAAGACCAAATGGCTCCACCGAGCTCGTTTTTTGAAAAAATATTGAAAATGACATTTCGAAGTTTCAAAAATTTTGGGAAAAATCTCATGTGTAGATAGTGATGTGCTCTACAAGTTTGCAATTTTTTACTCTAAATTCATTTTATTGTGCGCTGCCCAAAAATGACAAATGTGTTGATCTGGGTGGCGAATAGTACACCGTTTCAAAAACTTAAAAGTTTGCCTGATTTGTCTTTTTTGAGATCTTATAGGTTTCAACTCTAGCATACCCTAACTTGTTTGGGAATAAAAGTCTTTGTTGTTGTTGTTGTTGTCTTTTTTGTGTAGCCCTAAATACAACAAATTTTGAGTTAAAATTTACACAACTGTAGATCTCGACATTATCTACGTCTAGAGTTTTTCTTGATTTCGTGAAACTAAAAGTGGCGATTTTGAATTTAAAAAAAAACCAAGCTCCATGGAGCTCGGGCTCCATTTTCACTTTCTGTCCGCAAGTGTTCATATTCTGTAAATATTGTTCACAGTACTCACTCCGTCCTAGTTTATAAGGCAAAATGTCAAATACAGTTTGTCATATAACCTCCCCCACTAAGGCACAATTATATTTAATTCTCTCATATTCTGTAAATATTGTTCACAGTACTCACTCCGTCCTAGTTTATAAGGCAAAATGTCAAATACAGTTTGTCCTATAACCTCCCCCACTAAGGCACAATTATATTTAATTCTCTCACAATAATTGGCTAGTTCCTAGTTGCCGAAAGGCTCTTTTCCTCTCCTCTCTCGAACCTGCTTGTCTCCTCCCGTTGAGAGTCGGCCGCCGACGGCCGGGCCGATCTGATGTCTCTCCCGCCAGAGTAGCTGGTCGGAGATGGACTAGGAGAGGCGCCGGATCTAGGGCTGTATATAGTAGTTTCTATGCTAGTAGTGTTTATGAGTTTTGGCCGCGTGCTGGTTTTCGGCTTCATGCCGGGAGGTGGGGAATGGATTCGTCGAGCTGGATCCAGACCTCGCTGGTGGTGGTTCTCCTTGTCGCGGTGCTTCGGAGGTCGGAGCCGAATGTGATGGGGTGGAACTCGGCCAGGACCTCCGCCAATAAAGCTCGTTCCGCCTTCCTGCAGGTGTGGATCTTGTCTGCTCTGTTTTCCCCTCCGGCCGGCCGTGGAGGCGAGGGGTGGTGGAGGAGAGCAAGAGGTTCTGCACTGATGTCGGTGGGAGGTGTTGTGTTGCTTTCTCTGTCCGGCCGAGGAGGCGAGGAGAGAAGGCTTTGCGACACCTGCTACCCTGCGCCGGCTTGGAAGCTGGCCCATGGCACTGGCTACTGTGAGAAGCATCGCTCCTTTCTTCCTCCTCTGGACTGCCGTGGTGGCGAGGGGAGAAGGAGGTGGGAGTGGATGCTAACGGCGGGGCCTCGTCGCCAAAGCTCCAAGAAGCTCGACCTGCGGCAGATTCCAAGCGACGGCTATGAGAGCCGCTGCTATCCATGGCCTAGGGGGCCGCTCCGCGCCTCGAGAGCTCGAGCTCTGAGGATTGTTCTCCTCCAGGCAGTTTTGCCGATTTGGAGGTCAATTGATCCAAGCACGGCAACCCATCCTGACGGCGGACCAAGTGGCATAGTCCCCGGCGCCGCTGCCAGCGGCCGTGCTCTGCGATCCAGTCAACGACGCGGTGGAGAAGAAGGACCGGATTGCTCTCCAGTTTTTTCTGCTAGGGTCTTTCTTGTAAAATTAGAGGGCTTGTTTGCATTACTTGTATTTGTTAGGGTCCTCTTTGTAAGAATTCCCACCGAGCCGAGTAACAGAGCTTCTGGGGCCTTCGGGCCTCATCCATGTTAAAAAAAAAAAGTTCCTAGTTGCCTCTCCCATCAATGCATGCATGTTTTTAGCTCCAATTAGCTATCACCTTGGTCAAAGAGATTTACAAATTATGCCCAACAAACTAGGACGGAGAGAGTACCTTGTTGAGTTGTTGGTTATGCCGGCGTGAACAACTGACAATCATGTAATTACGGCACATTGTTGTTATCCATGTAAGCACATAAGTAGCTTGATATTGTTGCTGACCGTTCCACTCTCAGACAAATTCAGAGAACGGGCACATCAAGAATTTATTTTCCCAAGAAAAACTTTAAGAACTCCAGGAAAGTTTTCCAAGATCTGCGCTGAGAAGTCCCAATGATACATGCAATGAATAAATGATGTAGCAAAATTTTAATTGCTAGTCGGTCAAAAATGACCATATGATTCTTTAATTAGCCTGTGGCACACAATGTTTAAGGTTCAAAATGCAGAAGAAAATGTTCCCCCATTCCATCATATCCTCCTTAGCCACCTCAATGGGTGTACAAACTTTATTTCAAGCTAGAAAGTGGTGGGTGATCATAAGGTTCTTTAGTGCGCCTATAGTTCATGAGTTCATACACCCGATGTTAAAACCTGTGAAAGAAAAGGTTCCGACTGCATCATATCCTCCTCAACCCCTAAAAGGGTGGTCGAAGTTTATGCCAAGCTGGAAAATGGTGGTCGCAGATGCAACTAAAATTTACAGATCCCACATGGATGAGTACTGAGGCCGCATTATTGTCGCCGTGGTCCTGACTTTTCAAAAGAAGTTGCAGTGCGGAAATGAAGACCATATGTGCTGAGAACTAGTTAAACTGAAGAGGCAAATTAAAGAGAGTTTCTCGCAATCTCTAATGCATCTTCGACTGAAGTCGCGCTCTTGAGCTTGGCTTTGTCAACAATGGGTTGTGATCGTGCGAGCTTTGGAAGAAGCGAGAATTCCTGAAAGATTGAACAGACTTTGTTAGGAATTAAGAACGGTTCTTACAAATAAAAGCCAGAATCTAAGTACATTAGAAACTGCAAGCTCTGTGGTCATGGTAAGACTTCCCTCCCAGACTCAGGATTTTCATCTCCCGTGTATTCAGCATGATTGGAACTTATGCTGATACATACAAGCTCTTATTTGCAAAAAAATCGGTCATGGCAATTTTTTTTAATAAGGATCATGGCAAGATCTTACATGCTTTCATTGATATGGCTAGTAACTCAGTATTAAGGTCAACATAAGTTGTAAGAAGATAGTAACATGTTGAAGTTGATGCCGGCATTTTATTACCTCTGAGGTTCCACTCTCCAGGAAAACACCCTTCAGTCGACTATCTGCAGGGTATAACAATGCAAAGATTGTCATAAACAAACCCAGCTGAGAGTAATGATAATGATTTTGAAATAATAATTACCAGAGTCAATCCAGAAGGTAGCAATCTTGGGATCAAAGTTCCCTACTTCAACTGTTTCACCAACTGTACAACAATAGACCATACAGATTTTGTCATTAATGATGTCAATAGCAAGGCAGAAATTGGATACTGAAGTAATTTTACCATTATCTCCATAAAATTGCCACCAAATTTTCCTCGAGCTTCCTTCGTATTCAAAAACTCGAGAATAGAAATATGGAAGGTAGTCATACCTGCATCAGATATGGCAGATCAAACACAGAACTATACCTAAGCTGGTGAAATACACACTTCATAACAATTATCTTACGCTTTTGCCTGGGATGTTAAGAGTGTTTCAACACAGTGGTGCGCGGACTTTCTAGCATGATCCACGTGCTCTACTCGAGCTATTCTATTGTACATCTGCCAAAGAATCCGATAGAAATTTATAATCCGGGATCCAACCTTTCTTTATCTGAGATAAATGCAAGGCAAACGACCTACCTTGAGGGGAAGGCTGCCACATCTCCAATAGCAAAGATGCCAGGTATACTTGTTCTAAACATGGAATCAACCTGCACAGAAGTAGAAATTTATTTTAAGGATGGCCAGAAAAAACGGACAACAGTTTTTTGCTACATTCGATACACATGTAGCATCATGTGTTTTATAAGGAAACAACAATGCAATAACAGAAGAGGTGATAAATTTGGGAACAATAAATTGATATTTGTCAAATTTTATGCACTAGCCAACGCAACCAAGTCTTAATAAGGGAAGGGCTAGGCAATCCACACATACTGGAAAACGATCAAAATGACTTATGCTCTATTATTATATGTCAATAGATTACGTTTGATCTTATTTGTTTTTAGTTAGTACAAAAGTACAAGTAAGCACAGGTGTTCAGAAACTTCAAGCAAAATGGAGAGGGTAAGACCAAAAAGATGACCCATACTAGCATATATCACAGTGCCAAAGTATAGTGTGAACCAGATAAGGTTCATTAACTTCAGGATAATAACAAACCTCTATGCCACCAACTTCATTGTTGACTCCAACTGCTTCGAAGGGGCTGACAGCTGGTTTTGCTCCGATACCAACAATAACCTGCATTAAATGTATCACTACATCAATAAATCACTTAACATGGATTTGTGAAGTTTCAGTTATTTAAGAGCATGTAGACAGCTAGAAAGAATCAGCAAACATAATAAATAGTAGCTTATGCAACACCATAATCTAAAGCATGAACGTCATCAAGACACTTGCATTCGAGTTCTTATTGCTGATCATAGCCTTTTAGCAATGCTGAATAGAATTGATTGTTTATCAACAAGATTATGACCATTGACCACAGAATTTGACTTGATAGTATGTTGGAAAGGTATGCCTATTTGCATATACCCAACCTCTCACAAATTGGATTACAGGCTCAGATAATTGTGTTCTTCCTATAGTTTTTGGCAAGCTAATATTATAGACTAACAGTCAATCCTAAACGATGATAACCAGTTGGCCATCAAGCTAGATGGTATATCACTATAGCTGCTGTGTATTGGACGATTTTTACGTTGCATGAACTTGAGACAGGTGGAAATACACCGTGCTTCTGGGCGAAGGGTCATGACAAGGGTCATCTCGTGGCTCTGGTAACACGGCGAAATATCGAGAGGGGGAATGAGAGAGGGGGTGACCCAGCCCCAAGAGCGTGACCTCATGAAGAATACTATTGATGATAAGATTTTAGACGCCCAGAGTTATATGTGCTCTGGTGTGTGTAGGCCCGTCTCATCTAATTTTCGACAAATATCGCCAACTCCAAGCTAGAGAACATAATTCCGCTGAGCTATGTTTTGGCGGTGTTCCAGTGCTTACCATGCCAATTATGCATTTGAGCAAACACTTGTACGTGTTTCAATTGACAAAAAAAGGCCTAAGAAGTTAACGATAGCCTCCTCAAGAGTTTGACATTTGTAAGTAGGATTAATGAAGTGACACTAAGTTTACTGAGAAACACGTACAATAGGCTTTTATATTCTTGGGCTAGTACGACCCAAATGTCGGAGCGTCCACGTTGCTGTACATATTATCTTTTTGCTTGAAATGTTCTTCCACCAGACTACCAAGTGGGTATGCTCACAGGTCACAAGTCTAAGGTTTAACCAGACATGGACATACAGTATAGTAAGATTTCACAAATTGTCGCTCAGTTGACGCGCACTTGACACAATATGTGCCAACAAGAAACACTGACGATAGGTTTACTTTGATAATTAGCGTAGTATATTTTGCTACCATAAACTGTAGCAGGTTAACATCTATTGAGCCTCTAAATCAACTTTTGAGGGCTTGGGTTCTCTATATGTAAATACGCATGTTTTTCCAAAGTGCAATCAAGTCGACTTAAGTGGTCATAGTCTTGTCACTAAACAGTCAAACTGAATCAGTATTTTCACAAGGCAAGCTGAATCAGTATTTTCACAAGGCTAAGGCCAACAGTAGGAACTCAAAATGCAGGTGTCTTGATGACATTGATGCTTTAAGATTTGATACTTGTACGATGAAAACATGCTGAGAAAAGAAAGATCGTAACTGTATCTGCTTCAACAACAGAACCATCTTTAAGTACAGCAGAAGACACCCTTCCATCAGAGCCAGCATCAAGTTTGTCAATAAGAGCTCCCTGGTTACCAAATAAATATACAAACTCAATATATCCAATATGAAAAAAATACAAGCAAATGAAGTTTGTTCCTTGATCTAATTATGTCACCTTTACGAATTTGACACCATTTTGCTCATACAGTTCCTCGTACTTCTTAGCAAGGGAAGGCGTAAACAATCTTGGCATTATGTGATCTTCTGGGAATATGATCTATATACGGAGCAACTTTAATTAAGTAACTGCCACTTATAATGCACAAATAGAAGAAAGGCATGCTCAGCTATATCCAAACTGAAGAAAGCAAGGTAGCGTCATTACAGTTGTATCAAGATTCCAACCACAAGCTGCAGCAGCCACCTCCATGCCAATATAGCCCCCACCAATAACAACAATTTTCTTTGCATTTCCCTATCAAATCAAACAAAAAATCATTCGCGAGAAATTTTAAAGAGTGAGAATATACAATACAAAAGATAACTTAGAGCACTGCTGCCATGTCACAAGAAACAGTCCTATTTTAGGACATGAAGGAACATCATTTAGTAAGTATTTATTGAACATACCAATGAAGATACTAGGGAATCAGCATCAGAAACATCACGTATATAGTGAACTCCAGGTAAGTTCCCTCCAATTTTTTCAGGTAATCTGAAATACATCAATATTACATGCCGCAACAAGGAATGCTAATATTTGTCACAACCATGTTAATGTACAAGGTTCATACATCCCATCCCGTTCCTATATAAAATCATCAGAAATTTTTTAGTTGGTTGCAATAGGTGGATTTTTGGTTTGCCTTGTAGCTTAGGGTACAAAGTGATAGCAATAACTGGTAATCATGGTATTTCAACATTTAAAACAATGCTCAAGTATCCATAATGCAATGTTATATATTACCTTGCAGCTGCACAACCGGTAGAAATAATAAGTGAACCATACTTCAGCATTTTGCCTGATGAAGTTTTCAAGGTCTGCGTTTTGCCATCAAAAGCTGCAACTGGATCCTCATACAGCACCTTTCAGAATGGATAGATAATTCAGACCAAAGTGATTTGTTGTTTCCTCCACACTAAAGAAGAATAGTATCATCACTACCTCTATACCATTCTCCTTATACCATTCAGCAGTCTGCCTCTGCCCACCAGACCCGACGCAGGTATGGAAACCCTACGACAAGACAAAGGTTAGTTTTAAGACTGCATGTGCAGGTCTGATGTACATGTCATCTAAGAACATCTATTCACGGATAGCAACAAATTTTAACATATCGAAGCAGTACCATGCTGATTACTCATCTTTCGTCCATTATTATAGTATAATATCAAGAATCTCCAACAGATAGAAGGGTCAAGAAGTCCAGTACTTTTAAATCCACAAACCATCACTATTGCCAATGCTTTAATCCAGTTTGTTTGCTAAAGTTGTTGTGGATACTTACAGGTAGGCGTGCCGGCTTCTTTTCTGGAGGGAACAGATAGCCTTTGGTCAATGCTGGTCGCTCATATGGCGGAACCGCCTGCGACACAACAATCGCACTGGCTTAGATCAACCCATCATAGCCTCAAGGATGAAACTATCATTAATTTATATGGTAGGCATAGAAAAAATAGAGCAATTCACCATTTCTTTAATGTACATCGGGAAGTTCATGGTATATCGAAACTTGTGTTTTTATTAACCAACAACACAGACGAGCAGTACCTCTTTGGAGACGATGCAGAGGCGGCCGTCGGCCATGCCATGCTCGACGAAAGTCCTGGCCGCGTAGCCCGCGGCGTTCCCTCCGCCCACGATGACGTACCTGCAGGACATCCGGTCGATTCATGAGCCATATGGACTGTTCAGTTGCAGGTTTACAGACAAACAGCCGACAGGGATTCATCTGGCACTGAAGCAGACAGGCTCAGATCAGGAGCCCCCAGAGAGAGAGAGAGCACCCACTCGCGGTTCTGGTTGTCGAAGCCGGCGGCCGCGGAGACCGAGAAGCTCCTCCGGCGGGGAGCCACCGCCGATGCAAGGGAGCCTCCACCGCTGCCGCCAAGCCGCCGCAGCGCCCACGACGTCTGCGAGCAGTACCCCGTCCCCGCCGCCGCCGCGTAAGCCATCTGCGCCGCCTTTCGCCGGAGAGCTGAAGCCACCTCCAAGAAAGATGCGGCGAATCAGAAGAAGTCGACAGGGGCTAAACGCGATTTCGGGGGGTTGCGGGGCCGCGGCGAGAACCTGAAGTCATACTCTGGCGGCGCTGCTTGACCTTATACAAACGTCAGGGAGAGGGAATTGTTTAAGCCAGCCAAGGGACGCTGGCCGCTGCGGGAGGCCAAGGGGCGGCGACGATGGACGGAGTGGGGAGGGAAGAAGGTCCAGGTGTACTACGACCTCTTTATTAACAAGGCCCTCCTGGAATGGTGAATTCTGTGTAATGACTAGGAAAATTGCAGCGGCGGCACGCCGTGGTGTTAATCTTACTGCGTAATTTGAAGTGTATTTTATGACGGTATGTAAAGTGTATACATAAATTTAATATGTAGGTAGTAAGATATATATGTGTACGTAATTAGAATACCGATAGCTAACTTTCACGGTGTATGATAACATAATTGGTATTATAGATACAGTTTTCGATTTCTTCTAACCGAAATATAGTGCATGAATTGGACATAAATAGATAGAATCCATTTTTTTCTAAATTGTTTGGTATGTTGAACACATTTTTTTGAATCACGGATCAGAAGTTATTGAATTTACAAAATTGAACAAATGTGTGAAATTGTTAAGAAAGTTTAAAATTCTGACAACCTGGACCCACTGTCAGTGTTTTAATAATTATGGAAATCATTTTTGCAAAATAATAGAAGGCTGGCAAGTGGGCCCCTGATGGCGTCTGGTGCTGATATCAACAATGTCCACCACGGCTATGTCGAGCACCGCCGCACCCGTTGTATTGGTATACCGCCGCAGCCGTTGTATTGGTATGTGTCGTAGTTTTGTAAAATGAGTTATTAACTGAGGTTGTAGGTATATAATTTGGTTCACGGAAAATTTGTACATGAAAGACAGGTAATAAAAATGCTACTCTGTGCTAGATCTAAAAGACAAATTTCTGGATCCAAATATCCAGATTCAAAAAATCTATATCTGTTAGAATTTGTTTTTTGCACAGCATAAATTATAACAGATTTGAAGATTGGAGATAATTATATTTATGTCCGTCAAAACAAAAAGGTTAAAACATGAAATTTGTTCGGAAGGATGATATTCATCGCTCGTGCAAGGAAAATTTAAACAGATGACTGTGTGTGCGGAATTTGATAAAATTCGTCAAATATTTTTGTGAGTTTGTATCCAAAATTAAGAAGTTAGAGTCGACCAAACTCGAAACTGATCACGGGAATGGAACGTACTCGTCGGCACGCATATATTTCATGTATCCAAAATTAAGGAGTTAGAGTCGATCAAACTCGAAACTGATCACGGGAATGGAACGTACTCGTCGGCGCGCATATATTTCATGTACATATTACCGCGAAAAGGACAATTTTTTTTGAAGAATGCACTGTAGATGCTACAGTGTACGACGCAATATAGAAGTGCGGGTACCATAGCTGCTATAGTACACGTCGACGTGGACAGCATGAGTGTCCGCTGGGAATAGGGCAAAAAAATACACTCTAGCTTCTACAATGCACATCACACTGTAGAAGTGTGTACTGTAGCTGCTACAGTGGACAGCTTCAGCGACGGCTGAAACGCTCCCCTTTGATATATAGAGATACAATTGACACTTACTTATAAATGATTCGTGTGCTTCAGAATTCTTGCGAAATAAGTGTGGATTGGATAGAGTGGTGGTGTCAAGTAAGTTCATGCAGGATTTATAGGCCGGTCTTTGTGTGCTTCCGAGTAAAAGACAAAGGGGACAATGTTAGCTTTTCATTAAACTGAAGAAATAGGCTTTCGTCCCGCTATATAAATATAGCAACCACACCGTACATCAAAGAGATCACTGCTGGGGCAAACAGCACAAACAAACCCAAAAGAAAAGAAAAAGAAAACAAAGCCAACAACATCGGATCAACGAAAATGAAAATGACTCGCAACCGCTGCGTCCTCTCCGGAGAATTCCCACCACGATCCTAGCACTTTGAATCGCCGCGTACCAAGCAGCACCTCAAAGAAGAAAAGCGACGACCACGACGCTGCTGCCCAGAATGGTCCTAGGGTTTCCCCCGGCACGCAACAGATAGTGGGGAAGAGGTACACCCGATGCCCTTCAGGAAGGAGAAGCGACATCCACAGGCGTCACCGCGTCGGTGTCAAGATGACAAGGATTTCTCCCGACCCCCAAAAAACCACATATCCGGACAATTCATAGCGCTCCACCCATCTTGCCACCCACCAACAGACGCCACCACGAAATTGAAGTCACCTCGTCGTATCATTTTCAGTGGATCTAGAACTTGGACAGCTAGTAGTTATAGCTAGAGGGTTCATGTGTGGTGTCCACCCATGATTGGACTTGTTCAGCTGCTGCATAGCTTCAGAGCCCTTCCAGCAACTACTCCCTCCGTTCCAAATTAATTGACTTCCATTTGTCCAAATATAGATGTATCTAGACATGTTTGGAACGGAGGGAGTAGTAGTTTACAAATAATCTACGGGGTTATAAAAAATATAGATTCTAGATTCAGTTTAATATACTTGCTCCTCCTTTTCCGAAAAACAAAATCCCACTGATTCTTTGCTTTCTAGTTGCTCTTCTGAAGTTATGGGTCTAAACCTTGAGGCAAAACTGAATCTTAACAATGTATTCACATGTGAATCAAGTTAACCATGACACCTTGTTGCCCTCTAAACTCTTAACAATACACAGTACAGTCATTGGGTGATTTTGAACCTGAGACTGGGAGGAGTTGAGGTTTTTCACATGGCATTGGCCATTGGGTGATTGTGTACAACTTCATCAGGACCAATACCAAGAAGCTCAACTAGTTACAAAATCTGGATTCAGTTCTCCCTGCAAGTATGGCCGCATGCAGGATAGATAGCAGCAGAGGGTTCCTGGCATCTCCACTTGCATTCTTCACGGGTATCACCTCTTCCCAAAGAAGTTCTCTATCTGAGACTGCCCACCTTTGCCTCCAGCCTTCTGCTGAGCCTTGGCCAAAGTGACGGAGTCTTGCTACCCTGCACAGATTGATGCAATATTATTAGATACATAGCTTCTTTTGCTGTCTGACGAGAAACATGACTAGAACTAGTTGAGCTGACCTGGAACCGGCCATGATCTCTAAGGACTTTCACCTTGCCCCCACGCCCATCATGCCCCACAGCAATCAGATTGCCCCTGCTTGCATTTTTATTTAGAGACCTAGATGCTGCCATGCCCTTGGACGACCATTTGCCAATGCCGGTTCTTGCACCTTCCAGACCAGTGCTTCCACGTGGTGCTTCAAAATCATCATCTGATTGTAGGCAAGCATGTCAAGTACAGCAGATTAAATATACATAAAAAATATATGTCCAAAATAAAAGTAAAAAACTGAAGGAGGTTCTGTATAGAATATTTCAAATTTGGCTCTTCATTCCATTAATAATAAAAACTAACCACGCACTATGCTCTTTCGGATTTACTGGCATTGAAGAATTAAAAAAAAGGGTATTCCTTGCATTGAAAACTGCCCAAGTTCCTCTTACTGATGCACGTGAAATCTATGCAACTTGAATTCAGAAATCATTTTCTTGAACCATACAAGAACTCACCGGAATGAGAATTAAAATTGTGAAATTGCTGAGGCCCAGTGCCAGAAGCCAGCCTAGTTGCTTGCTTAGATATTCCACCAATTGTCAATGTTTCTTTCTTCCATGAAGTTGTATCGTTCATGCTTCTCAAAACAGGAAGCTCTTGAACATCTTGCGCTTTTGTCTCTGTAAGGTTCTCCTGAAATGTTGTTTTCCAGTTGGCACTGTGTGTTTCAAAAATGAAGGCTCGCATCCAAATGTCGTGGGCCCGTTGTTATCACGTTCACCATAAATGGACTGATTTTGTGCGTCCAAATGTAATTACTGTTCCCAAATGGCTTGGTAGAACATTTTATCAAGTGGTCATCATCAGCATCTAAGTCTATCACATCTGCAATTTTGGTGTCCATGTTCTCTTGTAAGTTCAGATCATTTTTAGCTTCAGGAGTCAACAGGTTCAAGTGAGCCTTCTCTTTGCCTCTATCCTGAATCATGTCACCAAGCTTCTCAGTTGGATTCGCATATCCAGCATTTGGACTAGACAAACCAGTATTAGCTGTGGCATTTACTGGATTTGTCTGGTTCTGATCTGCTTTAAATTTCTTGGAAGACCTCAAGTCCCTGATGACATTATTCTCCTTTTCTTCCAACACCTTCTGAAGATCTAGTACCCTTGCCTGTTTTTACTTGTGGAGGTCAATTCTCAAACTAAACATATAAATTCAGGACTGAATTTTAAGTTGAGTTGAGCGTACCCTCAATTTCTTTATCAGCTCTTTGTCCTTCTCAATCCTCTGCTGGGCACGAGTTTCAGATCTCCCCAGAAGATTGCACTGGACCATCAATTCTTTGTAGCTCCTGGGAGAAAAATGCATCACTAATTGTTCCGAGCATAAATGAAAGAATACTCGTAGCTTTTAGAAAGAACAAAAAAATCTGCTTCACCAGGTTAAGTTAGATTTTCAGTTTAGACACCAACAATCATCCATGTAGGAAAGAAAAGGAGTTGTTGAGCAGAAAGCACCAAAGTTCAGTATTTAACAAAAACACAGGTTCTTCGTTTAATTTGTGGGCAACTGACTCCAGAACGGCGCACTACTTCACCATCTAAATCATTTGGTACTGGTAATGACTGAGCATCGAAATAGTCTATGATTGGTAGCTAAACAATCGAAAGTTCAACAACACGACATTGGTAGCTAAACTGCTAAAGAACAGTGTATATTATAGCTCAAACCGACTATGATTTATGTTTGTGTTTTATGTTTGTTTGCTTTGCTTTCGTTGTAAGACCGATGCCATCTTGGCAATTTCTTCTAATACCAAATGACACACATTTAGGTGCGTATTCGACCAAAAAAAAACATGACTATATTCATTTTAAACTACTACTACCGACAGTTCCTGAATTGAGTGAAGAGTTCCCATTGTTCAGTTAAAAAATGCTTAGGAAACTAAACAAGTTGTCCACAATACATTTCAATATAAGAAAATGAAATAGGATTATACCTGTTGCGAAGAGCAAGCGATCTCTTCAGTACGTCAATAGCATTCTCAAGATTGCCATGGTTACCCAAGGAAGCCAGCTTTAAGATCTCTTCCTCCTTGAGGTTCATGTCTATCGACCTGATAAACAAGAGATTAATACAGAGAGATGGACTTCACTCATCAAATACAAATATGTGTGCACATTTCAGATTGAAATAGCATACAGCTTCAGCACCGCGAGCTCCTTCGCCAACGCAAGGCTCCTCTCCTGCAACCTCCCGCACTCTGACGTCTTCCTCGACAACTCCTGCCATGATTTACCAACACAATTCAGTAGTCCATAGCCTATGCGGAGAAGGGAACAAAAAAAATTGCCACCTGAACAATCAACTTACATCTGTTTTCGCATTGAGCAGCAGCTGCAGCTGCACATACTCTTTCTCCTTCCTAGCCGAGTCCCGCATCGTCTCCACTGCCGCCGCCTTCTCCTTCCACCTAACGACCTGAACCAAGAAACTATCAGCGAACCACGCAAATGACCGGCCCAATACGAGATCCGGCAGCAGCACTTACCTCGGCGCTTAGTTTCTGGATCCCGTCGCGCTGCTCGTCAAGCACCCGGCCAAGGGACGTCGCCTTCTGCTCCAGGCGGGCGACCTCGGCGGCGAGCGCCTCCGGGTCGGCGTCCTGCGTTGAGCCTGGGGACGCCTGTGTCGGGCACGCGCCGGTGGACTGGAAGAAGAGGCGGGTCGGCGGGTGGGAGGGGCCGCAGGCCTGCTTGCAGATGGGGCACGTGCCCTTCTTCGGGCAGTACTCCAGCCATTGCTCTACGCTGCAAGAACATCCAAGAAGCGCCTCCGTTAGCCGGACATTGCAAGGAGAGAACGGGAGAAGACAAACGGATTTGGGGGGCGGGCCGGACCAGAGGGCGTGGAAGACGTGGCCGCAGGAGGGGAGGCAGTAGAGGTGCTGGTCGGAGAGCGGGCGGAGGTCCTCGTAGCAAATGGTGCAGACCGGCCACGCGGCGGCGGTCATGGCGGCGGTGGCGGCATCCAGAGGGGAGGGGCTCCTCTTCTTCTTGTGGCTGGCTTTGGGCCGGGGGAGGGAAACCAAGAGAGGTTTCGCATTTTGTTCCGCGGGAAAAATGCGAGGTTTCGTGGCGGGAAGTTTTTATATCTTTTCCTCTCTTCTATTTTGTAGTCGACGCTTAAATCGCGGTTTACAGGAAACAAATTTGTGGAACAAGCGTTTGACTGGAAATTTGTACACTATCTAACAATTTTCATAGGATTTTTTTAATAATATTATTTTAAATCTTTATTCGGAAAATAGTACGCGATTTCAAATTTTTTGAAAAATAGCGCGCCGTTGGCACGGCCCGTGCCGAAACCCAGCTTTCGGCACGGCCCATGCCGAAAGAATCCTCTGCATGGCCGCACAGTCCTCGCGAAGCCGACAGACGCTTTCGGCACGGGCCGTGCCGAAACAAGCCCAAACCATCCTACTATTATCCAGTTATCTCCCGCCCTCTTTTCTCCCGCCTTTTTTTTTTCCGCCATCGTCGCTCCCTCCTTTTTTTTCCGCCAGCCTTGCTCCCGCCTGTTTCTCCCGCCAATTCTTCTTTGCTCGTCCTATAAACCCCCCCCCCCCCCCCCTGAGGTGGGTAAGCAGTTAAGTGTATTCACTCGAAGATGTCGGGTCTTCCTAGCAAAGATTGGCCTATAGATCGTAGTTGGATAACTCAAATGTCCAAGTGTCTTTTGTATTGTGCGGGGGAGTTGACGGTAGACAATAAGGAAGTTTCATGCGAGGAACTAGTCAGTAGTGATAGTCTTGTCGCTGAACTTGCGGTGTCATTCCGACGTCACGGGTGGCCAAGTAGGACTCCCCAGGAAATACGGCAAGAACTTCTCCGGATGCGTGCAAGGTAAGACAAGAAAGTTGTCCTTGGAAATTTTATGAATGAAGGAGAGCGTTTGTATTTTTCAAAACATCCATCAACATGGTATAACGAGAGCGAGGACGAAGACGATATCTTCATGCCGAGTGGTGCATTATCGGCGAAGATTAAGAGTGAAACATCATCGAAAGGCAAAGCTGCTTCATCATCGAAGGGCAAGGGTGAAGCATCATCGAAAGGCAAGAGTGGTGCATCATCGAAGGGCAAGAGTGGTGCATCATCGAAGGGCAAGAGTGCTGCATCGACGGGGGCTGGAGGCTGTATCGACGGGAGATGATTTCGTGACGTGTATTTTGTGGTAGTTTTTAAGTTCAGTTGTAGTAGTTATTTTCAGAATGCCGATGTCACATTAAAACATAGCTCAGACACATACAAATTAAAACATAGTTCGGGTACATAGAAATTAAACCAAAGTTCAGACACGTACAAATTAAGACCATAGTTCAGACACGTACAAATTAAAACCATAGTTCAGACACGTACAAATTAAAACATAGTGCATAGAAATTGAAATGTAGTGCTAGCCACGTTGCCCACCTCGTCGGCTTCCTCGGTTTCCTCGACCATGCACAGGATCAGGAACGACTGCAGGATCAGGAGCATGTCCTAGGCTGTATGTGGGACAATACTTCTCTCTATGCCCAAAAAGATTGCAATACAAGCACTATCGAGTACATCCACCAGCTTCAGACTCATCCATATCATTCCGGATGCGACGCGAGTTCCGTCTTTCTCTGCTAGTTCTCATAAGAGCAGGATCCGGAATATATTCTCGTTCCATTGGGTTGATCTTGTTGAAGTTGCCAACTACTCTAAATCCTGCCATCTCCCCGGTCCAAGTTTCAACCACTTCCTCCTTCATGTAATACGGAGAGACAAAACTGATTAGATTCATCCCCAACTGGCCAGAAACAGCAAGGACATGAGAACATGAGAGGTGAAGCAGTCTCGGTTTGTTGCACGTGCACTCGCACGTTGGGGGTGCAGTAGCACTAATTATGACCTCATGGGTTTTCAGCTTATTACCCGTGATTGCGTGGATCACACGTTCGTTGGGAAACCCCAAGAGGAAGGTATGAAGCAGTATAGCAGCAGTTTCCCTCAGTATGAAACCAAGGTTTAATCGGCTAGTAGGAGCAAGAAATCACTTCTGAAGGTTGTTGGTGGCGCCGTTTCTCGATCACCAACATGGAATCTGCACACAACACAATCAAACTACTTTGCCCCAACGAAACAGTGAGGTTGTCAATCTCACTGGCTTGCTGAAAACAAAGGATTAAACGTATGGTGTGGAAAACAGTAGTAAATTGCAGAGAATGAAAAGGAACAATGTTTGCAGTTAGTTGTATTATCAGTGCAAAAGAATGGACCGGGGTCCACAGTTCACTAGTGGTGTCTCTCCATAAAAGATAACTAACATGCTGGGTGAACAAATTACAGCTGGGCAATTGACAAAATATTGAGCGCATGACGATGCATATATATGACATGATGATTACTATGATATTCATGTGGGTATTATGACAAAATACATATACCGTTATCCAACAGCGTCTATGACTAATAATCCACCGCTAGGTTGTCATCCGAGTTCCCCGTTGGTATTAAGTTGCAAGCAACGGATAATTGCATTAAGTAATGTGCGTAATGTAAACAAATGCATTAGACCTAACGGCGCACCCTTAATCTATGCATCGGTTATTTTATCCCTAATGGCAACAGCACATCCACAATTTTAAAAGTTATTGTCACTCTCCCAGATTACTGGAGGCATGAACCCACTATCTAGCATAAATACTCACTCTTGGAGTTACAAGAATCTACTTGGCCAAAACATCTACTAGTAACGGAAAGCATGCAAGATCATAAATAACATATAAGATAGATTGATAATCAACTTGACATAGTATTCAATATTCATCGGTTCCCATCAAACACAACATGTAGCATTACAATAAGATGATCTTGATCATGATAGGCAGCTCACAAGATCTAAACATGATAGCATAAAGTGGAGAGACAACCATCTAGCTACTGCCATGGACCCGTAGTCCAAGGATGAACTACTCACGCATCACTTCGGAGGCAGGCATGGTGATGTATAGCCCTCCGGTGATGATTCCCGTCTCCGGCAGGGTGCCGGGAAGAGCTTCTGAACCCTCCCGAGCTAGTGTTGACGGCGGCGACGTCTCTGAAACTTTTCGTGGATAATGCCTCGGGTATTTAGGGTTTTCGCGTCGAGAGGAATAAATACGCGAATGGGCGGCGGCTGCAGAGCCACATGGGCCCCACGGCGCGGTAGGGGGGCCGCGCGGCCCCATGGTGTGGCTTCCTGATGTCTACGCACGCTTCTATTCCTGTAGACAGTGTTGGGCCTCCAAGAGCAGAGGTTTGTAGAACAGCAGCAAGTTTCCCTTAAGTGAATCACCCAAGGTTTATCGAACTCAGGGAGGTAGAGGTCAAAGATATCCCTCTCAAGCAACCCTGCAATTAAGATACAAGAAGTCTCTTGTGTCCCCAACACACCCAATACACTTGTGAGATGTATATGTGCACTAGTTCGGCGAAGAGATAGTGAAATACAAGTAATATGGATGATTATAAGTGGTAATTGCAATCTGGAATAAAAATGGCAGCAAGCAAACATGTAGCAGAACTTGTTGTAAACGGTGTTTCAATGCTTAGAAACAAGGACTAGGGATCATACTTTCACTAGTGGACACTCTCAACAATGATCTCATAACTGAATAAGTAAAAGCTACTCTTAAACACTCTCTTGTTGGATAACAAACACCATTCATTGTGTAGGGCTACAAAAGCACACCTCAAGCCAGAGTAAACAAGCGCCACAACGTCATAAAGGAATCACACACGGTGCACACACTGTCACCTTTACACCGTGGAGAGTACCGGAGTTCATATTAAAGTAACCTATAGAGTGCATAATAGATAAAGAGTAACATCTACATATTCAACTAAATTAGCACAACTGAACACAAGTAAATACTGCTCAGGATTATTCTCCTTCTTGATGAAGCAAGAGTACTATGCGTAGGGCTGCAAGAGCACACCTCAAAGTCTGAGTAAACAAACACCACAATTCCCAAGAATAAGCCATGATAAATGTCTAAATTATTCATAGAGTCACACAAGTACCCACACTATCACCTTGATACCGTGTTGTCACAATGACTCCAGAAACTAGACAAAATCACTTGAGTAGCATAAACATTATTAATGTATTCAGCGATACTAGCAATACACACGATCACATAAAGATCACACCATGGGAGAGAGAGATGAACCACATAGCTACCGGTAGAGCTCTCAGCCTCGGGGGAGAACTACTCCCTCCTCATCATGGGAGTCAGCAACGGCGATGAAGATGGCGGTGGTGTCGATGGAGATGACTCCGGGGACAATTCCCTGTCCCGGCGGCGTGCCGGAACAGAGATTCTGTCCCCCGAAACTTGTCGTCGATGGCGGCGGCGCTGCGGAACTCTTCATGGAAATTGGCTTCATATTTTAGGGTTTTCGCGTCTGGGGCAATATATAGGCGAAGGGGCAACGTCGGTGGAGCCCGAGGTGGGCCTCCTCACCAGCTGGCGCGGCAGAAGGGGGGCCGCGCCGCCAGGTGGTTTGGCCACCTCGTGGCTCCCCTTCGTCTCTCCTTAGGACTCCGTGTATGTGTTGGAAAAATAGGGACTTGGCCTTTTGTTTCGTGCAATTCCGAGAATATTTCCAGAAGTAACTTTCTAAAACCAAAAACAGCAGAAAACAGGGAACTGGCACTTTGGCATCTTGTTAATAGGTTAGTCCCAGAAAATGCATAAAAATGATATGAAGTGTATATAAAATATGTAGCAAATGGTATAATATAAGCATGGAACAACAGAAATTATGGATACGTTGGAGACGTATCATTGCCATGTGGCTCCCCTCCGTCTCTCCTTTGGACTCCGTGTTCGTGTTGGAAAAATAGGAGGTTCTGTCCAAGTTTCGTCCAATTCCGAGAATATTTCCAGACTAGCTTTTCTGGAATACAAAAACAGCAGAAAACAAGAACTGACACTTTGGCATCTTGTTAATAGGTTAGTCCCAGAAAATACATAAAAATGCTATGAAGTGTATATAAAACATGTAACAATTGGTATAATATCAACATGGAACATCAGAAATTATAGATACGTTTGAGACGTATCAAGCCGCACCAAATCTTGAGGTTGGTAAGCGTACCTCGTACCTCGCTTCTTCATTACCAATACAAATGACCGTGTGCATCTGTGCCTTCTTTATCTTCTTGTCCATGCACTGTCTTATCTTGCGGCAGTAAGGTGTGTTGGGGGTAATACTCAATATGCTCGACGGCTTCACGACGTCTATCTCTGAAATACGTCAATGTTCCGTGCAAAATACCCTCCACCAGTGCTGTCAGTGGCAAACCCCTATTCCCTCTGAGTACAAAATTGTACACCTCAGCTAGGTTGGTAGTCATGATGCCGTACCTTGCTCCATATTGGTCGTGCAACAGAGACCACTTCACAGGAGACTCCTTCTCTATCCACTCTTTAAAAAAATTGATTCGTTTTCCCTTCTTTCTCTTCGTACCAGGAGGGTCAATTCCAGGCAAGTCACACAACCCAACAGGCTCTGAATCTGTCGTATTTGCCGCAGTACATTGTGTCGCATCACCCTGTGCCGCAGTACCCTGTGTCGCATCACCCTGTGCCGCAGTACCCTGTGCCACAGCAACCTGCGCCGCAGCAAGCTGTGTAGCTAACGCTTGCGCCTGTGCAGCTTTCCTTTCCTTCACTTGTTGCCCAGTGAATTCAGTCAGTCTTTCCCACAGAAACTGGTACTTCCTCTCCTGATTCCGATTGCACAGTCTTTTAAATAGATTCATCAGCTTTCTACTCTTAAAGCATGAGTAAAATTTAGCGCCAAGATGGCGCATACACCAGCGGCTCTGCATGTCAGTCCATGGTGCTGGTTCATCCTCGGCGGGGTGCTGCAGTGCCTTTATAGCCTTAAGCATACCAGCATGCCTGTCATGAAGGATGCACACATTTGGCCGAGTCTTCACAATTGCCATTTTCAATTGCCTGAAGAACCATATCCAGCTCTCATAATTCTCACCCTCGACGAAGGCGAAGGCAATCGGGACGATCTGCCCATTGCCGTCCACACCTATTACGGTCGGGATCTGCCCCTTGTACTTGCCTGTGAGAAACATGCCGTCCACGTAGAGCACTGGACGACAATGGGTAAAAGCTTCGATGCAAATAGCGAATGAGAAGAAGAGTCGGCCGAATACACCATATTGAGGAATATCCGAGAACCGTTGTATTTCTACTACAACATATGTGCCAGGATTCCTCTCCTTCAATGTGCTAACAAGACGAATAACATTATCATAAGAGTCATAGAAAGACCCAAACCTCTCCTCTAGAGCCCTCTGCTTAGCTCTCCAGGCCTTTCCGTACTTAATGGTGGTATTCCATCTTGCCTGAACTGTTCTTATTATGTGCTTTGCTTTCATGTCTTTCTTTCTCACTATCTCACTGAACAAGAGACAGAGACGTGCAATGAGAGTTGACGTTAGGTTTTGGTGATTTGTCAGCAAACTATCAATTTCACATGTGTGTGGCACGACGTCTGTCACCACCCACACCACGTCATACTTCGACAAGTGACCATGCACCCGTGACGGACAACCAATGTCAGCACAACTCATTGTCAAATATCTGCTATTTGACACGTCAGTGCGGAAAACCCTTTGCGTGGACAATGCCCACTGAATCACGGCTTCCCTTAACTGCTGCTTCGTGTTGTACCGAGCCCCGATTTCAATGTTATTCACGTGGTACTCCCAGGACGATTCATGGACATCAGGCACGACCGTGACGGCAGACTTGTCCTGATTCCAGTAACTGGGAATAGGCACATCTAAACCATTATTTTCATCTGAATCATCGGAATCAATATCTTCTGCGACGCCATCCTCGTCTTCCACCAATATCTCAGCCTGTACTGTTCCTTCGTGCTCATCCGCATCAGCCTCCCCAATTTGGGCAGGTCCTGCTGACAGTGCTGGTTCATAATGAAGAGGAATTTCTGACAGTGATGGTACATAGTCGACAGGAATTTGAGCAGGTCCTGCTAACGGTGATGGTTCATAAGAAACATGCATTTCAGCACAATGCGAACTAGTTGCTTGACTACTCTCTCCAGTCTGAATATTCTGCTTCAGAACAAACGACACTATGACTTCTGGTTTTGTCCCTCGGCGTTTGCATGATGCTAGCCAAGAAACCCATTGATTTGTCCGATCAAGCGGCAACAACTCCCAGTGAATATTTGACCGGGATTTGGTCCATAACGACTGAATCCTAACAGTCCAGAAATTAGGATCAAACCCGAAATTCACCGTCAAATAGTACTGGACAACGCTGATTTTCACTTTCTCTGGCTCCGTCAACTGAATCTCCACATTTTCAAATTCACCAAGATCAACCCCTGACTCAGTTGCACGGACTGTACCGGCACAATAGTGCACAACAACATCTATCAGTTCCATTACCTACAAAATTTATTCCATTATCAAATACTACATAGCGAATATTTTGAAATATTACGACCACCGAAAATAAATATCCTACTCAAAATATACAATACATCTAACCCACCACATATATCTACACTAATCCTTACACATCCACCGACAAATTATATTAAACCTAAAAAATCTAGAGATTATGGGGCTTACCCTTGACGCGTGCGTAGCTCCCGCTGCCCGACTTCAATCTACCACCGCCACCGCTGCACCACGCATCTAGCTTCCCCAACACCAGCACGACCACCACTTTCCACCATTGTTGCCCACCATTGCTCCACCTCCACCACCAAACGCATCCACAAAAAGCTATCCCATCAACAGATCGGGGATGCCCCAATCCTCCTCTTCTCTATTTCTTAAATCTGTGGGCTTGTATCGATTTTTGGGGGCAGGAGTCGGTGCAAATCGAACAGAAGAGAGAAGGAGCAGAAGAGAGAAGGAGGAAAGCAGGTCGAGACGAGAGAAGGAGGAAAGAAGAAGGGGCCGGGTATGCTTATCCAGCGGGTTTCGGCATGGGCCGTGCCGAAACCTGCTTTCGTCTCCGCCCGCGCCGAAACCAGCGGGCCCGGGCCTGTCGGTTTGTCTGCGGCCATGCAGAGGCTTCTTTCGCCATGGGCCGTGCCAAAAGCTGGGTTTCGGCACGGGTCGTGCCGACGGCGCGCTATTCTTCAAAATTTTCCAAATCGCGTGCTATTTTCCGAATAAAGATTTAAAATAATATTATTTTAAAAAAAATCGGAATTTAGATGGCATCCTTGATTGAAAGGAAATTTCAAAGAATTTGAGGACTGTAATTCTTTGATGCATATTGTTGTAACCGTAGATTCGTTTTTAAGGACTCCTTTGCATTAAAATTTCTTGCACAATATTACATTACATTCAAAGTCTTATATTCATATTGGTTTGCCTATGAGCAATGAATAAGACAATCAAACTTTAACCATATAATCTAACATTTCCCTCATCTTTTATGGATTTAATCCCATTTTTCATTATTCAGCGTGTTGACATTTCGCAAACAAAGGAGGGCCTAACAAGATACCCACAATATGAAACAGGGCAGGTCGATTTTTAAAATTTCGCTCCCAATACCAAATGTGCACATAAA
Organism: Poa pratensis; assembly: GCA_947311845.1. NCBI lineage: Eukaryota > Viridiplantae > Streptophyta > Magnoliopsida > Poales > Poaceae > Poa > Poa pratensis. The sequence continues at coordinate 44,887,866 of CAMZMU010000078.1, forward strand.
ACATGACAAATGTTTCAGTACTGAACAAAGAATCTTTGCATGATGATTCATACTTCTAACGAGTGTTTGAAGAGACATACATCCAACAAGGTAAGCTCAATGTCAATGGTTGTTACATTCATGTACACACTATTGTCCAATTCTCGTGTGCAAAAGGTTGCCATTACTGCAGCTTCTCCATGAGAACATTTGACAATTCGACATGGCCAGGGAACACCTCCACAGTTATATACACAGGTGAGAGTGATGATGATGTACACAAGTCAAAAACTCTGAACCAACAGCAAATCCACCAACTATACAACGATTCACTCTGAACATTCAATGGATGGATTGTCTCTACTGGCCGTCCGAGGTCAGGTGTCTTTGTCATGGCGGTTTCAGAAGAAACGTCTCTTCAAGTTCCTGGCTGTTGCTTGGTAGGAGCTCATGAGAAGCCCAACACCTATGCCAACACCAACGCAGACTCCCAGGCCAATACCGACGCCAACTCTAACACCCGCGTTGAACCATGTAAGTTGCCCGTCCTGGTCCTCAGAGTACCAACCTTCAGGATATGGCCTGGTTCCTATGTTGTTCATGTCACTGTCGTCTTCATCACCCATAGCCTACCAAAGAAATCCATATCTATAGTTAATTAGCATGATTTTGGGTGTTTAATAATCACAAAACTAAGTTTCGCCCCAAGCATGCTGTTTCAACTGAAGGAAGATAAACAGTGACAACCAAAGACCCCAAGATAATGTCAGTAATAAACAGGGCAGAGGATGTTGTAATAGTACAACTTTAGCCATATTTCCCACTGTTGTGACCTCAAATGCAATCTGATCATCTAAAACAAAAGGATAGAAACAAAACCCCATGGCACTTAATACCTGTGACAGATCTCGTGTTCTAACTTATATATTACCTAACATCAATCATGAAAGGATCTGCTACGCAGAATTTAGGAAGCGATAACTAGAAAGTACAACTAACTAATAGTAATTATTGATGCTTTCAAGTTTCAAGCTCTTATTCACATATGACATGGGTCTGGTTGCAAGTGAATGCAGCCTAGGTTGCACCGTTTGCTAATCCCATTATATAAACCTAATAATTACTTGATCTAATTTTGAAGGGGGTGAAGCACACACATGGCAACCAAGCTACTAAGGATAACAGTAGTAGCATCCCTGCGCCACGAGCCTATCTTTTGTTATGGAGATACGTCACTTGATATACTCCTTTTAAGATGCGAACTACAAGTATGATCTAACACATGGTATCATGGCAAAAAAATAAGTTGGGTCCAGACTTCATCATATCCAAGCTTTCTAACGAATGCAAAAATAAATAATAGACTATACGGGCTAGGATTTTCATTGACATCCAATATATTTATCATCATACCGTGCAGCACTAGTGAATCAGTGCTGAAGTTAAAGGCCAGAACACCAGTCAAAACTACTTAAGCACAAAAGGTTACAGCTTCATGCTTTCGGGATTACACCTACAAAATATATTTCTAAACAGCGATAATACAATTGACCAGCCATGTTAACTAGAAAGCAACGCAAGTTTGCAACCAGAAACACACTGCAGGAACACAGCAGTACAATCACAACACACAATTACATTTGATGAAATGACAATCCGGCCATGCTCCCAAATTATAGAACACTCAACAAGTGTAGCAAGAACTGGAAGAGAAGTCCACGCATATATGGGGCCATCTAAGCTTTTGCTCGGCGCGAATCAATAGTAAAAGTAAGTAGCACACTCCCAAATACATTACGCTCCCTTTTTGTTGTTACAATTGTTCCTATACCAAAGCTACTTCCTCTGTATGTCATATTAATCAGTAAGATAAAAAAACTAATGTTCCCGAATTTTGATTGACTGACCGTCAAAGTAGCTGTTTGCCGGCGAACCAATCCGCCGGCAGCTTCTTCAGGGGTGGCAAGCCGGAGTGCGTGCGTGAGGACGGCGGGCTCGCCTGAGCAGCAACCGGCAACATAGACCTCAAAGGCTGACGTTGAGTCAGCTGCTCCAGCTGAGGGGACGCAGTCGATCGCCCAGGCGGGCGAATCGGCCTTGGAGTCAGTACACCGTCGAAGGGAGCCCCGTAGGAGAGCAGCGCCCCGGTGGTCCGCGACCTCGAAGGCGACTGCAGGCGGGGGGAAGCGTGCGGCCGCGGTGGATACGTAGGTGGCCTCGCCGGAGGCGGGGTCGCGGCGGTCGAGGCGGAGAGGAAGGGAGGAGGGGGTGGCCTCGCCGCCGGTGGGGTGGAGGGCCAGCGAGAGGCTGGGCGGGGCGGCGGCTCCGGAGACGCGAGGTGAGAGGCGCACGTAGAAGAGGCGGACCTCGAGGCTGCCGCCGGGGTCCGGCGCCGGCTGGTCCATGCGCGATGCGCGAGGTGGGGAGCGCTTAGGGTTCCGCCATTGCGAGGCTTAAAGGTGGAGACGAATGGTTAATTGATTTTCCGATTAGAGCAAGCGCAAGAGAAGCGGATTAGCATAAATTATCTACTGTAGTTTTTTTTTAGCTACGTACTAGTTGATAGCCAACCATGGGCCTATGGTGGGCCGGGATGGGCTTACATAGGGAGTGGAGTGTAGGAGGGAGGCAGGGGAATATATTCCACACGGAACCCAGCACGATGAGCGGCGGCGGCCGGAAGCCGGCGGGCGACGAGGCGGAGGTGGAGGCGCAGGACGGCGTGCTGCTCAAGCTCCAGGCCAACTCCCACCTCGTCTCTTCGTCCTCCTGCGGGCGGCGCAGGACGGCGTGCTGCTCAAGCTCCAGACCAACTCCCACCTCGTCTCTTCGTCCTCCTCCGTCGCCTCGAACCCTCTCGCTGTCGACCCCGCGCCCGGTTCACTGGACGATGACCTGGCCCGCCGCTTCGACGCGCTCAGGTTTCGCCCGCCGGCACCGAAGCGGCCCGATGCTGCCTCAGCAGTCGGGATGGACGAGATGGAGGCGCGGTTCGCGGCGCTGAAGGGCGCGGCCGCTGGCCCTGAGAAGGAGACGAAGGTGCGTCTGGAGGATCTGGGAGGGGAGTCGGAGGAAGAGGACGAGGTGGAGAAGGTGATGCGGTGGGCGCTGGATGCCGCGCGGCTCGACGTGGCCACGGCTGGCGCTGGCGTCGGCGTCACACCCAGTTCTGAGGATCAGGAGAAGGAAGAAGAAGACAAGAGCAGCGCCAGTAGCGAGGAGGATGAGGATAGGCTGAATTGGAGATGGAGAAGAAGAGGATAGAGAAAGAATGGCAAGCAAGAAGAACAAGGCCAAGAACAGGTGGTTCTTCTTTTGATCCTATATACATGTATGTTTTCATCTCATGACCATTAGCGAAGAATCCCAACCCAAGTGAATCCATATCTGTAATAGAGATTATGAGCTTCCTTTATTTGTAATCTGATGAACATGAAACTTGCAAAAGCTTAATGGTAGCTTATGCAGCTTTAGTTGTAACCGATCACGCTTTCCCTACCATCAGACAAATACAAACTTTTTTTATCATCGATGTCCTCTTTGCCAAACACATGCTCTTTGCTCGATCTCCAGTGGTGGGCATTGCCAAGGCGATCTACTGTCCCAGCAGTGCTCATGTGCCAGAAATCACCCAAGAACCACATTATGTTAAACCAGATGGCGATAACTGAGCCAAAATGACTGTATGTTCATGTTAATCTTAAACACAAGCGACAAGCTTCTCAAACGTCATGCAGAGTTCACAGAACGGATTACTCATAGGTAGATAACAGACGTTACATATCCTCACTGGCCACAATCACACGCTAGATGCATATCAGCCTGGATGGAGTACAAAGTATCACACGGGAATGGTAAGCACAGGAACGAGAATGCCAGCCATTCTAGGGAGAGAGGCTTCACTTTCCACTGCAAAAGAAAAAAAACAGGGTATCACAAAGTTAAGAGGATTTGTCACTTGAGATATGAGGACAAAACTTGGATGCAATGACTCCTGGTTTGTCCACTTACGTGTTCATCATCAGAGTTATGTTGTCCCCTTTCAAAAGTATCCTTCCTGCCAATTTCCAACAAAGATATTAGATAGAACTAATGGAATAGTGTTATTCCTAGTTGCTGTAACACGTGCAGAATATGTACTTACCCAACGATTTCCTGGTGTTCTTCTTAATGTTGATTTCCTCAGCATCCTCAAGAACCAAGTTCATGTACTCATCAAAGCCCTGGAATACACCACCAGTGCAAAAACTCAGCATTACTCTATAGGAGCCAAATACAGCACACATGTAAAAAGGCCATACTATATAAAAACAACTGATAATTAGTAACATGTACAATCTGTTGTTGGTCTGTTGTTGGCATGCTTCAAAAGCATTAGGCAGCAACATATACCCCCTCCGATCCAGTAAAAGTGTCGGTAGAAAATAGCTAGTCACGTGCAACCGGTCGGCAGAACTCACGACAGTTTATTAGGATCAGATGGAGTACTACAGTTCTAGACAATGTGTCGGATGAAGAAATTAGCCACGTGATGATTTGAAACAAAGTAGCTACTTTCAGGCCCTGGACTGTACTTAGTTGTCCAAACACCATCGACGATATACATCATGTGTGTAACCAAAAGGGATATGCGAGTCTTTGAAGGTGATCTAAAAATCATGAGAAAAGGAACACACTGAAAATCAAATGTTTGGCAAACTGCAGTTTATAAAGGAAAGGTCCTGAACTTGAAGCAAAACTTATGGCCAATATTCTCAAGCATAAAAAGCTACTCCCTCCGATCTGTTTTTTCTGTCGCTAGGAAACAGCGTACGTAGTACAACTCCGTAGCTTGCCTAATGACACTTTTCAGAACCGGAGGGAGACTACATCACAGACTGAGGCCCTGTTTGGTTGAGCTTATTTCTGATTTTTTTGACTTTTGTCTTATAAGCCACAAAAGCAACTAAATAGGTGCTTTTGGCCTTTGATTGGACACTGTTACATGATGGTACAAGCCATAAGCCAAAATCACTTATTTAGGTGCTTTTGTAGCTTATAAGACAAAAGCCAAAATTAAGCCCAACCAAAGAGGGCCTGAGTAAGCACACTTGTGCTCATTCATCTGCAACCCCTCTGTCCTGGTCTATATCGCAATCAAATTACCTACCACAAATCTACACCGCTGAGCTTCAATACTCAAAAAAAAAAACATGATCCCTAAATGAACACATCTGCAAAATATCATCTAGAAATATTCAAGTATCAAATAGATAGTATATGGTCAAGTTCTAACTGGACAAATAGATAGTGCTATTGATTAATACTGGTCCCATGAGGAAGTAGCGAAAGGACTGAATAACTACTTGTTCCTTGATTTTAAAGGCCAAGATTGGTGTTGGTTAAGCCTGATACTCCCTCCGTTTCTAAATATAGGATGTTTTAGCCTTCACATTCACATGTTCACAAATGTATCTATACATGTTTTAGTGTATATGTTCACTAATTTTAGTGTGCATCTAGACAACATGTGTAACACCTAAAACATCTTACATTTAGGAACGGAGGGAGTACTGGATAATGTCACTCTGGCAACACAAAGAACGAGCAGAAACCCTGATATATTAGCTAACTATCGGGAGAAAACTGTCACAGATGCTCACAGACGAAGCAGCAAGTATTGTCTCATAGAACGAAGCGACACTAACATAAATGTTATGTTACAAAAAAAGTCATTTGCAACGCATGAGAATTGACCCATCTACGACAATTAACTAGCTTCAATTTCAGAAGCTTCAAGTGTGCATATCATGCACTAGTAGTTGAATTACCACCTTACTGTTGAGCATGCAGAGTATTAAGTTTCTACCTATTCTTCAGAAATAGGTTAGCGCGTTTTCGAGACGGTTCTAATAAAACAAACAAAGGGGAGTTTCTGCTAAGTGCTAAGTTATCAATGTTCTCTTTTTTAGAGTATTAATTAGCTCATCCTCTGTTGGCTGTTGCTTAGCTACAAGTAATACATGGAAATAATGTTCCTTACAATTAAATGGTATACGCAGTTACACTACTGTTAACATGCATCCGCACGCAAGTAGAGAGATTGATAAGACTAAATTCTGCTAATCTGAGCAAGAAATCAGTCGAGGTACTTACGATGATACGACCCTCAATCCGCATATCCTTCTGCTCGAACAGCCAGATCTGGATGCGCGCTTTCTGCAGCAAATTAGAAACAAATCAGTCCAAACCAGCCATCAGCAACCCGAAACGTTAAGGCGGAAACAAGAACATGAGTTGTAAACTTTTCCCCAAGCAAACACTTACGCTCTGGAGGAACCGGAAGATGAGATTCTGCCGTGGCGCACCAAGGATTCGCCGACCATCGCAGCAGCAGGGAGGTAAGCACCAAAACGTTAGTAAAAAGGTCACACGGAGAAAAAAAGGAGCAGATGAGGAAGAGGGGATGGGGGAGCGTACGATGGGCTGGGTCATGATACGCTGGACCTTGGTGGACGCCATGGCTGCTGCTGCGGCCGGAGCACCTCCCTCCGACTGGAAGTATCTAGAAGCTTCTGGAACGAAGAGCGTGTGGGGGCGAGCGGAGCGGGAGGCGAAAAAAACCCTAGATACGCCGTGGGCAAGGAGGGAGACGGCGGGGTTTTGTTTTCGGAGTGCGCTGCCTGTGGCTGTGAGCGGAGGCGGCGGGCAAGACTGCCTCGTGATTCGCGCAATCCGACGACGAAGAGTCCGGATGGAAGGGATCGTTCGACTGGGCCGCAACGCGCTGGGCTGGGCTTGGTAGACGCTCGCAGCGTGAAGTGGCCCTCCGACGCGTGAAGCCTTTCGTCTGTCTTCGTTTCTAGTCCTTCCGTCCCAAAATAAATGTATTTGTCAAAAAGTAGGTGTATCTAGACATAAAACAAGTATAGATACATTCACTTTTGTACAACTTTGAGACACTTATTTTAGGACGGAGTGTCATTTCTCTCTTTTCAGTTTTCGTTTTTTACCATTTTTTCTTTCCCAAAAGTCATATGAATTTTATATTGCATTCCTCCTCCTCGGCCCTTCGCTCGTCTCACTCCCAATCTTGAAGATCGTTGGAGTATCATGAGCTAGAATCAAAGTAACTGTGCAAAGAATACCATTCTGTCGCGGGACGACATCGCTGAGCTCATATCGAGAGGCGAGCGGGAGGGGCATGTAACGAGCTCCCAACCTCGACCTAGTCGCATTGAACCACCGCGAAAATGGTGGTGGCCTTAGCCCGCTACCGGAGGATGCTAGTGCGTTGATAGTGACTTGCATAGGGACGATGGCGGGGACGCATATATGCACACACGGAGGTAGGGGATGACAGCGGATGTGCGAAGGAGACATGAGACGGTGGTACTGCTAGTATTAGCTCTACTCGTGGCCACGAGCTCACACGGGAGAGCGTATGCGCGGCGGAAAACCGCCAAGGGACCATAGATTCGGCCATGGAGCGGCTCTGCCATCCGACGAAGGGGCAGGGGTCGGCGGTGTCGTGGGGTGGGTGAGTGGGAGAGATAGATAGATAGATAAGATAGATAGAGAGAGGAACTGCAGGTAAATTGCACCATGTTTGGGGATTTTTGCGTAATTTGAAAAATTCCACCCATACTAGGCGCTGTTTTTTTTTACTTGAAGGCGTTTTTTTTTTTTTGGTTATACTAAAAGAAGAGTATGAGTAACGTTTGGAGTATTTACTAGATCCATTTTTGACACCCATACCCAAAACATGTTTTTCAGTACGTCTCCTTTTGAGTATTCGTTAGAGTTGCTATTAGCTCTGCTTATAGCTTTCGTGCAAAAATAAAAAGCTCTACTCATCGAAACAAGCCCCGTACTCATAGGTTAAAGTCTACAAAAATCATCTAAACTGGTTTAAAAGATAGTGTTCATTATTGTAGAATTAAAAGTAAAAGTACTACTTGTATAGAGACTAGGAAAATTTCTGTATCCCCCGCCAAAAAAGTAAGAAATTTTCTACGTGGAATATGTGATCAGCTAAAATTTCGTATCGAAACAAGCCTCAAAGAGGACAGACAATTCGGTTAGCATTTCGGCCGCAGCGAAGTTGTCTCTGGCATAAACTCTGATCAAAGAAGTGCGGGTAGTCGATAGAACAAAATGTCACACAATGTCATGCATACTTCACTAGGGTTAGTGTTAAGAGACAAGAGACGATGCATTCTAGGATTCTATTTCTTGGCACGTCTACATGCAGATGTCTCTACATCGTACAGGCCTATACCGACAGCCCCTCGTTTCTCTAAAAGATGGCTTTCCAAAACCCTGCCTTTTTGGTACAATGTGTGTCTCAACTTTCCCACAAAAAGGTCTGTAAAGTTACAGTCTGTTTATCAGAGCTTTTACAGTTAATCTGGCTTAACGAAGAAGCTGCAAGTATGCGCATACCATTAATTCGAACCAAAGCTGTTATTGACAAGGATGGTATTGGCATTTTGCAACCTTGATCTGTCATTATCAGTGTGGACTTGTACATGGATGATGTATGTGGTGTGAATGATGCAAAGCCCCACTTATAACCCCCACAAAACAAAAATCTTGCTTGCAGCTTAGGGGATCAGCAAGCTGTTCATCTCTGCTACAGCACTCCATGTGCCACTAGCTTTGCACAGTTGTTACTACTAATCAGTATGGCATCTATCAACAGTGTCTGCCGGTGTGTGGGCCAATTGAATAAATTGATTATAAAGCCAGGAAGATTGTGAGATTTTGTTTTACGAGTGAGACGATGAGATGGTCGAGATTGTTTATATCAAGGTGTGTGCACCAACGGTTTTATCTAGAAGCATGAAATAAGAACGAAAAGGAGAAACTTATACAAACTAATAATTCAACTGCTTCATTTTACCGACGTAAAATCACAGTAACGTGTCTACTGTAGCTTTGATTACCGTAAATGAATTGAGGCAGAACTCTTATCCTTCTTCCACACGACAACAAAAAATAAGAATGAAATCTCATAGAAAGATTGGTAGTGTCCTAGCTAGCAGTGGAAGGCTACATGGCCCTAAGAGGAAGCTGCAAGGACAGCCCCAATGGTGGCAAATGGGGCCATGCAAAGAACGAGGAGAGAGGACTGCATTACAAGAAAGGGGTGACATCTTAACCATCCTAGACTAGCTTAGCCTAACCAACCATTGAGTTGAGACAGAGCACTAAGCACAATGTATAATCAAAGGTTCTAGCAACTGAAATGAATTTACTTTCTAGCAATATTTCTTTTAGGGAGACAGTGGCTACTAGCTTAGCCTTGTAGGCCCCTCAGTCAATAGTGACTCTGTTGCTCCTTCCTCAAGCTACATGCTAATCATGTCGCAATCTGCTTTGACAAAACGGTCCCGATTGCTACAGTGCCCCTAAATCAAACACTCTGATGGGGCCTAATTAACCATAATCCTTTTAATTAAGTTCACCAATTGTGCCTCTCATGGTTAGTGTTACAAGTTAGTGACAGTGTTCTAAAACTTAGGCCGCTTGCATTCTTGTACTATTAAGGTTATGTTCTCGGGCGTCGGTGCTTCCCTCCTAACGAAATTAGCAACCTCCCGATTACGAAAAATATTGAGATCTATGAGATCATTGGTTCCAGTCTTCACACGATCTAGAATTAGTTTCACAAATATTAAGATCCTGCTTTGGGCGTCATTGCTTCCCCGCTTCTAGGGTTAACAATGATTTCTTAGGGCGGAAACTTAATATCTTTCATGCAAAATTCCATTCAAATTATGATGTGGGGACACTAATTTATAAATATTTCATTTACCCCGAAAACTGTAAGATGAACTAATATGCTCAATGTGATTCACATCAAGATTAATCAATGTGTGATAATAGTCCAAAAATAAATCGACGTGTGACAACAAGATTTCATTAGACTCTACTCTATGGAGTAGGACTACAATTGGAACAAAATATAATAAAGATCTTCGTCTTGTTTGGTTATTCAATTCACCCATGGATGGATTGCTATCCATCTAAGCAAATATGGGAAGGAGAAAGAGAGCTGAGAGCTCTTGAGATACTCACATCAGAGATGATGAGTAATTAGCCTCAACAATCAAATCAAATCAATCACGCGTCATCCATGGCTCTAGCTAGTCCTCTTCCGTAGAAAAACATTATGGGCACAACGATAACTAACATAAGCAAGAATAATTACATGCTAGAAGTAGTACTTTGTGACGGTGACCTCTTAACACACATATCTATGAACACTACATTGGTCCTCCTCATGCCATCGATATTTTTCATTTTCTTTTGCAGAAGAGCACTGAAGCACTTCTATTTTTGGAGAACGCTGACAGGCCAGTCCACATGCTATATTCTGAGCAAAGAAAAATAGGTGATTTGATGAAAAAAAATCTAACAATATGATTTCCATTTACAAAAAATCAATTAATTTCGCATAAATTATGTGAGAAGGTTCTGAATGCTTGACCGGGCGCATCCTAAAATTAACGACATGCAAAACAAGGAGAGGGAGTAGCTTGCTAACTTTAGTAAGTCTGCATTTTATCACCCGGAATACATTTGGGGTACACAAGAAACCGAAAGTCATAATAATTGGAGCTAGCTTGCAAAACAAGAACAATGATATTATGTCCCCAATGCAAGATCACTCACAGTATAATTCAAAGAATCGATTGAGCATGTTTGCCAGCTGTTTTTAGTTTTCTCTGAAAATCCATGCACCTATTTGATCATAGCATGTAGTTAGCTTATCTGTCACGTGCGCGAACCACATATCCGAAAAAAATAAAGAGAGACAATGATTCAAACGTTTCTTGACCACATGCTTCCACTGCTTGTCTTTCGGGTGAAAGGCCCTTCTCATCAAATTTCTGGCCTTTATACTAATAGCCAGTAGAACCCTATAATATGGACAATAAAAATTGCTTTGTTTGTAACTTCACCCTTTTCTCTCATTCTTTGATTTATTAGAGAACAACCTGGTTGAAATAGAACAAGTTTTGGAACTGATGCTTCACCCAACTCTGATCAGGTACGGAAACCCATTTTGTCACATGTTGGACAAATATTTTTAACAAGATGAACCAAATCCATTCAGGTATTTTTTTTGAAAGGATCCGTCACAAAGTACAGGAACTCAGCACAAATTACAACCAGGTCCAACAAAGAAAGAAAAAAAAACAAAAGACCCTGTAATAAGCACAAAGCTCCCTGAGCCATCTGAAGGAATCACAGACAGATCCACCACCGCGCTCCCCAGAACCTGGTCGTCGCCGGAGTCGCCGTACCACCAAACCCGGAGAAGAGAGCACCTCCACAGAAGTAGTCGACCGCAGAACCGCCCGCCGCCATGCGGCGAGACCCAGAGCGATGAACGCACACGGCCAGCACCATCTCCTCCGCACCACCCAGCTTCCCGCCGACACGGCAGCGCCCAGACCAACCACCAGCAAGACCCAAACTCCAGAAGCCTGCTCCCCTCGCCACCACGGCCGGCCAGAGCAACCAACGAAGAGAACCACCACAAACCTCAGCAAACACGGGTGGTACCTGACGCCGAAGATCTCCTCCATGGAGCTCCAGACGGAACCAGGTCGCAGCAACCCCAGATCCTCCAAAAGCAGAGCCACCCACTCTGCCCAGACGAAGAGAAGAACGGGGACAAAAGCTCAACGCGTAGATCGCCACCTCCGCAACGGCGAGCACGCAGAGCACCAACTCTCCCCAGATCGACAGATCCGAGAAGCACCAACCTCCAGCAGCTCGCCGACTCCGCCACAGGCATCGTCGGGGAAGGGACCGAGCGCCGGCACCATTATTCCACGCAGACGCCGCCGCCACCTCCACGCCAGCGCCAACAAGAAACCCTACCTTACTATATACACGCCTCAGGCACGGATCCGCGGTCCCCCCACTCTCCTGCCACCGCAACGGCGGCCGGAGAGGGAGGGGACCGACAGATCGGCCGTCGGCGGAGCAAGGAACCGGGCGGAGCTCCCTTTCGCCTGTCCTGAACAGTAACACGGGGAGGGGAAGGGAAAGAGCGAGTGTGAGCAGGCGGAGTATGATGATGTATCTACATGCAATTATTTTTTCCGCCAATTTAATTGCTCATTGGTTATTGGCGATCCGTTATGGATGATATCTACATCAATCTACGTTGCATGAATCTGCAGGGGATTATTATTATTATACACCGTTTCCTGAAAATTCAGTGCAAGGATCCTGCAGAGAATGATTCAGAGACAAGTTACACTGAATTAATGCGCTTGCAATGCACGGTGAGGAGCAAGGAACCGTGATGAAGCGTCGCGCCTGTGCGATCCGACCCGTTGACAGCGCCGTGGCCGCGGCGAGGGCGACCGGCGTCGAAGATGGGCCAGTACTGGCGACGTCGGAGGTACATGATCGAGAGAGAGAGGGAGGACGGGCGGAAGGGGACCGAAGATTGCTTTTTTTTGGCCCCCTGCAGATCATCTTTCTGTTTCCTGTTAACTGTTAAGATGAAGTTTTTTCAAGCAAATTTTCTTGACGATCCTCAGAAAAGACAGGACCACTGCAATTCAAAAATTGATTGGCTTAAAGTTAGATGAGTAATACTTCGTATACTACATTACTACTGTTTTGGAATGGCTGCGTATTCTTTTCTAGAAATTTTGATCAAATGATATTGAAATTAGTAGTAACACTGTACATAATTAGAGCTTAACTATGATGATCTAGCTAGCTAAGCCAAAATAAGGCGCATCTCTGTTTTGCTTTAGACGATGGCAAGTAGGAGATGTCTTGTGTTTCTTGTCAGAAAGAGATGGATTAAGCTCTTGGGAGTTGCTTAGGACTGGGTACATTTTTTCTTTTCTGTCAGTTAGTTCCAGGAGAGATCTCCGATTTGAACAAAGCTGTTTTCACCAAATTTCTGGTTGAAGCTAGCCATACAATTAATCTTTCATAAGAAAGTGAGTCCCATACACAATCAGAATCAGAACAAATCAACACTGACAGGATGCCTAGAATTATGCACTTCACAACCAACATTGTTCACCAGAATCATCAAGGTCCATCGATCACAAATTAAGTGCATGCTCTGTTAGTACAAGATTGAGCTAATTAGTTCATGCTGATATTCATTAGCAACTAGTACTACTTAAGCATTGCTGTTCTCATCAATAATTTTGAAACAGTGCCACCTACTGCTGATATAGCTTAAGGGATTAGACCACGATCGACCGAGCATAATTATAGCATAAAATTCAGCAACTAGGAAAGAGGGGAAAAAAATCAGCAATTAGACAACAATACCGATAGATCACTGTGACAATCAATGAGATCATCAGCTAGAGAGAATCTTGCTTTTGGCTGCAACGGGTCGATTCCATCGAAACTGCTCAGGAAATGAACCGCTCGATCGATCGGTCGAAATCGTACAGTTGATTTGAGATGTATGGTTGCAAGGAGATTTGAAGGGGACGTCTCCTGCAGTTGGCCCTGCGCGCTGTCCACACCACCATGGACGTCGATCTCTGGCGACACGCCCTTGTCCCGGCAGCTGCCGCTGGGGCCATCCGGTGACGACGAATCAGGCGTCGATGACTTGTGGGGACTATGCCACTGGGGTGAGCTTCAACTTGCCATGCTGAATTGCTGGTTACGCTGCTGCATGAGAACTATTTGTGTGTTTTTCGAGGAGGAGGTTGAAAAATTCCGGGCATTAAAAATATTTTTTTCTGAAATGATTAAAAAGATGCACACAACACTTTTTATTATATTATTCAAGGTGGCCATGATCGGATCCATGTGCGCTGAGTTCACACCGATGCCCCACCATCCAAATTCGGGAGCCTCACCTAGCCGCCCAAAGGTGAGCGGAGCACAAACTGGTCTACAAACCCTTAGCGTGCATCGCATGCGCATGCTTCAAAAGACCCATCTTCTGGACAAGGATCAACGCATTGATCTTGCCAGGCCTACCGTCGATGCCACCACGACGCCTGATAGCGTCACCGCTCTGCGCGTGGCCATCATCACGCGTCCGCCGCCGAGACCACGTAGGGCACACTGCCGAGATCCGCTTTTGTCGATGCGGTAAATGCCACATTGCTCCACCTCCTGACCCTCCAGCGTCTAGTCCAAAACGATGCCTTAGGAGGGAGAACAGCGTGGAGCATCGCCATCGTCCGATCTAGAAGATCTAGATCTAGCTTTCCCCCTGAGTAGCCGAGCGAGTAGACGAGAACTGTTTGGCAGGGATCGATCCTTGGACGCCAATCCAGCATCGACGAGAAAACCTTGCATTTGTAATTTGGAATCTAATAATATGTGTGGATCATAAATTCACCCTCCATGCATGAGAATATAACTTATCCGTTGAAAGTTGTTTTGCTTTTGTACTAAGCAGAGTAAATTTACAAGTGTAAGCAAGATGTGAAGTTGAGAACTTGACTGTGGCAAGATGGTTAGGAGGGTGGTTGTACCCCCAGCCCACCAGAGTTCAAACCCCAGGTTTGACGCTGGTGTTTCTCATTTAAGGAGGAATATTCTCAGTGGGAGGCGACGTTCCCGTCGACAGCGAGGCGCCCGTGGTGGTTTCGTCAATCTCAAGACCCAATCCGCCGGCTCAGTCTTTCGGAGGTGCTCATAGGGGTAGGGTGTGCGTGTGTGCGTTCATAGGGGTGAGCGTATGCGCGTGTATGTGAACATTTGCGTTGTTCTGTGTTTAGCAAAAAAAAAAAAAAACAAGATGTGAAGAAATACACACAATTTACTTTCCATGTACTCCACGCATGAAGTTTTACTCACGTCCATTCTTCAACGTGTGTTTTTGTTACTCGAGACGTGTCAACTTGTGATATTATTTTGAAAATCTCGACTCGAATAGCACAATCATGAAACCGGATCATAGTTTGGATGCTGGGCTCAAAAGATAATTTGTTTTTTAATTTGAATCTAGAAAAAAACCACTCATGTCCTCTCCAGCGACACAAATGCCGCGACGTGGTTCAACTGTGGGTAGGAGAACCTCCCAAAACACGTATTTTTTTTTTGAATTTTCCATACTTGTATTCATACTAGAGGAACAATACAAGGTCGATTACAAGCAGAGAAAAAGGAAGGATACGAAGAACAGCACCGCAGCGCCTCGCCGTCTTCAACCTCGGGCAGCTCCACCACGCGCACCCTCCACCGCCGGAGACGAAGGAGGAAGCAGACGCCCAGAGCCCCCACCACGGAGCGGGAGAGCTTCTTGCCACCACTGTGGCGTTGACGAGCTACTGGATCCACCAGCTCCGACGAGCTGGATCTTGGACGCTGAACGAACAGAGGTCGGGGCAGCACCCCGCGCACCTCCTGCCCCAGATCCGTGGCCTGCGCCACAGATCTTCCACCAGCCACCCGCACACCACCGCCACGGCCGCTTCGCACCTCCACCACCACCGGCCTTGCATCCACTCGAAGCCGGGCTGCCAAAACACGTCTCTGGGAGGACGCCCTTATACTAGGTTTCTCCTTATATATATAGATTTTTTTTGTCAAAGTATGAACATTTATTTTTGAGAAGGAGAGAGCCCTACCGGGCGTACAAGCCTATTCAGTCAAAATACGCTTTCTATGGTCTGGTCGTGCAGGACAAAAAACTTGCTTTTGTCAACATACATACATACAAATCTGAATCGTCCCAACAAGACGTATACATCAAATATTCATTTCACCGGGGAAAGGTAGTCTAACTTGATAGATGCGATCGAATTCAACATCAAGATCACGCCTACCAAACTTCACATTTGCTTGCTAACTACCAACAAGAGACAGCACCCACATATATGCTTTAATTTTCCGTTGACAGCAACATCAACAGCTTAAGAGACATGCATGCATGCATCTATGCATGTGTACACACTACGGGAAACCGTCAAAACGCCGACGGCCGTCCTGTACGCCGACGGCCAAATGTCGGGGCCGTCGGCGTACAGCACGGGCTAGGGCAGACGACGAACAGGCCGTCGGCGTACGATGCGCCGTCGGCGTAGAATTAAGTCCCCGACGGCTGCCGTCGGCGTTCTAAATCCCGTCGGCGTACAAAGGGCGGCATAACGGAACCGTCCAGCGTCGTTTATACGCCGACGGCTGCCGTCGGCGTTTAGTTGTTTTTTTAATTTATTTTCGTATATAATATTCATTTCTTTATTTCTCTACATAATATTTAATGTAGTTGTAATTTATATATATATTGGACCTATAATTGCCCTCCCAATTTCAGTATCCCACCCCCCGTAAAATAACGGTTTGAGTTTTCCGGAACCCAACCCTACAACATATACATGTAAAACAAATAAAAACTTTTCCTGGCTCACTAGAGAGAAAGTGATGCCGGTGATGTCGGTCACACCTAGGAGTAGATTCTTGCACAGGTAGAACACACAACACACTTGTATACATATGGTATGTCACAAGCTAGGTTTGGGTGGGGTTCCGACGCTCCGGGTCCCCGCTTCGGTGAAACCCTGAATCCGCTGGAAAAACCCTAACGTTTCCGTCTACCCCCATAGACGTGCGTCGAAACGGGGTAGCCCAGTGGATTTTTTTGCTTGGTTGTGTTATGTTAGGCCATAGGAACATGAGAAACAAAAGTCTACCCCAAATCGACACACGATTCCATCCGGTTCGCCCGAAAGGGGAGTTTTCACCTCTAAGTGCAGAAACTAACTAGAGAGAAAGTGGAGCCGGTGATGTCGGTCACACCTAGGAGTAGATTCTTGCACATTTACAACACACAACACACTTGTATACATATGGTATGTCACAAGCTAGGTTTGGGTGGGGTTCCGACGCTCCGGGGCCCCGCTTCGGTGAAACCCTGAATCCGCTGGAAAAACCCTAACGTTTCCGTCTACCCCCATAGACGTGCGTCGAAACGGGGTAGCCCAGTGGACTTTTTTTGCTTGGTTGTGTTATGTTAGGCCATAGGAACATGAGAAACCAAAGTCTACCCCAAATCGACACACGATTCCATCCGGTTCGCCCGAAAGGGGAGTTTTCACCTCTAAGTGCAGAAACTAACTAGAGAGAAAGTGAAGCCGGTGATGTCGGTCACACCTAGGAGTAGATTCTTGCACATTTACAACACACAACACACTTGTATACATATGGTATGTCACAAGCTAGGTTTAGGTGGGGTTCCGACGCTCCGGGGCCCCGCTTCGGTGAAACCCTGAATCCGCTGGAAAAACCCTAACGTTTCCGTCTACCCCCATAGACGTGCGTCGAAACGGGGTAGCCCAGTGGACTTTTTTGCTTGGTTGTGTTATGTTAGGCCATAGGAACATGAGAAACCAAAGTCTACCCCAAATCGACACACGATTCCATCCGGTTCGCCCGAAAGGGGAGTTTTCACCTCTAAGTGCAGAAACTAACTAGAGAGAAAGTGAAGCCGGTGATGTCGGTCACACCTAGGAGTAGATTTTTGCACATTTACAACACACAACACACTTTTTTGTTGGACTTTTTTGCTTGGTTGTGTTATGTTAGGCCATAACATAATAGCTAGTAGTTTTTGATACATCATCAGCACCGCTGAGTCAGGCCTTCAATACTGGAGCTGTACTTCCTTGATACATCATCAGCACCGTTATAAAGCATAAGATTATTCCTGTCCTCAATTGCATCATTGTGCCCATCACTGCGTGCCATATAACTTCCCTGATATGTGTTACTCTTGAATGTAGGGACGTCAGGTTCCTTCACATGATAGCTAGTAGTTTTTTCAGCTGGTACAAAAGGGGAATTGCTTCTACTTGGAGGAACAACTCTTGTCTCCTCAAAGGCAACTTCCACTTGCTTTTCTGGAGGCAGGCTATCTACTTCGTCAGGGGTCCTTTTCTTGCTCCTGTCATCAGAGTTCTTGCTCCCATCCCTGCTATTCTGTTTTCCTGGTCGACACATTTGCTGAGAGGTAGCTTCAGCTTGTTTCTTCACAGGGCGGTTATCCGACACATTAGCCTCTTTATCTAATCCACAACTAGCTTGTTACTTCACAGGGAAGTTAACCTCTTTGGCTTTCTCTTCTCCACATCTGGCTGGGTTCTTCACATGGCAATCAGCGTTGGCTCTCTCTTCTCCAGATCTAGCTAGGTTCTTCACAATGGGTTCATCTGATCGAGTAACCTCTCTTGCATAACCTGCTGTCCTCTCTCTACTAAATTAGGGAATATATTGAGTAAAAAAAAATAGGATACGCCGACGGCAATGCCGTCGGCGTAGTCTTATCCAATTAACCCACCCACCCCTACGCCGACGGCAATGCCGTCGGCGTAGTCTTATCCACCTACCAAAACGCACGCGGGCACGCTCCTCTCCTCCACACACACACACACTTGCTCGATCCCCTCCTCCCCGCGCTGCCCGCCGCCGCCACCTCCTCCCCGACCTCGATCCGCCGCCGCCGCATGCTCCCCCATCCCGTGCGCCTCCTCCCCGTCCTCGGTCCGCCGCCGCCGCAGCCTCCCGCTTCGGCCGCCGCCGCCACGCGGGCCACCTCCCGCCGCCCCGAGGTCACGCCCCGGCCACCTCCCGCCGCCCCGAGGTCGCGCCCCGGCCGCCGCCGCCGCCACGCGGGCCACCTCCCGCCGCCCCGAGGTCCGCCGCCGCCTCAGCCTCCTGCTTCGGCCGTGCGCCTCCTCCTCCCCGACCCCGAGGTCGCGCCCCGGCCACCTCCCGCCGCCCCGAGGTCGCGCCCCGGCCGCCGCCGCCGCCACGCGGGCCACCTCCCGCCACACCCAGGCCGACGCGCAGGAGCGCCCCACACTGGATCCGGTGGAGATCGCCGCCAAATCCACTGCCTTGAGCCGTCTCCTCCACTGCAGTGCTGCTCAACACCCCCATTTTAACAAGGTAAAATATTCCGTGTCTGTAATGTTCTAGTGATTATGTTCTGCTGAATTTAGTAGTGGTTACTCTGCTGAAGTAGTGAATAACAGTAGTGGTGGTGTGGGTTGCTCAATCCCATCAGGGGATGTGTTTGTGCCCCTGGGGTGAGAGCTAGAAGTGAGCTTAGTTGATTTTGCTTAGTAGATTTTGCTTAGTCGACCAAGTGTTAGTAGATTTTGCTTAGTCGACTAAGTGTTAGTAGAAATTTATTAGAAATGTTGTTAGAAAAATTTGCTAAGTCAATTTGGAATGATCGTTGTATAAAAATTTAGTGTAGGTGATTTGCTGTTTTTTATGAGTCGAAAGAAATAATGTTGTCTTCTTGGCTATTCTTAATGCAAGCCGATGATTAGAATAGTCCATTATGCTTGCAAGAAGACTGTCTACAGAACCAAGGGTAAATGCAAGAACAATGCATTTATTTCTACTTCGTTCTTGTAGGCACTCTTTTTGCTGACTAATGGCTTTGACATATGAGGCTTCAGATGTAAAACCACGTTCCCTATGCATAGTCATCTCCTTAATATCTTCGTTATTTGGACTGAAAAAAGTCCCTTTGCTTGCAGGATTCCTACTCTAGTGGCAGCAGAGCTTGAGTGCAGGTATAAAAATTTCTTACTCATAGATTGATGTATACCTGTGTGTAAATGACAGCATTTGTTTCATATGTGTTGCATGTTCATGTTTGAAGTAGATTTCACATATATTCATTTCATATATGACTAACCCTGTATCAAATGCTTTTACTTAACTAAGTATCATGTCGGAGCCGGAGCGAAAGTTTCGTGGTGTTCACCGGAGACCCACGAAGATCCCGACTTGGGCAGCTCAGATCACAGTGGATCACAGGAAGATCCAGCTTGGTACTTTCAGGTGCCCGTGGCAGGCGGCCCGCACCTACGACTGCGCGGCGGTCCAGCACTTTGGGGCGAGAGCGATCCTCAACTTTGAGGATGAGCGGAGCGTGGCGCACATGTTAGCGCCAGATGGCATGAGGATCGCGACGAAGGCCGAGGAGAGGGAGCACCGACAGGCAGAGAGGCTGCTCAGGGCGCACCACCAGCGCGAGGAGGATGACCCCTTGGTCAAGGATCTCCTCCTTGATCCCCAGGTGATGGCGGTCCAGTACCAGGTCCTCAGCGAGAGCCGGCAGCAGCGCAGGCAGGGCGAGGCCGGCCCCTCCGGCACGCAGCAGCAGGAGGACTCTAGCAGCACGTCCTCTTGGTGGGACCGCGACGACGACGTCACTGACACCGGCGCGAGTGGAGTTTAGGATGTCTATCAGATGTCCTGTTGTGTCGTACTAGACTTATTATGCTACATGTCGTACTGCTAGACTTATGATGCATGCATGCTACCTATGTATTATTGTGCTACTTGTCTATATGTGTTATGTTTAGCTAATATGGTTACATCGTTCTATGGTTTATTCTGTTTTATGTTTAATTATTAGGTAAAATGGAGGGATATTTGCTTATATATTTCGATTGTTTGTACTTTTCAGATGACGTAGCTTCCTCTCGGCCTTCTCCGGCCACCGATCACGCTTCGAGGGTATAAATCTTTCGCCTCTCTTGCTGCATAGGTTTATTTTGGTCTAGATCACCAAGTCAGTCGCGTAACCCGAGTCAGATCCCATCCGGAAGGGTTACAAATTTATAAATATGCAGGATTGTCCATCTTTGCATATTTATAACCGTAACACTTCCGGGTTGTCCTGTTGGACAGTCCGAGTACGTGTAGATCGGGTCGTGTTCCACGTTCTACCCCTTCCTGAGACGGAATTTCGGCAGCACCTCCCTGTTGTTCTTCGGATGCACACCCTCTCGGCTTGACAAGCTCGAGACGTGTATTCTGAAGAACAGCGGAGAGGTGCTGCCGAAATTCCGTCTCGGGTCGGAGTAGAACATGGGACACGACTCGATCTACACGTACTCGGGCGGGATAGGCCCCTACCTATTAGAAGTGTATGTGAACCATTGCATGTTGTAAAGATAAATTTTGGCCGTAATAAAATGGTGACATTGCATGCAAGAAAATAAAAATATGATGCATTTAATTTCATGTTATTATTATTTGGCTCACAGTAAAGCAGCAGAGGATGGCAGATAATGCGTAAGACTCCTCCCAGACAAACCACATCAGCACACGTGGCAGCCTAGGCCGACGGCACTGCCGTCGGCGTATAGGTGGAGCAGACGGAGACGGTCAGCTTTCCTTTTGTGGGTCCCACTTCAGATACGCCGACGGCGACGTATACGCCGACGACATTGTTCATACGCCGACAGCGTCCTACGCCGACGACGATACGCCGACGGCGGCCGTCGGTGTAGGTCTACGCCGACGGTGATCGTTGCTACGCCGACGGCGGCCCGCCGTCGGCGTTTTGACTGTTTCCCGTAGTGACATGTGTATAGCGTACATCTGCATGCATGCACGCGTGCTTCATATATACTTCCTCCGTTCCCAAATATAAGATGTTTTAGCTTTTGTCCACATTCACATGCATACAAGTGTATCTAGACATATTCCATATGTAGGTTCACTCACTTTAGTATGCATGTAGACAACATGTGTAACATCTAAAACATCTTACATTTAGGAACGAAGAGAGTATACCAGTATGAATACAACGTACTACAGTACTTGACAATCTTGATTTATACAACTACTGTACATGATTATACGGATTTGTCTTGTTAGTTATGGTGCTATCATTCTGTTGACTCATCTATCTATATATAAAAACTCTCCCTCTCAGCCTCCCCTCGCGCTGGCCATGTCACGCGGCACTGTTCACCTAAAGTAACTACAGTACCCGCACGAATCCGTGCCGTCAATCGTCGATCGTACGGTCCATCTAGCTGCTGTAAGCATGAGGGACCTATCCATAATTTTGCGAAAACCTAGGGAATTTATCGCAAAAACTCCCGCACATCTCGACCTTCTCTGCTCTCTCCTTCCCCACGCACGGCTGGAGCTGCCACCGCCGCCGCCGCGTCGTGCCGCCGCTGCACGCCTTTCCGTTCAGATCGAAGACCACCCGTGAGACGGCCTCGCCTCCCTATCCATCCTGGCCAAAAATCGCGGGCCGGGAAGCTCGGAGACGCCCGCGCCGTCGTCGTCTTCCCCGTGACCGTCCGCCGCCGCCGTGCCCCGATTCGCCGCCTCCCGACCTCGCCTTGCCCAGCACCGCCACACATCAGTTGCTCGCGACGCGCCGCATCAACCACGCTAGGCCGTGCCATCTCTATCGGCCTCCAGCGACGCCGCCATGGTCGACATGGTCGTACGGGGAAGACGGCATCCTTTGCTGACATCATCAGATGACGTCAGCACGGGCCCACCATCAGACTCCCGTTCTTTTCGTATTTTTTGTAAATGATTAAATTTCTGACGCGCGGGTCCCATTTGTCAGGACATCAACAATAATTACATAAAAATGTTGAAATTTATTAAATTTATAACTTTTAAACCGTAATTCAGAATAACACAAATGATATATCAAAATTTGCAGAAATACAAGAGTTTGTGCACATTTTACATTTCAAGAAATTTTAAAATTTCAGAAAATTTCAAACTTTCCACATAACCTAATAAATGTCCATTTTGTTTAAAATTTGTAATCTACAATTCAAAATAATACAAATAATATATCAAAAATCTCCAAATTTACCAAATTTCCAAACTTTTCACACAAAAGTTGAACCAAAAAATTAATTGTGCACAACATATTGCAAATAACATATCAATTTTTCTCAAATTTCACCAAATTCTCAACTTTCCACACAAAAGTTGCAACAAAAAACATTGTGCACATTTTACATTTCAAGAAATTTTAAATTTCAGAAAATTTCAAACTTTCCACATTACCTAATAAATGTCCATTTTGTTTAAAATTTGTTGGAATAGTTTCCCATATAATTTTCCTATCTTCCCTGAAAAAAAATTCCAAACGGATTTCAAAAATTTCGATCACAACGGGCACGTTGTGTCACCACACTAAATTTTCCAATAGTATTATCCATTGTAAATTAAAAAAATCCCGATCTCCCCCGCAATAATTTCCAGATGATAATATTTAACCGCATCAGACAAATAAACATGAAAATTATTCTTTTTTTTAAAACATTTTATTAGAAAATGTTAGATTTTTGACAGGTGCACTAGCAGAAAAACCATCTTTAGTCCAGGGCCGCCCCAGCCATTAGCCCCGGTTCAGGTAAAAACTGGGACCAGTGCCTGGCACTGGTCCCGGTTCGAGTTGCCACGGCCCGTGGACCATTGGTCCCGGTTCGGTTGGGGGTATTGGTCCGGTTCTTGGCACGAACCGGGACCAAAGCTCCAGAGCCAGACACGTGGCGTGCGGCGGAGCTTTGGTCCCGGTTCGTGCCAAGAACCGGGACCAATACCCCTCCCTGCCTATAAATAACCCCCACCCCCCTTCTCTCCTCTAATTTTTTTCTCTTGGATTGGTGGGAAGTGGGTGCTATTTTTTTTTCCTTTGCCACGCACAAGATGTGTTCGATGAAATGCCCGACCCACACTTACACACAAAATGATATCCTCGGCCGAGGTTAGCAACTTTATCCTTTTCGTCTGTAATTGATACAGAAATATTGCACGTGTCGATGTACGGTGGTCATTTCACTATTCAAGATGTTATTGTAATGGTATTTGATAAACTTAATTATATATGATGCAGATGGATGCACGGATGCGATGGATGTACGGCGAACGACGCAGTTCCGAGTTTATTGCAGGCCTGCATAAATTTCTCGATGTGGCTGAGGCAAACAAAGTGAATAATTTTATGCCTTGTCCATGTGAGAAGTGTCGGAACGTCAGGGAGTACTCTGACCCGAGAACCATTCAAGACCACGTGATTCGGAAAGGTTTCATGCCCAGCTATAATTGTTGGACCAAGCACGGAGAAAGAGGGGTTAGGATGGAAGACAATGAAGAAGAGGAGGATGATGACAACTATCCTATGTTCCCTGAGGAATGCGGTGATACTGTTATGGAAGACGTTGAAGAAGAAAGAGGTGAACATCGGGCATCAGATGAGCCCGCTGATGGTCTTGGTGGGGTCATTTCTGATGCAAAGCGAGAATGCGATACAGAAAAGGAGAAGCTAAAGTTGGAGGCCATGCTTGAGGATCACAAAAAGTTGCTGTACCCAAACTGCGAAGATGGCAGCACAAAGCTCGGTACCACACTGGAACTGCTGAAATGGAAGGCAGAGACTGGTTGTTCTGACAAGGGATTTGAGAAGTTACTGAAAATAATGAAGCCGAAGCTTCCAAAGGATAACGAATTGCCCGAGACTACATACGAAGCAAAGAAGGCTATCTGCCCTCTAGGATTAGATGTGCAGAAGATACATGCATGCATTAATGACTGCATCCTGTACCGCGGTGAGTACGAGAATATGGATAAATGCCCGGTATGCAATGCACTGCGGTACAAGATAAGACAAGATGACCCTGGTGATGTTGAGGGCGATGACGAGCCCCCCCGGAAGAGGGTTCCTGCTAAGGTGATGTGGTATGCTCCTATAATACCACGGTTGAAACGTCTGTTCAGAAACAAAGAGCATGCCAGGTTGTTGCGATGGCACAAAGAAGAGCGTAAGAAAGACGGGAAGTTGAGACACCCCGCCGATGGGTCCCAGTGGAGAAAAATCGACAGAGAGTTCCCGACATTTTCAGATGACGCAAGGAACTTAAGATTTGGTCTAAGTACAGATGGCTTTAATCCTTTTGGGGAGCAGAGCTCCAGTCATAGCACTTGGCCCGTGACTCTATGTATCTACAACCTTCCTCCTTGGTTGTGCATGAAGCGGAAGTTCATTATGATGCCAGTGCTCATCCAAGGCCCGAAGCAACCCGGCAACGACATTGATGTGTACCTAAGGCCATTAGTTGATGAACTTTTGCAGTTGTGGTCCGAACCAGGTGTACGTGTGTGGGATGAGCACAAACAACAGGAATTTGACCTACGAGCGTTGCTGTTCGTAACCATCAATGATTGGCCTGCTCTTAGTAACATTTCAGGACAGTCAAACAAGGGATACAATGCATGCACGCACTGTTTAGATAAGACTGAAAGTATACATTTGGGAAACAAGAATGTGTACCTGGGGCATCGTCGATTTCTTCCGAACAGTCATGCCGTAAGAAAGCCCGGCAAGCATTTCAACGGTGAGGCAGATCGCCGGAAGAAGCCTAACCTCCCTGATGGTGATGTTATATATGACATGGTCAAGGATTTAGAAGTAATCTTTGGAAAGGGTCCTGGCAGTCTATCTGTTCCGAATGACGCTGACAACCACGTACCCATATGGAAGAAGTGCTCTATATTCTGGGAGCTACCCTATTGGAAAGTCCTAGAGGTCCGGTCTTCAATCGACGTGATGCACGTGACGAAGAATCTTTGCGTGAACCTGCTAGGCTTCCTGGGCGTGTATGGGAAGACAAAAGATACACCGGAAGCACGGGCAGACCAGCAACGTATGAAAGACCCATACAACAAGCAGACGGATAAAGGGCGTCAATACTTAAGCAGCTACGCTCTTACCAAAGCAGAGAAGGAAATCTTTTTTGAATGCCTGAGCAGTATCAAGGTCCCGGCTGGCTTCTCGTCAAATATAAAGGGAATAATAAATATGGCAGAGAAAAAATTCCAGAACCTGAAGTCTCATGATTGCCACGTGATTATGACGCAGTTGCTTCCGGTTGCATTGAGGGGGCTTCTACCGGAAAATGTTCGAGTACCCATTGTGAAGCTATGTGCATTCCTCAATGCAATATCTCAGAAGGTCATCGATCCAGTAACTCTACCAAGTTTACAGAAGGCTGTGGTCCAATGTCTTGTCAGCTTCGAGTTGGTGTTCCCCCCATCATTCTTCAATATTATGACGCATCTCCTGGTTCACCTAGTCGACGAGATTGCCATTCTCGGTCCTGTATTTCTACACAATATGTTCCCCTTCGAGAGGTTCATGGGAGTCTTGAAGAAATATGTTCATAACCGTGCTAGGCCAGAAGGAAGCATCTCAAGGGGCTATGGAACAGAAGAGGTCATTGAGTTCTGTGTTGACTTTATTCCTGACCTTAAGCCGATTGGTGTTCCTGAATCGCGGCATGAGGGGAGACTGAGTGGAAAAGGCACGCTAGGAAAGAAAGCACTGATATGTAGGGACGGGCATTCTTTAACTCAAGCACACTACACAGTTCTACAAAGTTCCACCTTCGTGGCTCCGTATATCGAGGAACACAAGAATTATGTACGCTCCAAGAACCCGGGGAAGGATGACTCCTGGATTAAAGAAAAACACATGGAGACCTTCGGCAGTTGGTTGCGATTACAGCTCATGAATGACACCACTGTCGGAGATCAGCTCTACTTGTTGGCCGCGTCACCATCTTCGACTGTATTGAATTTCCAAGGGTACGAGATAAATGGGAATACATTTTACACGATCGCCCAAGATAAAAAGAGCACCAACCAGAACAGTGGTGTCCGCTTTGATGCAACAAACGACGATGGGCAAAAGGACACATACTATGGTCGCATAGAGGAGATATGGGAACTTGACTATGGACCTACTTTTAAGGTCCCTTTGTTTCGGTGCAGTTGGGTCAACATGAATGGAGAAGGGATAAAGGTAGACCAGCTGTACGGGATGACAACAGTGGATCTCAAGAATCTTGGTTGTTACAAGAACGAACCATTCGTCCTAGCCAATGATGTGGCTCAGGTTTTCTATGTGAAGGACATGTCCTCCAGACCGAAAAAAAGAAAAAACAAGCAAACGAATACATCAGACGATGAGCCAAAGCGTCACGTAGTTCTTTCAGGGAAAAGAAACATCGTGGGAGTCGAGGACAAGACAGACATGTCAGCAGATTATGATAAGTTTGATGAAATTCCGCCCTTCACAGTGAGAACTGACCCAAGCATCCCGTTAAATAATGAAGATGCTCCATGGTTACGGCTGAAGCGATCATAGGCCAGGGACATACGCGAAGAAGGGTTCATGGCTTTTATGTAAATCAATGTAATGTATTAAACCTTTATGTGATGTGTAGTAATGTATTAGCACCGTAGGGCTGTATGACGGGAATCCGAATGCTTTGTATACTGCAAATCATCGCGTGGTCGTGAGCAGCAAATCGACCTTCGATCCACAGCGGCAAGACGTCTCTGATGATCTACGACCGTCCCAAAAAGTGTTGGGAATGTCGCAGATCATCAGAGCGCCTTGCCGCTGCTTGGATCGGACCGAGGGGCATGGCTACCACTTCCACCACCACCACCACCACTCCCACCTCCTCGGCAATTCATCATTGCGTCACCCTAATCCAGTGGCTGGATTCAACCTACCTGAGGGCTTGTGTTTCCAACAGCGTCGTTGTGTTGTCATTGTTCACCGTCCTACAGGAGGTGGCTCCAATGGCTGGCCGGTGAACAAGGACGAACACAATAATGCCAGGGAACATGCCAGCAGGTAGGCTAAATCCAGCCATTGGATTCGGTGGCGAAGGTAGACGCTCGTTGTGTGCCGTTCGCTGCAGGGACGCCGCTATTTATAGGCGATTAGAAAGTGTACCTGTGGATGAGGTGGGAGTGGTGGTGGTGGTGGGAGTGCTGATCCAACAGCTCACAAGCCCTCAAAAGAAACACACCCCTGATCCAACGGCTCACAAGCGCTCGAAAGAAACACACGATCCGTGTGATTCTTTAGTCCCGGTTGGTGTTACCAACCGGGACTAGTTCTAAAAATCCAACAGCTCACAAGCGCTCAAAAGAAACACACCCCTGATCCAACGGCTCACAAGCGCTCGAAAGAAACACACGATCCGTGTGCTTCTTCCTTATTGGTGGGATTCCCTTTAGTCCCGGTTGGTGGCTCACAGAGTGATCCAATGTCATTTTTGACAAACGAAAAACAAAAAACGATATTTAGATAAGTAATTTGAAAAAACTCAGTTCTGCAACATTGTTTGTCGTACCAAGATACAGCTATGTGTCAAATATGGGCACATTTTGACAAACTATGACACGGGGATGACCATAACGAGGCCATTTGACCCGAAACTTATATATGTTTATAGATGATTGACCTTTTTGTGAAGAAGTTTTTTGTAAACTATGTCAAAACTCAAGTTTATCATTTATCCTACCAACTAGTACACATGAAAGTACTCCATGCCAAAGATTTTATTTTTTGTGTATTTTTTCACTTTCTTTGACTTTTTTAAAAACGGTCAAAATGGCCGCCGTTACTATTCATTGTAAGGGATCGAATTATCCAAAACTATCGACGGTTCTGTGATATAACCACTACTTGTGCACCTTAAAATCATTAAAAAAAAATTCAGAGGAAACTATCACACACTTGTAGTTCAAATTTGAATTACTTTCGAAAAATAGGCATAAAGTCGTTTAAGTAGGCGAAATTAGCTAGAAACCGAGAAAATTACCAATATTTGTGGATTATCCTACAATATGGTCTACTTTGTGTGATAATTGGATGGGTGCCATTTTGCACCATATTTATTGTACTTGCTTCACAAAAAATGTCATTTTTAACAAACGAAAAACAAAAAACGATATTTAGATAAGTAATTTGAAAAAATAGAAAATGATTTTGGATTATTTATTCAAATTTAAACACTTTTCATGTTGAAAGTCTTTTCAGATTCAAAACCATTTGAAATTCATATTCAAACACAAAAAAAGGCGGGAACAAAATTTCAAAACTGAAAAGTTCGAAATATTTTTGAAAAAGGACTCTTTGGTCCCGGTTTCTATCAAGAACCGGGACCAAAGAGTCCGTGGACGCGCGCGTGGGATCTGCATTAACTGCAGGGGTCATTGGTCCTGGTTGCTGGAAAGAACCGGGACCAAAGAGGCATTGGTCCCGGTTCTTGCCAGCAACCGGGACCAATGACCCTATTGTTTATAACGCCCGTGCCTTTCCCTCTTCTTCCACCTCTGCCGCAGTTCCCCCGACGAAAGAAGTGCTCTGGCGAAGCCCTGCTCCAGCGATTCCACCACCACCGGCGTGGCCCCGCCCTCCACCTCTGCCGCCACCCTGCTCCGGCGCGGCCGTGCCCTCCACCTCCTCCGCCGCGCGTTTGACCGGCCGCGGAGCCACCGCCGTACCTCCCTCTTGCTCGCCGGCCCGAAGCTCCGGCGCGGCCCACCACCACCGGCGCGGCCCCGCCACCACCACCGGCATGGTCCACCACCACCGCTAGCCGCCGCTCCACCACCACCGGCGCGCTCCACCACCACCGTAGCTACTCAAGGTGAGAGTGCTTTTTTTTCATAATTTTGCATTGTAGCTAGATTGTAGATTATAATTGTTATAGAAATTTGTTAGATATAGATTATAATTGTTATAGAAATTTCTAAACATAATTTTGCTACTCAAGGTTAGAAGTAATTAGATTAAAATTGTAGCATTATAGATTAAAATGATTAATATGTTTAGAAATTTGTTAGATATAGAAATTATTAGGTTATAGAAATTGTTAGGTTATAGAAATTGCTAGGTTAGTTGTAGATGGTTTTTTGTTAGCCATTTGTTAGTGTTAGTTGCTAGGTTAGTTGCTAGGTTTTAGCTATTTTTTGTTAGCCATTTTCTGTTAGCCATTTGCTAGAATTAGTTTTGTTAGTGTTAGTTTTAGTTTTGCTATATATTGATGTTAATTTTAGTTTTGCTACATATTGATGTTAATTTTAATTTTAGCTTTGCAAATGATTTTAGCTATATTGATGTATATTTTAGCTTGAGTCTTATGTTCTTGAGCTTAATGGCTTTAATTTCTTGATGTTTTAGGGTTTAGGGTCTCCGAGTTCGCCGTCACGCCCAAGAATCCCCGCCCGAGGTGCTCTGCCGCTCCCCGCCCGAGGTGCTCTTGCAAATGAGATTATAAGGCAGCATATGAAGTTTCTAATTTGTTCTTGCAAATGAGATGATATTGTGTATGTTACACACAAAAATCAAATTGTGAAGTTTCTAATTTGTGCTTGTCCTAATTAAATTTGTATTTTTCTGTGGCTTATCTCCCTAGTGTGTGCACATAAGGTCCTAGGCACTGAATAAAAAGGTTGCCAAGTGTTTGCATTATTTTTTATGGCCTTTTCTTATTTTCTTAGTTTTTGTACTGAAAAAAGGGCAAAAATGTCCAAATTATTTGGGTTCTACAAGTAATGAGGATCATTCCCTAATTTTTAGTGAATTTTCTGAGGTATGAAAAAGGTAGCTCCTTTGTAAACCTAAGAAAAGGGGATTTTCTGAAAATAAATAAAAGAGTATTTTATTTTAGGTTTTTGGGCAAGTCAAAAATTGTGTAGATGTATCTTGACATATGGAACAAGTTACCCAACTAAAGTTTTGTGCATTGTTCTTAATTTGCAGAAACTATGGAACGAGACGAAGATCAGGAAAATATCCTCCAGGATATAATCCGCGGGCCGGAAGATATTGTCGATGTCACCACGGAGTTTTTGAACAACTCCGGTGAGGGAGATGAGTCTCTCAACCGAAGAGACGGCTCCGGTGAGGTAGAACCCGACGGCCGGGGTGAGGGAGAAGTTGGCGAGGGAGAAGCCGATGAGAGAGCCGAAGGCTCCGGTGGAAATTAAATGTTGCAAACTCCGACGAGGTGCATATACACATATTAATGAAGCCGAAGATTGTATTAATTAAGCCTCTGCTGTCTATATACATATATTAACGCTCTTTCTTCTTTTAGCCCTCCGGACGAGCAAATCTTCTGTAAGGACAAAACGAGGCCCAGCCAAAAAGTTGGGCGACCAAGAAAGGTACAGGATCGAAAGAGTCGCTGAAGACGGCACACCGACTGCTCCCCCTGGTGTTAAAAATAAAATGGTAAAGCAATGCAGAGTTCTTGTTAGGGACTTCATCCCGATCACCGTTCGAGAATGGCATCGGCCAAAGGAGAAAGGACAGCTATATGTCAGCGTTAAGGGCAAAGAAAGACTTTGGAGAAAGCTCATGGTTAATTTCACCCTGCCGGCGCCAGAGGTGGATTCAGATGAGGAGGATCCAGATGAGGCAGAAAAGATTGCCCGGAAAATCATGGAGCAAAAAGTCAAGGACTGGGCACTTAAGAAGATGGCCGAGCTATTCAAGAACTGGAAGAAAAGATTGAACAACCTGTTTGTCAAGAAAAATAAGACTCCAGACTTCGATAAAGGGTATGAGAAGATAAAGGACTACTGGAAGAATTTGTGGCGTACAAGAAATCGAGGAAGCTCTGGAAAAGTCTGCAAAAAATGCGGCAAATGATGCTCTAAAGATGTACCACCATACTATGGGGCCTGGTGGCTACGCCCATAACATTCCTAAGTGGGACAAACTTGAGGCGGACCTGCTGGCTAAAGGGATCACTCCAGAGCCACTCGCATGGACCGAACGGGCAAGAAATTGGTTTTACGGGCATGGGGGCACGTTGGACGCAGAAGGGAAGTGCATATATAACAGACGACACAAAGATAATCCCCTACTACCCATCGAAGAAATTAGAAATGCATTCAAGGATGTTGCAGAGGGACGGTTCAGTCCCGATAGAGAGGATGACGAGCTCACACGTGCCCTTGGGAATCAGGAACACGACGGACACGAGGCGTGATAGGCTCCAAGCCCAAGACAATTGCGATTCCCGAGCACAGGAAGAAATTTCCTGATAGAAGCCATCAGAGGAGAAAGGAAAGGGAGGCAATGGAAGCACGCGCTGCTGCAGACCGGCTGCGTAATATAGAAGAAGAATTAAAGCTGCAGAAGGAACAAATTGCCGTGCTTAGCCAGCAAGGTACTAGCGGCCAATCTCAACGGCACATGGTAGAAGCTGCATGCGATGGTACCGGTGGCCCATCGAATCGGAAAAGCAGCGTGGCTTCCACGGAGCTCCAGGATGGTAATGATGATGCAGTGGCTCCTCTTCGTCGCTACCCAGTGGATGATATCACGGAGAGCACACCTTGTGAGCTGCATGTGAAAGTTTATAACATATCCGTGAAGGTGGCGGTCGGCTATGCCCTACCAATTGGACCTAATCCAACTTACCATTTTGCTCCGGTTCCAAATGGCTACGCTATTGTCGGGGTGGATGCAGTGATGAAAGATTTTGAGGAGCTGAAGCTGCACCACCCTGCAGGTGAAGATGGGGAGGTGCTTGAACTTGGAGAAGCCAAGAAAGCGCCAATTCTATGGCCAAAGGAATTCATCGTGCTTCCGAACTGGCAGCCAAGGCCATCGACTCCTCACCAGTCTCCAGCGCAACAGTCCTCTTCACCGCCTCAGCATTCTCCAGCGCAGCCGTCCTCTTCACCGCCTCACAAGTCTCCAGCGTAGTCGTCTCCGCCGCCGCGTGACCAGTCTCCAGCGCAGCCATCTCAGCAGAAGAAACGGACCAACGCCGCTCCCCCGCTCCCCACTCAGAAGAGAGGTCGCACTCAAAAGATAGTCGACATCCCGACGGTTCCTCCCAAGAGACCTTATGACAGGACTGAAGCGGAAAACGCCGAGGTAGTGGCTGCCTACAATAAGGCTTTTTTGCACCAAAAAAGCCCGAGCAAAAGAAGGTATATGATGCAAAAACCAAAAAGTGGGCTATGTCCTTCCTTGAGCAGCCATCCCAGATATCGATGAATCTGCCATCTGACTATGGTCGTGAACTTACTAAGCTAGCACGTGCCCAGTCTGAGCAGAACAAGGGAAGAAGTGCAAAAAGCGGGAAACAAATTGCCCAGCTCGGACAGCAGAAAAATCAATCGGTCCCCCCGCTCATAGTGTGTTCCGATGTCGACAAGGACTTCAGAGCCGCTATGGATAAGGACCTGGAATTATTGGACCCCAGAGCCATAGCTGCTGCTAAAGAACTTGGTGTCACTGTATCGCAGGCCAAGGAACAGGCTACCGCCTTGGGTATGAGACTTGGTCAACTTTTAGGCTATGAATATGCGCCAATGTTAGAGATGGCACGGAAATATGTCCAAGGGGAGCCTATGGTCAGTAATGAGGAGCTGACGGGTCTATCAACACATATGCGAAATCTGCATACCTGGTACCTGGTGCACACATCAAAGAAGGACGCGAAAGAGTGGTTTCCGCTGGACGTTAGAGTGGAGCATTTCTTCAAACGTTACATTATACAGGTTCAACTGACTGAACTGTTCCAGTTATTCCAAAAGCACGCCCTCGACAAATCTATCCTCTCTTGCTATTGTCTGTAAGTGATTTATTTTCGTAATTAAGTCTCTAGCTCAGCTCGTTCATTGCCTGTATTATATTATCCTGACTATATATATATCATTTTGTACGCTATTATGCAGAATGAAGATGCTGGAATGCAAAAGATCTAGAGTTTTTGAGGTTGGGTTCGTTGACCCATATATCGTGAATTCACATACGTTAGTCAATCACCCCAAAGACGTGGAGCATGACCTGACCACCTTTTTAACCATGCAACATTTCTGTACGGAAATACTATTTCCTTACAACTTCAGGTGAGTGTTTCTGTCTTGTACATATTTTGATTTGGCTTTCTCGATGTTAAGTGTAATTGATGAGCTATGCATGTCTGCTTTATGTAAACGTCCGTAGGTTCCACTGGATTCTGCTAAGCATTCAACCTGACAAGTCCATAGTTGAAGTCCACGACTCATTAAGTTGGGACCAAGCGTTGTGGTCCGACATGAAAGAAATGCTCAACAAGTAATTTCAATCATTATCGCATTATATCGCCCTCTTTCGTTCGTTCCCTGATGTCAAATAATTAATAACTCGTTTGTTCATTTTCTTTGCCAAAGCAGGTGTTGGACAATTTTCAAACAGAAGGTAGAAGGTCCATTCAAAGATGAGCTAACTTATAAAACGGTGAAAAGTCCGCAGCAGCCACCGGGGAGTAATTTATGTGGATTCTACGTTTGCGAGTTCATTCGCGAGTTGACCACTGAGCGGAGAACAACTGCTTTCAGCAAAATGCGGGAGAAGCTCGACCCAGAACGGCGCGTACAAGCAATTCAAGAGGAATTGGCGGGATTTCTGCTTAGGGAGGTCATCGATGAAAAGGGAGAACATTATGCTTCGGACGATGAACTACATATGTGATCTATCTCCATGTAATTAAATACTTGTATTCTCGCAAGAGATCGAATATTAATTATATATGCATCAACGTGTACTGTGTATATAGTAGAGCGTATAATATGCGTACGGAAACGATGGAGAGCACGTCGGCGATGCGAAGAAGGGGAGACGATGGAGGCACCGACGAGAGGGAGAGGGGGCACCGGCGAGAGGGGGCACCGACGAGAGGGAGAGGTGGCACCGGCGAGAGGGGGCACCGGCGAGAGGGAGAGGGGGCACCGGCGAGAGGGAATCGGCGAGAGGGAGAGGGGGCACCCTAAACCCTAAATACCAAAAAAAAAAAGGCACACATTGGTCCCGGTTCGTACTAAGAACCGGGACCAATGAGTCTCCCCCACGCCCAGCCAGAACTGGCCACGTGGACCAGCATTGGTCTCGGTTCTTGGACCAACCGGGACCAGCATTGGTCCCGATTGGCCAGTCCCGGTTGGGCAACCGGGACTGATGTCCAAGCCCAACCGGGACCGTAGGTGCTTTTTCTACTAGTGGTGGGACCAGTTCACTTAAACAATTTCCATAAAATGAAAAACGCTCAAAAATCAATAGCTTCGAATCTATCCACCGAATAATATGAATAATACGTCCAAATGATCAGACAAATAAATACTAACTATTTATGACACAAAACATTTTCAATTCATATTTTTGCAAAATATTTCAAAATAATACAAATATTTTTGCAAAAATAAAATTTTAACATTTCAATTCGCTATGTATTTGGGATACTCCACACAACAAATTCCGGCGAATTTCAACATTTCGAATCCCGACGGGTCTATTTCAAACTCACTTACATTTTTCCCGATGACAACTGACTTTCGAATTCGCAAACCTTCTAAATTAAGCTTACATTTCCTTCTGCGAATATCGTCTCCCAATTTCTTTACTATTCCCCAAAAATAGCGTACATATATCCAATCCTCTAAAACTAACTAAACGAAATATTACCGTTGCTTCTAATAAATATAAACATTGATCAACAAACCAAAATGACAGCAAAATTTCTCACGAAGGACGCGGCGTGCCGACGCGCCTAATTCCACCAGTACATATAATGTCGTATGCTAATACATATACGCCCCTAAAGGTCATTGTCATGCATACTCTAGTATATATCGAGCTGTATGAAATAGTGATTAGAATGCGCCATTAATTAATTCTCTAGCTATGTTGGATGCCCTGTCGTTATAGTGTTAGATAGAAAAGCGGCAACAAAGGGTAGGGCCCTCACGAGAGAGGAAAATATGCACATGAAGTGTCATGGTGGTGCCTCCTGTCTTGCATATATATTTCATCCCTGATTAGGAGGGTTGATCCCTCAGGAAGCAAGCAAGAAGAGACTGACCAAGATATTAAGAAACTAATTTCTATTTAATTAATTAACAGAAGAGTGAAGTGGGAAGAAGCTAAAGCTACAAGGAAGGGGCCAAGGCAAAGGCTCATGCATATTAAAAAGGGGGCTAAACACCACAACCAACCATTTGCATGCTCCATTGATCGATCCTTCCTCCCTTCCACGCATGCTATGTCATGTTATCGCTGACTACTAAGCTAGCTAGCACAAGGAGATAGTTCATGTAACAGAAAGCACATAGATACACATGTATAGTACTCTCCCTGTTTAACTAAATAGCTAGCTTCCCTAGCTATAAGCTAATCATATTGGTTGAGAGGGCCGGAGTGTGCATTGCAGTGGTGAGGCAAGTGATCATCTCATCAGGTGCATGCATGGGGCATCATTCTTGCTGCAACCAGCAGAAGGTGAAGAGAGGCCTGTGGTCTCCAGAGGAGGACGAGAAGCTCGTCAGGTACATCACCACCCATGGCTATGGCTGCTGGAGCGAGGTCCCCGAGAAAGCCGGTACGTGCTGCCTCGATCTTGCACCTGGATGAACAACTGAAGATATGTGCTCTCTTGAAAATTGCTTTGCTTAATTCTGGGGCATTGTGATGTAGGATTGCAGCGGTGTGGGAAGAGCTGCCGGCTGCGGTGGATCAACTACCTGAGGCCGGACATCCGGCGAGGGCGGTTCACACCGGAGGAGGAGAAGCTCATCATCAGCCTCCACACAATTGTTGGCAACAGGTAGGTCGATCTTCACATTGAACAGGTGTTCATGCATGCATATATATATAGACACCGGCCCAATAAATCTAGCTTTATCTCTTCCTTAATTTCCCCACAACTATCGGAGTGGTGTTTAATGGAGTTTGATGAGATCCGCTCCAGATACATTTGAATGTTGTGTTCTCTCTTATTTGGCAATGCAGCTAGCTAGCTGATGCTACTGTTGCTTCACTTCATTTCAAGGCGACAGCATTGACTTAATTACCAACAATCTTGTAGCTAATGTCCCAGATGATAAAAGTGATTTGGACAAAGAAAAGGTGATTTGAAGTGTCTTAAGTTGGATTGTACTCGATCCGTGCATGGCCACAAGCTTGTTTCTATAGTTACCTCTTTTCCAACTTAATTAAGAGGTCAGCATATATGCAAACATCATCATGACGTCGAATATACGTGACAAATGGTGCCCCATGCTTGCCGTCATTTTCCACTTGTTAAACTTGAACACGACTGATGCCATATATAACAACAAATCAATGAATGGAAGCTGTACGTACACAAGAGCAGCTAAGTAGCTAGCTAGAGTTTCTTCAGAACAAAGGCTTCCAAAATTAACTAATTAATTAGTGGTGACAAAAAGAAAAATCACGTATACTATATACTACTAACTTAGTGATGTAAACATGATCGCATTTACAGGTGGGCCCATATTGCCAGCCACTTGCCTGGCCGGACCGACAACGAGATAAAGAACTACTGGAACTCTTGGATCAAGAAGAAGATACGCAAGGCTCCGGCGCCGGCGGCGAACGTGACCACCACCTCGTCCACGACGACGGCGACATCGACGAGCCCCCCTAACAACGGCCTAGCTCCGTGCAGCGGCAGTACGGCGACGTCGGACGTCCACCACCGCCGTATGCAGCATCCGACGTTCAGCTGCACTGTGGCGGGGGACCACCTGCAGTTCGATGACATCATCGGCGCCCACCAGCAAAATAGCCTATGCCTGCCGGTCTCCTGCGGTCAGAACTCGCCGCCAGGGATGGCGAATCACTGCCCCCTCTTCATGTTCGACACCGGCGTCAGCCCGCCGTTCGCGTCGGCCGCTGTGCAGCAGCACCCGTTCATCGCCAGCTTCACGGCGGCGATAGCGGAAGCGGACGCGCCTGGCTGCTACCACCTGCCTCCCCTGGTGGACGGCATGGGCGCCATGGGCATGGGCATGGAAGCCATGGAGGATCACTGCGGTGGCGGCATGGGCAATGGGTGCTACGACGACGAGCAGAAGCAGCGGCGGCGGAGGCCGGAGCTAGAGGAGGATGAGAGGGAGCAGCTAGGGCAGCATGAGCAGTGGGACGAGGAGCAGCTGCTGATGTGGGATGATCAAGAAGTTCTAACACCGTCCAACATGGAGGTCATGCAAAGTGGTGCTCATCACTCCCTCCTTTTTATGGGACCAAATGCATGATTTAAAGTTGGGAAATCATGTGCATATATGCTCTCCTTGCTCCATGCATGCATGATCAAAAAGTATCTCTCCCTCGCTCACATATGGTCTTTTTTCTCTCTCTAGCTCACACTGATCTCTGATCTGATCTGTCCATACATGAAATAATGAGTTTTTTTTCCAAAAGTACACTTAATTTATTGTGTTTGATTTTTGGTTTCTTCATTTTCTTGAACTTTTGGTTTGGAGTGAAGAATGTGTGTTAATTGGGTTTTTGTAAAGAGATAAATTGCATGCTCGCATGGCATGGCATATAGCAACTGGTGTGTAATTCGATTGATGTATACTGAGTGAATTTATAATAAAAAAAATGAGTGGTGATGTACCTGACGAGCTTCTGATAATATGAGGTCGCATTAAACCTCATTTGGGGATCAATATACTAGTACAACAGATGGTTCATTGATACAAATGGTTTAAGAAAAGTAACTATCACAGATGGGCAATATAGATCATTGTCCTGGTCACCTGGGCAATTTGGACATTTTTTTTTGATAAAGGGACTTTATTATTTAAAAGTTTTAAGCATTACACCCGGCCTCTGCATAGCTAGGATGCACAGCCACAAGTTCACCAGTACCCAAGTCGGACATAAATAAATAAAAGGCGAATTACATATCATAATGAGAAATTGTAAAGCCGCCTAAGATGGTGGCAAGTCGATCCGGAGACTATGTTGTCATCCATGCCGGGAGAATAACTCCCTGGCCGCCGCCTCCAAACGCAACGCCACCTCCAGTAACAAGTCTCGGTGCTCCACACGCTGCAGGGCCGACCATGCTCGTAGCGTTGCTGTACCCCGATAGATTATCTGCATAACAGAAGCATTTTATCGTTGAAAACATTGTCATTTCTACATAGCCACAGTGACCAAATAACGGCAATCGCTCCCACCGTACTGAAGAGTTTAAATCTAGGATCCACACCGTTAAGCCAATTGCCAAAATGTTTGCAACGGTACGCGAGGGATATAAGGTAGAACCTATCTGGATGGCTGACCATATAGACCTGGCAAACTCACACTGTAAGAATAAGTGTGTAATAGTCTCGTCATATTGACAGAAGATGCACTTTTTTACTTGCGTGCCAATTGCGTTTGACAAGGTTATCTTTTGTAAGAATTACTCCTCGACGAAGATACCACGCAAACACCTTAGTTTTTAGCGGGATCTTCATCTTCCAAATTTTGTTATTATCCTTAATATCGACTGGTACTTCGGGTAAGATTAATGTTCTATACATAGAATCAACCGAGAATTTACCATTCTTCGTAAGATTCCATTGAAATTTATCTGGACGTTCCGACAATTGGATGGAACCCAATCGGATGAGCAAGGCATTCCAGGAAGCTTGTCTTGTTCCAAGTAAACTTCTTCTGAACGATACGTTGGTGGGGAGGTACCCAACACCTTAGCGATCGTGTCGCTCTTGTTTCGCACAATAGTATACAGAGCCGGATATTGTTCTCGGAGAGTGGATTGGCCTAGCCATTTATCCTCCAGAAACGAATTTCCGATCCGAGAAAGATCCTTGTGGGAAAAAGAACTTCTTTGTAGCCATAAGGCCTGCCCAGAAGTGTGAATCAGCAGGTTTCCAAAGAACCTGAGATACGGCTTGAGATCCCACATACTTTCTCCTAAGGAGGGTTTGCCAAACTCCATCTTCGAAAAGAAGCTTGAAGAGCCATTTACCCAGCAAAGCTCTATTCTTAACCTCAAGGTCATGAACACCGAGCCCTCCTTGGTCTTTAGGGCAGCAAACCACACTCCACTTAGTCAACCGATATTTTTTCTTCTCGCAATCCCCTTGCCAAAAGAATCTAGACCGGAAATAATCCAATCGTTTTAACACTCATTTGGGCAATTGGAAGAATGAAATCATATACAGTACCATGTTCGTTAGTACCGAGTTTATGAGAACCAATCTTTCACCCAGGGATAAGAGTTTGCCTTTCCAGCTATTTAAACGTATTTGAAGTCTTTCCTCCACCTTTTTCCACTCAGCATTTGTAAGTCTCCGATAATGAATCGGAATACCCAAATAGTTGATAGAAAATTTACCTTGCGCACAGCCGAAAAGTTCGGCATACAAGGCGGCATTTTCTTGAGCCTCACCAAAGTAAAACAATTCACTTTTATGAAAATTTATCTTAAGACCCGATAGTTGCTTGAAGGCTGACAAAATCAGCTTTAGGTTACGATCTTTTTCGATGTCATGTTCCATAAAAAGAATTGTATCGTCAGCATATTGAAGAATCGATAAACCACCATCGACTAGATGTGGAATCACTCCTTCAATTTGGCCCTCAGATTTGGCGCGTTCAATCAAGATAGCCAACATATCAGCCACTATATTAAATAGTATTGGCGATAACGGGTCACCTTGTCTAAGGCCTTTTTTCGTTTGAAAGTATTTGCCAGTGTCATCATTGACTTTAATGGCTACACTTCCACCCGAAACAAAGCTATTTATTAACGCGCGCCACTCAGGAGAAAAACCTTTCATTCTGAGGATCTGCTGGAGGAAAGACCAATTGACTTTATCATAAGCTTTCTCAAAATCAATTTTAAGAATTATCCCATTCAACTTTTTCCTATGGAGTTCGTGAACTGTTTCATGTAGGATCGCTACCCCATCCAGGATGTTACGACCTTGCATACAAGCGTTCTGTGATGGACGAACCACATGATCTGCCACACTGTTCAGTCGAATCGTAGCAACTTTGGTAAATATTTTAAAACTAACGTTAAGAAGGCATATAGGTCTGAATTGTTGAATCCTTTCTGCCTCATTAACCTTTGGTAATAAAATTATCTCACCAAAATTGAGACGAAACAACTCTAATTGTCCATCATGTAGACAGGCGAACAGTTGGAGTAAATCAGACTTGATAACATCCCAAAGTTCTAGTAGAACTCAGCCGGGAAACCATCAGGTCCAGGTGCTTTATTATGTTTCATTTGGAAAACCGCCTTTCTCACTTCATCCTCTGAGTAGGGGTTAGTAAGTAGACTATTTTTCTCATCGAAAACCTGGGGTATATCATCTTGTCGTGGGGCTACCCTTCGGCTATCCCACGGTGAAGGTACCTGGGTCACGCCAAGACTATAAAAGCCCAAGGAAAGCCCAGCAAGGACACGTACAGCCCAAGTTAGCCGACTAGGTCGTGAGGTTCATACCTATCTTGTAAGTGCCATCAGCACCGTTCACCCGAGACCTAGCCTACCATATAAAGGCTAGGAGGGTCCCTCGTTCTAGGGTACGCTCATAGCCACCACCACGAACCCTAGCGAGATCGCCATCTTGCCATTGTAACCACAATTCGCCATCAATAACCAGACAAGCAGGAAGTAGGGTGTTATCCTCTGGGAGCCTGAACCTGGGTAAAACGCCTCGCTTGTTAGCCGTCGTGATCACCAGCGCTCAACTCTCTCCCCCTCAATCAACCCGGGGTGTATAACCCAGGGATTTGCCGAGTCCACACCTCGTCAATTGGCGCCGTCTGTGGGAAAGAACGAGCGCTGGAACCATGGTCGCACCGGCTCCATCGACTTTGAAGACCGACGTCTGCATCACCAAGGAGCCAATCTGCTTCGGCTCCTTCGAGTACACCTTCCACCTGCCGGCCCACCGCTCGGTGTACGCCGATCTGCATGTAGGTATGTGCCTCACCTTCGGTACCATGCACTACTTTGTAGACAGCTGTGGAGTACTCAGATCCACGGCGATCGCACCACGCGCGGTGGCGGCACCCGCATCTGCCGCGATTGTGCCATCCGTGCCGCCGCCTGCTGCGGAGACCGCGCCCGCTGCGACTGTGGAGATCGCATCTTTGACTGCTGAGAAGATCGCATCTGCGTCGACTACATCGACCACTTCGGTGACCACCGCGCAGATCGAGTCTACTCCGACTACCTCGATCGCGTCGTTGGCAAGACCAAGATCTGCATCAGCTTCGACTGCGTCGACCACATCTTCGCAGGTGACCAAGGTCACGCCGTCCTCGTCCGTGCCACTCGCATCTCTACCGACCCGCAAGGTCTTCACCGAGCCAACCACGCTCGCATCGACGACGACGACATCGCTCGTGTCCGTGGCAAAAATCGCGGAACTCCAAGAAAGAAGCCGCGGAAGCGACTGTGGTACCCACCACGTTGCGGCCATTTTCGACTCCGAGCACGGCTCGGACGAAGGAAGCAGCAGTGGCAGCGTCCATCCCGCTGCCCAGATCTACCCCGCGCAAGTCTTCATGATCGGCCAGAGGCCGCAGGGCAACGACGGCGAACCCGCATACCCACTGGAGGTGGTCATGCCGGACCAGGTGACGCGACTCACCATCACCCGCGACATGGCAATCAAAGCCCTGAAGCACGTCGAGGAAGGCACGTACCCTCCACCGGACGCACCCCGGGAGGACCTTATGGCGGTCCAGTACCTGCTACGGAAGGAAGGCGAACGACTCCGCGCAGAGAAGGCCGAGCTACTTCGACGCAAGGACGAGGCTGACGCGTCGAGCGCCAGGAGGGCCGCTTACTCGTTCACTGCCTCAACAGAGGTCTCACAAGGAGCAAGGCGCCACAGAGCCCGCGTGCCTCTGATGACGGAGGCCGACCGCGCTAGAGTCACTCGCAACCTCGAGTCATCATACATAGAAGACGCAGACGGGATACCCATCCCCAAAACACCCGGAGCCGCACTCATGGCGGTCGAAACATACCTGCGACTGACACAGCCGCCTGAGGGCGACTCGCGCGCTCTCCTCCACAAGCAGCAGATCATGTCTATCAAGACACTCGAAGACGCACTGATAAACAAGGCGCCAACGGAAAAAGCGCGAGAAGATCGAGATCGCCGCGACCGCGAGCCCGCAGCACTCGCAGCCCCGGCGGCAAGACAACTGCGACAGCCACAGCCAGGCGAAGACCTCCGCAACGTCATCACACAAAGGACGGTAGACCGCAGCCGCACCCAGCGGCCGGTCAGCACGTCCAACCTCGACTACGACCGCAACGACGGCGACTACGAGCCGTGCGGCGCCGCATGCTTCAGCTTCAACATACGCGACACAAGAATGCCCAAGGGCTTCAAGCTCACGGCAGAAGCAGTCAAGTACGACGGGAAGCAGGACCCGAGACTCTGGCTAGAAGACTACCTCATAGCCTGCAGCTGCCAGGGCGGTACTTCGACTACGGCCATGCAGTACATCCAGCTGATGCTCACAGGCTCTGCACGCGGGTGGCTCAACACTCAACCCAAGAACGCCTTCAGGACGTGGGACGAGTTTGCGGAGGCCTTCGTTAAATCCTTCCTGGGGACGTACTCGAGACCGACGACGTTCGTCGAGCTACAAGCATGCAAGCAAGGACGAGACGAGCCGCTCCGGTCATACATCCAGCGTTGGACCCTGCTCCGCAACACCATGGAGACCGCCTCGGAGGACCGAGTGATGGATGCCTTCATGCACGGCGTCTCGCCGCGACCTCCGCGAGGAGTTTGGTAGGCTCCGGCCGAAAAACATGATCGAGGTCATGAAGATAGCAAACCAGTGGGCAGACGGAGAGGACTCGGTCCGCAATAGTTCACACTACTCCCCGAAGGACGAAGCCGGACCAAGCAACTGGCGAGAAGGACGCCACAAGAAGAAGCCGCGTTACAACGGCAACGACTCAATCGAGCTAGTAGCGGCGGGATTCCAAACCCCCCGTGAGGATGAAGCGCGCGACAGCAGTCGCCAGTACAGCCACGCACAGTACAGTCGAAGCGGCGGTGACCAGAGTCGCCAATACAGCCAGGGTCAATACAACCGAAGCGGCGGCAGCAGCTACCGCAGCGACGGAGGCCATAAACGCGAGTGGCAGAAACGCACACTAAGCCCAGCGGAAGAGCTGGAACAACCCTGCAGACACCACATGTTCAGGAACCCGGAAACGGGCAAGTGGGGATCCAACCACCTGTTGAAGGACTGTCGAAAGGCACGCAAAATATGAGGCCATGCAGAAGATAGTCACTCCAGCACCCGCAGCACAGCCACTCGCGCAACTGGCCATCCAGGCAGCACCCCCACCCGCAGTCGCTAATCCAGCACAGGCTGCGGGAGCCTTCCAGCAGCAGCAGCAGCCGCAGCAAGAAGCCCCACCAGTGGTCCAGACGCATATCCAGCGGCACGCGGACAACTCAACATGATACAGAAGGGACGCCCCTCAAACAGGGCTCAGAAGCTCATCACCCGCCAAGTCTTCCAAGCCATCACATGTCCACCCGCGGTACCAGACTACCTGAGAGGATCAGAAACACCAATCACCTTCTCCAGAGCAGATCACCCGCCTGCAGTACCACGACCCGGGCACGCCGCTCTGGTAGTCGAAGCTCTGATCGGAGATTACACCCTGAAAAAGGTGTTCATGGACGGAGGCAGTGGCATTAACATCATCTTTGCCGACACCCTCAGAAGGATAAACAGGCCAACGACGGACTTGGCGGCATCAGAGACCACCTTCCATGGCATAGTACCAGGGCAAGCAGTCACGCCCATGGGAACGATCACACTCGACGTCATCTTCGGCACACCCGAAAACTTCAAGAGGGAGTCGATCGACTTCGAGGTAGTCGACT
Organism: Poa pratensis; assembly: GCA_947311845.1. NCBI lineage: Eukaryota > Viridiplantae > Streptophyta > Magnoliopsida > Poales > Poaceae > Poa > Poa pratensis. The sequence continues at coordinate 44,932,152 of CAMZMU010000078.1, forward strand.
GGAAGTCGCAGTACCACGCGATACTCGGGCGCCCAACCTTTGCCAGATTCATGGCGATACCTCACTACGCCTACCTCATGCTCAAGATGCCTGGACCCAAGGGCGTCATCACGGTGCTTGGCGACTTCGACCGCTCCAACAGCTGCGACCGCGAGTTCAGCAAGATCTCCGAATTCTTCGGAGTCGAAGAGCACTTCGAGGCAATGGCAGTCGACAACGACAAGACCATCTTCCCAGCCCGCAAGAAACCAGCCAAGGACGCTGCCTTCAACGCGGCTGACGACACAACGACCCATCAGGTCCACCCGACTGACGCCAGCAAGACGGTCAAAGTATCGTCGAGTCTGACTCCCGCATAGGAAGGCGCGCTCGTCGAGTTTCTACGTGAGAACTGGAGAATCTTCGCATGGCAACCCTCTGACATGCCAGGAATACCCAGGAACCTCGCCGAGCACTCCTTAAAGGTCCACAAGGACGCCAGACCCGTCAAACAGGCCATGCGACGCTTTTCCGGGCCCAAGCGAGACGAAATCAGCAGAGAAATCGATCGACTGCTGAATGCCAAGTTCATCCGAGAGATCAAGGACTCGGACTGGGTCGCCAACCCAGTCCTAGTGGAGAAGAAGACGAAGAAACTCCGCATGTGCGTCGACTTCACCGCCCTCAACAAATGCTGCCCCAAGGACCATTTCCCGCTCCCGCGGATAGATCAGATCATCGACTCGACTGCAGGCTGCGAACGCCTGTCCTTCCTGGACGCCTACTCAGGTTACCAGCAGATCAGACTGAACGTCGACGATGAGGAAAGACAGCATTCATCACACCCGACGGCGTTTTCTGCTACCAGACGATGCCCTTCGGGTTGAAGAACGCTGGTGCCACGTACCAGCGCACAATGCAAGCATGCCTCAAAGGGCTCATCGGGCAGATCGTCCAAGTCTACGTCGACGACATCGTCGTCACCACCCGCAAGGAGGACACCCTCATCGCCGACCTCCGCAAGGTCTTCGCCGCCCTCGACGAGTACCAGATCAAGCTGAACCCAGACAAGTGCGTCTTCGGCGTGCCAGCCGGAGAACTCGGGTACCTCGTCTCTGCAAGAGGAATCGAAGCAAACCCGAGAAGGTGCAAAACATACTCGCATGCCAGCACCAACCAAGCTCACGAGGTGCAACGCCTAGCCGGCCGAGTCGCAGCTCTCAGCCGGTTCATAGTAAGTTGGGAGAAGGCCCTGCCTTTCTACCAACTGATGAAAAAGACAGACAAGTTCGAGTGGACAGAGGAAGCGCAGGACGCGTTCGACCAACTCAAGAAAACCTCACGACTTCCCCAGTACTGGTGGCACCACTGGAAACGAGCCGCTCTACCTCTACGTGTCAGCCACGAACAGGGTGGTCAGTACGGTACTCGTAGTCGAACGAGAAGAAGAAGGGCACAGCCACCCTGTCCAGCGACCTGTCTACTACCTCAGCGAGGTGTTGACCCTGTCCAAGCAGCGCTACCCGCACTACCAGAAGCTGGCCTACGGAGTTTTCATGACTTCAAGGAAAGTAATCCATTACTTCTCCGAGCACCCGATCACGGTGGTAAGCTCCTCCGGGCTCTCCGACATCCTGACCAACCAATGCGCGACAGGACGAGTCGCTAAGTGGGTCGTCGAGCTAGGACCCTGGGGGCTGAAATACGCTCACCCGAAGTCAATCAAGGCCCAAGTGCTCCCAGAATTCACCACCGAGTGGATAGAGGCCCAGCTGCCAGATGTCCCCGACCTGTCCAACGCATGGACAATGTACTTCGACGGCTCCAAAAAGTTCAGATCAGCCGGGGCAGGAGTCATCCTCATTCCCCCAAAGGCGACAAGCTGAAGTACGTGCTACAGATGGACTTCCCAACACCCTCCAACAACGAGGCTGAGTACGAGGCCCTAATCCATGGCATGCGAATGGCCAAGAACTGCGGCGCCACTCACCTCATGATCTACGGCGACTCCTACCTCGTCGTGCAGCAAACCATGAAGGCCTGTGACGCCATCGCCGACAACATGATCGCCTACAGAGACCTGTACAACCAGCTGGAGGGCACCTTCGACGGCTGCGAGTTGCGGCACATCGGCCGCGAAAGCAACGAGGAAGCCGACGCCCTCGCCAACCTGGGCTCAGACAAGGCGCAGGTGCCACCGGCGTCTTCCTTGAGCGCATCACGCAGCGGTCTGTCAAACTTCGACCCACGCCCGGATCCTCCACACCATCAACGAGCACCGCCGACCCGCCAGGCAAAGAGAAGGAGCCAATGGAGGTTCTGCTAATCGAGCCCACCTGGACGAGCCCATATCTGGCGTACATGCTGCACCAGAGACTGCCAGTCAACTCAGTCGAAGCCAAGCGCATTATTCGCCGCTCGAAAGGCTTCACCATCATCAAGGGGGAGCTATACAAGCGAAGCATCTCAGGAGTCCTGCAAAGGTGCGTTGATCCAGTCGACGGTCAAGCCATCCTGCTCGAAATTCATACAGGCACCTGCGGGCATCACGCCAGCAGTCGTGCCTTGGTAGCCAAAGCCCTGCGAGCCGGGTTCTACTGGCCCACCGCAATGCAAGATGCCGAAGAACTCGTGAAGAAGTGTCTCGGCTGCCAGGAGTTCGCCAACAAGCCGCACGCGCCAGCATCGGCACTAAAGACCATACCACTCGCCTGGCCCTTCGCTCAGTGGGGGCTCGACATGGTGGGTCCACTCAAGAAATCCTCGCCAGGGGGCACACTCACCTCCTGGTAGCAGTCGACAAGTTCACCAAATGGATCGAAGCCGTGCCCATCACAAGTTCGACTGCATCCTCAGCAGTTAACTTCATCAGGTCCATCATCTTCAGGTTCGGGGTGCCGAACAGCATCATCACCGACAACGGCACGAACTTCACAGCCGAAGAATTCAAGGACTTCTGCTCCGAACAAGGCATCAAGCTCAACTACGCATCAGTCTCGCACCCGCAATCCAATGGGCAAGTCGAAAAGGCCAACGGCCTAGTCTGCAAAGGCATCAAGAAGCGCCTGCGAGTACCGTTGAGGCGCGCTGCAGGCGCCTGGGTCGAAGAGCTGCCATCTGTGCTTTGGAGTCTACGCACCACACCAAACAGATCAACCCAGTACACGCCATTCTTCATGGTTTATGGTGCAGAGGCGGTCATGCCCTGCGACATCAAGTTCGACGCACCTCGAGTGGTGGCCTACGACGAGTCTGACGCAGAAGAAGCACTCGAGGACGACATGGACACCCTGGACGAAGCACGCGACATCGCCCTCACCGCTCAGCCGTGTACCAGCAGGACCTGCGCAACTACCACGGACGGCGACTGCGGCCAAGAGCTTTCGTTCCAGGCGACCTGGTCCTTCGCCTCAAGCAGAAGAAGGTGCACAAGCTCGCCTCCCCATGGGAGGGCCCATACATTGTGACAGAAGCAATCGGCGGAGGAGCTTACCGCCTGAAGGACTCGAAGACAGGAACAGTCTGCCACAACCCATGGAATGTTGCGCAGCTGCGACGCTTCTACGCCTAGTCGACTCCCCTGTTGTAACAAAGCATACATGTCAAGGCGGCAGGTTTCAGACGCACTCTTTCCCTTACCAGGGTACCTGAGGGGACTGGAAGGGTTTTAATGAGGCGGCCTGCTCGCAAAAATCAATGAAGTGATTTGTGGAACAAGCTCTCCCCTTTACTTTTTCAGTCAAAAAGCAACATAAACCTAGGCCGCCACCGACGCACTCGGGGGCTGCGCCGCACAGGTTCAACTCAAAATCCTTGGCCGCCACCCGAAGCACTCGGGGGCTGCGCCGTACAGGTCTAAGTCAAAACCTAGGCCGCCACCCGAGCACTCGGGGGCTGCGCCATACAGGTCAACCGAAAAATCCTTGGCCGCCACCCGAAGCACTCGGGGGCTGCGCCGCACAGGTCAAGTCAAAACCTAGGCCGCCACCCGAAGCACTCGGGGGCTGCGCCGTACAGGTCTAAGTCAAAACCTAGGCCGCCACCCGAAGCACTCGGGGGCTGCGCCATACAGGTCTAACCGAAAACCTAGGCCGCCACCGACGCACTCGGGGGCTGCGCCACACAGGTCAACTCGAAATCCTAGGCCGCCACCCGAAGCACTCGGGGGCTGCGCCGCACAGGTCTAAGTCCAAACCTAGGCCGCACCGACGCACTCGGGGGCTGCGCCGCACAGGTTCAACTCGAAATCCTAGGTCGCCACCCGAAGCACTCGGGGCTGCACCGCACAGGTCTAAGTCCAAACCTAGGCCGCCACTCGACGCACTCGGGGGCTGCGCCGCACAGGTTCAACTCGAAATCCTAGGTCGCCACCCGAAGCACTCGGGGGCTGCGCCCTACGGGTCGACTCTCAAAGTCCTAGGCCACACCCGATCCGCTCGGGGTTGCGCCACACAGGTTTACAGAAGTCTACAAGATACAATTTACTCACTCGGGGGCTACCCCCACCTCGACATACATACACTCATATTTCCACTTGGAAAAATTTCTTTTACAAGCTAACGCTATACAACAGCACTCTATTGCTCTTATTCTACAGGCTCGCCCTTTGGCGCATCAAGTGGCCCTACAAGGTGCTCGCTAAAGTTCTGGACCTGCTGAATCATCTGGCGCGCAGCCGCAAGGGTATCGGCATAGTCACCCTCTCCAGGCAAGCCGTCAAGCACCTTGTGCAATGGAAGATTAGGCCGGTGCAGTCGAACGTATGCCAACGCCACGTTCGCCCCGGCAACAAGTTGAGTGTGCACGACTTCCTTCAACGCACTGCCTTCACGGAACCTCTCCAGAAGCGCAGTCAGTCCATTCGGCTGCTCGTTGTGAGGAAAGTACACCTTGTTGATCTGCCAGAGGGTTTTTCTGCAACCTTCCAAGAGCACAGCAGCCCGCCAGGTGCGATCCAGCATTCGTGCCAGTACACTACCTCTGGATTGTTCGACCAAAACTGGCGCGCTTCGGGTGAGTCACCGGCGGCCTCTTTCTCTACTCGCTCGTCCACTCGAAGCTGCTCAGCCTTCCAGTCAGAATTCACATCTGCATCAAGGCCAAGCATTAAGCATAGCAGGAAGACACACAAGCCGAGGCAAAAACGCTAGAAGGCCAACCTTGCAGCTGTCGACTGATCAAGTCCATCTCGCCAAGCAGAAACTCTTCGCGCTGGGAGAACGGCGCAACGGGCCGCGACCTCAATCGCTCCAGCTCCAACTCAGCACTCTTCAGCTTCGACTCGAGCTCAACACCTTGTTCCTCATGAAGGTGATCACTCTCTGGTCATTTACGCTTCGCACAGGAGCTGGAGGAGCTTGACGGCGGCGACGAGTAGGCGCAGCCGAAGTGGTGTCCTCCTCATCGTCCGCGCCAGTCGTTCCAGCAACATCAGGAGCTTCGCCCATATCAGACTGCCAAGAATTGACAGCGTCAAGCCAGGAAAAGAATCAACATAATTCATCCAAGCCAGATATCAAAAAAGACTCGGCGACTGCACCCCCGAGGGAGCGAATTCACATTTCATCATCAGCATGTTCACTCGCACAATATAAAGTGCATTACAGACTCAGGCCCAAAAGCAGAAGCATAGTCCTAAAAGGAAAAAGTCTACACTACAGACTCCGACTGGGACCGGCTCTTCCTAGCAGCAGCCAACTCGGTCATCTTAGCAATCCTCTTCTCGAAGGTGGAGACAAGCTTCACGGCCAACTGGCTCGCCTGCATTTCACCCGCTAAGGGACGCGGTCTTGCCATCAGGCTTTCGAGGGAAGTCGCTGACAACCTTCTCAAAATCGCCTACGACTTGGTGACCAAGAAGCAGCTGGAAAGTGAGCTCTGAGCCGCGTACCGTCTGCGCGCGCGTGAAGTCCGCCAGGACATTCGAATTGCCTTCGAATGGAGCCGCGAGTGCGTCAACAGCAGCTGGTGGCGGCTTGTTGGGAAGATATTCCGGTGCACAGTCGCTAAGGCCTCCGTCGACTTCTGCAGTGCCGCCGTCGACTGCTGCAGCGCTGCCGATGCATACGCGCAGACGCGGTCGACGAAGCCAACAGCCTCCGCCAAGCCGACACTCTCGCTGGAAGTCCCTTCTGGAGGAGCACCTCCGCAAGTCTCTGATCAAAAGAAATCCACACCCGTAAGACGTCAGAAGTCGAAAAAAGGCAAAGTAGGCACTGAGCCGAAATACTTACTTCCAACAACATCTGCGAGTGCGAGCAAGCGGTCGACCTGGGTCTTCTCCAGATCATCCCGAGCTTGTTCACGCTCTTGGGCTTCACCCAGCGACTTCTCCAGCTCCGCGACCCGCGTCTTCATGCTCTCTTTCTCGCCTACAGACCAATGGAGCAAAGTTAGCAATAAAGGCAGTCGACGCGCCCCTCGAGCACAAGGGTTCACACTCACTATTCGCCTGCTCCAGAGCAGCGCGGAGTTGATCCCTCTCCTGCTCCATGCGAACGAAGGCTGCGGCTCCCTCCACCTGCTGGCGATAAAATGGCTGCGGGAAACACAAGACATCAATCTGCGCCCGACTATTCTAGTCACGCACATCTTCGGGGGCTACTCCCATCGGGAGCGCTGTTCGCGCACCCGATACAGATTTTGCAGAACGAGTCAAAGGACACTTACATGCTCAAGCAGCCCAGCGTCAGCCGGAGTCGCATCAGCGGTTTTCTCCGGCACGGAGGTCGAAGTCCTCAAGGCCAAAGCGTCACCCGCCTGAGCCTCTTCTCCGGTCGTCTTCGCAGTTTGCTCAATCATGGGAGCAGAAGTGTACTCCATCTCACGAGGGAAGCAACAGCGCCAGTACGGTCGCTGTGACAAGAAAACTCAATTCAAGGACCCGCAAGCGAAAAGCACACTCGACAACAACAAAGCACTGGTTATGCGACTAACCTGACGACATCAACATCATCTTCACTTCCCAGGGAGACGGAGGCCATCCTCGCGAACTCGGTTGGCGGTGCAGAGCCGAGTGGAGGCACGACCAAAGGATCAGCAAGGTCACTCGGACCTAGCGCCCGAAGAGGACTCGCTCGTCTCTTCCTCGTTCACACCCGCCTCCTTCACAGGCGACGAGGCAGAACCAGAGTCGCCACTCTTTCGCCTCTGCCGCTTCCGCAGCGGCTCCTCATCTTCATCATCCTCCTCCAACTCTTCACTCGGAGAGGTGGCGGAGGGAACTTCATCGTCATCAACCTCGTCTTCAGGGAACTCGGCCTCTTCATGAGGTCCATTCTCCATCAACGGAGGAAGACTGACATAGCCCGAACGACCCTGTCAGCGAATGAAGCATTTGAGTCAAGCAAAAAGATTCGACAGAAAAGATGCAAGACAAACAAAGCAAACGAAGCTCACCTCAGGCACAGGATTATTAGGCCCATATGGCTCGACTGGGCACTTGACATTGCACGGGTCAGCGGCTCGGAGACTAGTGATGCTCCTCACCTTCGACTCGACTGCGTCATCATCAAGCTCATTGCCAGCATCCTCACGCGCCCACATCGGGTGGACGCGACTGCGCAGCGGCTGCACCCGAAGCCTGAAGAAGGTGGCGATGAGGTGAATTCCACCCGTCTCGCGCCCGAGACTCTTCAGAAGGCCACGAAGTAGCGTCAGCAAGGGCTGAGTCGCCTCCCTGTCCTCCTTCGACAGCGGGTGCGCCCACGCGTTTGTCTTCCGCAACTCGCGATCAGCCGCGAATTCAGGAAGCCCTGCTTGGTCGCACCTGATGTAGAACCACTTCTTCCGCCAGCCCTGGACGGAGTCGGACTTCTTCATCTGGAAGTAGGAGGTGTCGCCACGCACCTGGATGCCGAAGCCGCCGACTGGGTACACCTGCTTGCTCTTCCCCACGTTCCTCCTCACGAGGAATAGCGACTTCCACAGCAGCCAGTTGGGTGCGATTCCCAGGAAACACTCGCAGAGCACGAAATAGCTCGCGATGCTCAAGACGCTATTGGGAGTCAGATCGTGGATCTGAATCCCATAAGCATACAAGAGACCACGGACGAAATCGTGGAGGGGGAACCCGAAACCCCGCGGAAGGAAATCCACGAAGCAAACGCGTTCCCCCTCGCGAGGGGAGGGGAATACCTCTTTCCCAGGAGCGCGCACCGTCGCTTGGTCTACCGGCGGCAGCAGCCCCTGCGCGCGGAGGGCCTCGAGGTCGGCCTTCTTCACCGACGATTTGACCCAGTCGCCGTCGGGCTTCTTCATCACGCTCGCCTCGGCGGTGGCGACGGCGCCAGAACCAGCTTCCCCCTCTTCATCGCGACCTTGCTCATGGTAGGGGGAGAAGGAGCAGAGAGCACGCAGCGCAACAATGGCGGAACAGAAGCAGTGGAGACGATGACAGAATGGGGATGGATGAACTGTTCACCGCCGCGGTGAAAATTATATACCGCGCGGTCAGTCAATCCTGGCCGTCCCTGCTGCAACCACTCTCCGCAACAGCGTCTGACCGTCCACGTGTCGCGCGGAGAGGGCAACCGTCGCCGGCCACGCCGCCCACTACGCACGGGAATTAAGGCGCCATCATCACACCGCGAAATTTTCGCGCCCAACGGTCAGAAAAAAGCGGCAACCGCTCTCCAGTCAATACTGACAGTGGGACCGCACTGTCACGTCCCATCGGACACAGAGTGCGTCAAAAACGTCAGCACTGACGTCAACCACGAAGGCGTAGGAAGTAAGCCAACGGGCTGATGGAGAACTCGAACAGTTCATTCGAGTGCAAGAAGATTCAGTAAGCTCTCAGAGCTGAATAAGTTCGTACAGTAAGCCAACGAGCTGAACAAACTCGAACATTTCATTCGAGTGCAAGAGCATCCAGTAAGCTCCAAGTGCTGAACAAACTCGTACAGTAAGCCAAACCGGCCGAATACACAGTAAGTCACACAAAGCCAGTCGCGACTCCAAGTCGAGTCCCCTCTTTACTCCCATCGGGAGCAGGCTTTTCGACTGAAGAAAAATTGAGTTTAACCTCAATTGCAAGCAATTCAGCTTAATCTCGGGGGCTACTCCCATCGGGAGCGCTGTTCGCGCTCCCGAGTGACTCAGAACAATAGCAGTCGAAAAATCACCGACTAAGGCCATACTCACAGTATTTAACCCTGCAGTCGACAGTTCGACTAAGGAGTCCTCCGTAAGCCCTGAACGGCCGGAGTCGACTAATTTTACTTGTCCCTTTCAGGAACTCGAAGGCGTGCCCAGGCGAAAGGAGTCCTTTGCCCGACTCTACGATTCGACCAAGCACTCGGGGGCTCCTGTCGTGGGGCTACCCTTCGTCTATCCCACGGTGAAGGTACCTGGGTCACGCCAAGACTATAAAAGCCCAAGGAAAGCCCAGCAAGGACACGTACGGCCCAAGTTAGTCGACTAGGTCATGAGGTTCATACCTATCTTGTAAGTGCCATCAGCACCGTTCACCCGAGACCTAGCCTACCATATAAAGGCTAGGAGGGTCCCTCGTTCTAGGGTACGCTCATAGCCGCCACCACAAACCCTAGCGAGATCGCCATCTCGCCATTGTAGCCACAATTCGCCATCAATAACCAGACAAGCAGGAAGTAGGGTGTTATCCTCCGGGAGCCTGAACCTGGGTAAAACGCCTCGCTTGTCAGCCGTCGTGATCACCAGCGCTCAACTCTCTCCCCCTCAATCAACCCTGGGTGTACAACCCAGGGATTTGCCGAGTCCACACCTCGTCACATCTGTTCTAGACTCATCCAGTGTGAAATTTCCTTCCTCTGGGGCTCCGAACAGGCCTTTATAGTAATTTGTAATATACGACTTTAGTTGTTCATGGCCCTCAATCGTTCCCTCATCCTGGACTAGAGAATGAATACGCTTTTTCCTCTGTCTGCCATTGGCAATACTAGGGAAATAGCGAGTATTCGAATCCCTTTCGAGGATAAATTGGGCTTTGGAGCGTTGATACCATTTTAACTCCTCCTCACGCAGTAGTTTCGCTATCTGTGCATTAGATTGGCTCTTTAGCTCAATCTCTTGCGTGGATAACAGTCGAACTTCTGCTAATGCCTCTAGAGCATCAATTATCGAGGATAGTCGTATCTTTTCTTTTTTAAGTAAACCAGCAGTATGACGAGCCCAACCAACGAGGTGTGTGCGTAGAGCACATATCTTGTTGTTCCATCTCTTGATCGGCGTATCACCAGCAACCGGTCTTTCCCAAATTCTTTTGACCATCTCATGGAAACCCTCACGATGCAACCACCCAAGTTCAAACTTGAAACGTGGGTTAAACTGTGGTCTAGGTATGCCTGTGGTCAAAAGAATGGGAGCATGGTCCGACAATCCCTCAATACGCTCTAGAGCCCGTACCGACACCAATGGGAACCTAGATTCCCAATCAGTATCCATCAGTACACGGTCTAATTTTTCGTATGTGGGTTCAGGGAGAGAGTTAGCCCATGTGAACTGTCTCCCCACCATTGTTATCTCTCTTAAGTTCAAGCTGTCAATGACTGCATTGAACAAAAGAGGCCAACGGTTGTCGAACCGGCCCCTACTTTTCTCAAATGGATAACAAAGCAAGTTGAAATCCCCACCGATGATAAAAGGGTGAGGGTTATCTTTTGCCAAGTTTACCATTTCAAAGAGAAAAGACGTCTTAGCCTCCTCCTGGGCCGGCCCATACATGGCAACAAGACTCCAAATGAAATTGTCGGTTTTATTACGGATGTGCATTTTTATATGAAAATCACCATCCGAAACATCCAACACTTCCATTGTATCAGTCCTGATGCCTAGTAAAATGCCCCGGAGCGGCCATGGGGAGGACGAGAGTACCACTCAAAGTCTATACCGCCTGAAAGTCGGTTCAATAGAGTTTGTGAGAACTCTCGCCTTCCCGTTTCAGAAATAGCCAAGAAATCCAAATTATGATCCCGAATACAACCAGCAAAGTGCAAATGTTTAGCCAAGTCACCAAGACCTCTGCTATTTGCAAACATTACATTCATTGGGAAACCATGGGGGATTTGGATAACTTTGCCTATTTCCGAGACAACTTGCTGGAGGAAGATTTTGATTCCGACCGGATGCTTTTAACTCATACAATGAGCACAAACCGTCGTCATCCAAACCAACCTCCGACACTTCACCAATTAGATGAGTAAGAAGCTGACCATCTGATGTGACATTCGCTTCTTCTTCATCCAAATAGGTGGCAGTCAACCCAGTCGAAACTTTAGGAATAACCGTAAGACGGTCAAATTCCATATGCCTCAAGACTTTAGTTGACACATCTACTTGTTTTTTACTACTACCAAGATTAACTCCTAATGTAGAGAGCTTTGATGAATTGAATTTGAAGAAAAAGTAAGGAAAGACTTTGAACTCAAATCCGTACCATGATAGTCCAAGTTGCGCGCAGCTTTCCGACGCATGGCCTTCTTCAGGAAGTCTTCATCTGTCACAGACGCCCCGTCCAAAGCCACCCCAAACCTCTCATTGCGACGGGGCGGAGTGACCCCATCTGCAAAAGCCGACACTGTGGGAGGAGGTCTACATGGCGTGACGGCGACTCCGTCCGTGAACGCTACCCCAGAAGAAGCGAACAACTGGGTCAGTAGTGGTGAAGTAGCAGCCGACCTAGCTATCTCAGCAATCCCCACGGTGCAGTGCAAGACAGAGTGGTCATAGTCGTAGTCGAGACCACCACCGTCTCAGCAGCACCCGCGCTTGGACCTCCATGGGGAGGCGGGTGCAGTGGGTCTATGTCGGAGTCGAGACCACATCCGTCCCCGCGGTACCTGCAAACAGTCGTCCCTGGGAAGGCTGAGGTGAAGTAGAAGCCTCCCCAAGGACCAGCACATCGACGATATCGGCCTGAAGGGCCAGTTCACGTCCTGCAGCCCACCGAGCGGGTCCAGACCATCAGGGGCGGTAACGGTCGGTGCGGCCCGACCCAGCTGCGACAACTCTGATGTCGGGGAAGAAGAGGGCGGCGTTGGCGTCAGCGAACACGAGCGACGAGCCCGCTCCCAATACATCTTGTAGCGACGGTGGAGATGGACCCAAGGTACAGGACGGTCACGCTCATCCGCATGATCGCGATCCCTAGCACGCATGTTGGCCACACTCCCGGTGCCATGAGCCGGAACGGATGGCTGCTGCTGCAGGCTAGGGGTCAACGGGCGAAACAGACTATTTTCAAAGGGGTTCACCCCAACCTCTACGCCTGCATAAGAGTCTTTAAAGACGAACTTGCCATGGTAAGCCATGCATAGAGGCATAGAGCAAAGAAAAAAAACATAATCCAATTTTCAATCATGGATAGTTAACTCTTTTTGGAGAGATATATAATTAGATAGATAGAAATCCTACTGCATTCCCTATAAAAATGAGTAAATTGCAAGAAAAGAAACCACACTTGGGGGCAAAGTTGTCAAAGCCCCACCAAAGCGTCCCAAATGTGGTGGTTTTTATTGAATCGTAATAACTTTGCCCCAGTTACGGTGTTTTTTGCATTTTGCTCCTAAAATAGAGATGGCATAGTAGTCTTTTCTTCGTTAGTGTCAAAGGCATGTGTACGTACATTGGCATGTCGGTATATTTATTATATAGGTTATATAGGAATTAAGCGCATAAATATATACGTCCTGCATCCATGAGAGAATACTCCACACAGTCTTTATCGGCAAAACACTTTTGAGTACTTCAGCGTCTCTCGCTAGCTTTGATATGTGTGTGTACCCGACAATGAATTGTGGATGCCACACATCGATGCGATTATACTATTTAACTGTTTACATCATTCCATGTCCATTGTCTATCTAAATAATATGTTAATTACAAGGTACAACGTCGTTTCATGCACGAGCTAGCTAGGTGCACGTAAAAGCAAATAAATGGATGCACGAACGTTGGCACCAACCAAAAACCATAAATAAATAATTACCGTAATAATCTATTTGTTTTCTTGTTCAGAATCTAAGCCATTGATGAGTTTAATATACAACACTTTTACTAAGCCGGCTAAGATTTTCTTAGGTCTAAGTCAATGACAGAGTCCCACCCGAGGGGGCTGGGTATTCATAACCTACACTTCTTCAACGTCGCTCTCAGGGTTCGTTGGTTATGGCTGAAGCGGACGGACTTGGAGAAGCCATGGGGGGAGTTTGACATTCGAGTCCCACCCGAGGTCACGGCAATCTTCGAGGCGGCGACACGGTCACACGTTGGTGATGTTCGGCACACACTCTTCTGGTCAGACAGATGGCTGGATGGCGACCGAGTCAGAGACAGGTTCCCTCGGCTGGCCAATAGAGAGCGGAAGAAGGTTTGACAGCGACGCACGGTGGAGGAGGCCTGCCGAGGGGCTTGGCTCACCGATTTGGGCCCGGACATGGCTGATGATGAGCTACAGGAATTCTTTTTGTTGTGGGAACTCATGGCCAATGTTGTTCTCACAGAGGTACCCGACAGGCTGGAATGGTGCTGGGAGAGGGATGGGGTTTACTCCACCAAATCAGCTTACAGAGCTTTCTTCGGTGGTTTGACACTAGCCCCTACGAGTGAGCAGGTGTGGAAGTCAAGGGCTCCCCTTACCCTGAAGTTTTTCGCATGGTTAGTGGCGAAGAACAGGTGCTGGACGGCGGACAGGTTGAGGAAGCGAGGCCTGCAACATCCTCCTCACTGCCCTCTTTGCGATCAAGTCGAGGAGACTATCGAGCACCTCCTCATTGGTTGCGTGGTAGCTAGGGAGATTTGGCACGTTGTGCTGAGCGAGTGGCACATACCGGAGAGGATGCCCGGGATAGATGCACGGCTAGAGGAGTGGTGGACGGTGCAGCCGGCCGTGAGGAGCCAACGGAGGGACATTTGGTCACTGCTCATTCTAGTCATGTGGAGCATTTGGACACACCGGAACAATGTGGTGTTCAACGGCGAGGCAGTCTCGGCGACCTTGGTGATACGGAGGATCAGAGAGGCGGCAGAGCAGTGGCGTCGAGCTAGGCTCCTGCGAGGTGAGCGTTTTAGAGTTTTGGCCGCAGGGCCGTTGAGGGGACAGGATCGCGAGTAGTCGACTGGAGGCAGCAGTGACGAGAGGACGGGCTAGATTGTGTAGGTGAGAGCACGGTTTATGTTCTTGTCCAAGATCGTGTTGTAAAAGCCTCCGGGCTGGTGACTGGCCGCTTGGCCATCTTCTTCTATGAAAATGATACGCGTTTCCATGGCGTATCCTTATATAATGACAGAGTCGTCTCTGATTTCCTGTGTTGAGAACTTGAGATCAGCGTGAAGGTGGGATGAAAGACTAGGTTGGATGCATCTACTTAAATCTTAGACGACTTATGCTTGGTCGGACTCAATTGTCTACATATACCGCTCTTAGTTTTACAAAGCGAATATCCATTAGTTATTTACCTCTCCGTTTCTAGTCTTTGTACAACTGAGAGTGCCATAAAAACCGTCTGGAACATAGATATAGTGTTCCGTTGTTGTTTCAGTTTTATCATGTCTCCGGATAGATTATCTTAGGGACGTTGAGAGATGAATTAACAAAAATGCAACAACATACATATAAATGGTATGACTTCTCTTCTTTCCTCTCCTCCTCCCACCCTGTGGTTTGAGAGTCGCCTGGGGCGCTCCGGGTCACTCCCGGCCATCTCTCGCCGGAATAGCCGGCCGGAGACAGCGTGGGATTGGCGCCGGCTTCTCTGTATATAGTAGTTTAGGTTCTAGTCGTTTGCCGCCATGGCGTTTTGGCTATATGCCAGTTTGGAGTAGGTTGCTGGGTCAGGCGGGCCGGATCTGGCGGCTACTGGTGTTCGTCGGCGTCGCCGCGGTGCTCTGGTGGCTGAGCCGCAGGCGGAGGCGGTCGACGGTGCCGGGATCTCCCGAAATATGCCCGCTCTTGGTTTCCTAGATCTGGCGGAGGATGTTCTTTCTCTGTTTCCTGCAGGCCATCAAGGAGGTGGGCGCTGGAGACATGGACGGTTTCTCTCTTGCCGGAGAGGTGTGGAGGTTAGTCCGGTGCTCTGTTTCTTCCTTGTTTTCTCCGGCCGGCCGTGGTGGCGTGGGGAGAGATTGGTGGAATCTGGAGCTCTGGTTTTTGTTGGTGGTGTGCGGTGGATCTTCTTCTTCGCGGATTCTGCTCCGGCCGGCCGTGGTGGCGAGGGGAGCGTCCGGTTGGAGATGGGTATTGTTGGCGGTGGTTTTGGGCGACGCGGAGGAGGCTGGGTGTTCGGCGGAGGCAGGAAGAAGTTGCTTTGGCCGAGTTCGTTCATTGGGTTTAGATTCCGGCGCAAGGCGGCGGATGGATACTGCGGTCTTCTACAATGGTGGTGGCGGCTTCTTCCTGGCGGACGGCGGTACGGCGACTCCGGCGTCGACTAGAAGTTTCGGGCGCGTCGGTGGCGGGGTCCGATCGTGTTTTTCCTGGTGGCTTGAGGTGGTTTCTGCACTTTCCAGGGCCCTTTTGTAATTTCTGTTTCTGTTTGGACCTTGTTGTAAAGTGTGCGAGCTGCCTTTTATATGGATCGGACTTTTCTCAAAAAAAAAACATATAAATGGTATTAACTGATCAGCTTAATTATTTGTGTAAAGATGACCCTTACTAAATGGGACTAGTGACATGTGGGACAATAAATCAAGCTAGCTAGTTTTAGGGATGATAATAATATCCATGGATTCGGGTGCCCACTGATATCCGGCCAGCTAAACACGTGTATAGAGGTATTTTCTACCAATGAATTTCACGGGGAGGGTACGAGAGTGTACTACTTGCTTAGAGCAAATACAATAGTATAGTCAAGTGTTGGCTATAAGACAATGTCATGCCATCTATAGCCATCTCTATAACCAACATGTACAATAGTAAGACACAAAGATGATCTATTTTATTGATACATGGCCCACCATTCACTCTCACAAAGTGTCTAGGAGCACGTGCTAGAGCCGGCTCTTGCATGAGAGCCCACTCCTATTCTCTCTCCTCCAACTAAGTACAAATATATTATTTTAATCCTTATAGCCCGTCCACGTCACTCTATTGTACTTGCTCTTAGGCATGGGTAGAGAATTTGCTCCATGGATATGGGGACCCATTTGATGGGTGGGCCAGGTCACATGTGAGTGAATTGTTGCTAATGTTTCCTAATTCCATTCTGATTATGAAATATTGTGGTATATCTTACATGGGAATGATACGATGAAATGTTTTGTTGTTTGAGGCTATTACTTTTGCAATGTAGTCGCTATATATAGTTTCATACCTTTTATCGCTACCGATATTGTTGTCATGTGTTTCATTGCTCCATGGACAGCTGCATATCCAACGGGTATGAACGCATTTTCTACCCACATATACGTTCATGGGGAGCAATGAATGACAATATGGATATGTGCATGGATTTGGGATCGCTCTACCCCTCGAAGCCCACCCCATTGCCTTCCCCGAGTAGATTTGAACCGAATAGTACATGAATACTATTTTTGTCCAATTACACATAGTAGTTGCATATGGACAAACATATATGGGCAAGTTGGCTCCTTGAGAAGCAAACATGGGTTAACTAATTAGTCGGGTCAATCTTTGAAAATTAATTGGTGACTAATAAGGATACGTCCAGGCAGACATATCAGTTTTAAGAAGAAGAGACCAAGCGGCCGTTTACAACGCGTTTAGTCACATGCGCCAAAAACGCTATCCACCGGACAAAAACAAAAAAGGGGATCACCCGGAGCTCTGACGCGGCGAAGATAGCCACAACGACGCCCCCCAAGAGGGTAACGACACCCGCGAGCACCGCCGCCGTTGACGCCGAAGCATTGGGATTTCGCCCGGAAAAACCTTCGCCACCTCTGGTAATTCGGACCGCCCACCGTCATCGAGTCCGGCTTCCAGAACGCGATCTGGGAGCTGCCTTTGTCGAAACGCCGCCACCTCTAGGGTCTCCCGCCACCCGCTTATCGCCATCCACATGGCCGAGAAGCAAGGTCATCACACTGTCACGTCGCCCGCCGACGAGCCACCCGCGCAGTCCACCATCCGAGGCCGCCGCCTCGGCGTCCGGGATCACCAGCCCACGGTGCGGCCGAGCACCAGCACAATCAATCCAGCGGAACGGACCGGAGAGGACAAGCCAACCATCCGGCTCTCGGACAGTGCAGGTCAAACTAGCAGGACGCACCCGCCTGTCGAACCCGCAGAGCCCATACCGGGGCTGCTAGGCGGCTGCCGGATCTAGGCCGTCTGGCCCGGATCTAGCGCCCCAACCAACATGGTCAGGGGATGGGCCTCCAGACCGGAAGCCCCTGAAACCGACGACCCGCAGGCCTAGCCAGCCCGAATCAGCCCCGAAGGGCCCAGATCTGGGCCGAGGCCGGGCCCGCCGCCATCGCCGGCCAGCTCCACCCCGCAGCCGTCCAAGTGTCGTGCCAGCCTCGTCCTCGCCGTCGCAGGCTCCGGTGAGTCGTCGTCGCCGTGTCGGACTGCCCCGCCGGCCAAGATCCAGGGCGGACGGGCTCAGGCTTCCACGGCCGCGACGGGGCGTAGCGGCCATGAGCGCCGTCCCCCCACGCAGCCTCCACGAGCAAGAGGTCTCCCATGGTCCGCGCGCCGGCCGTCGCGACCCCAGGCCTTGCCTACCTCCGCCGAGTAGCACCGCCGCCAAGAAGAACGCCGCCCCGCCCGGATCTCCTCGCAGCGGGTAGAGGAAGTCCTGCCGCCGCCTGCACCGCACGGGATTTGCCCGGCGGCGCGCGCCGGCGACGGCAGGGGAGGGGAGAGGGAGGAGGGTCGGGGGCGCCGGCGGCTAGGGTTTCCGCCCCTGGTCGCGCGGGAGCGACCAAGGAGCGGATTCAAGTCATATCCCTAATAACAAGATATGGCTAAAGCACAATATGATTTCACGCAGAAGCATGAAGAACATGCATGCATGCATCGAAGCAGCAAAGTTTTGCCGAACGCAAAAATGTGTTCGATTAACTAATTTTATTGGGTTTATAACTGATACTCCTAGTAATTAGTCGTCGGCCTGTACGTGGCACCACATATGCGTGATGTGCAGTATTTAGGTCGTCGGATGTACACGCAACGTTTTTTAACCATTGATGTAAACGTAACTTTCATATGCAGTACTTGTAAAAAAAACTTTCTGATGCATTATTTGGGTGTATGCATGGATTAGGTGGAGTTGGACTTTAACGAAACGATTAGTTCATGGGTCGCACGCATATAGATCGCACAGGACGCTATGGAACACCGACGGATTAGTTGGTAAGTGTCATTTTTTTAATTCATCTTTAAAAAAAATCGCTTCTATACTTCCATACTTGCTTCCGTGGGGTGCCTAAATTGACTTAAGCCGTCGTCTCACTAGGGTACATGCTGAAAAGGTTTTCTTCAGAGCGACAACTGAGAACTGAAACTATTTTCCTGCCTCTAGTCTAGAGAAGAAAAACGGCATGAGCCGCCCAATCAGAGAGGTTAAGACGCTGAACACAATATGGCCGACGGATTGCCGAACCACTGCATGCTAGCTGTCTTCCCATACGTATAGCCGGTCAAGTAGAAATGTCAGGCCGGCTCAGGGAGGTGCGGCAGTGGTGGCGCGCCGTCGACATGGTCTGAAGGTTGAAGACAAAGGACATTTTAAGGATCTCGTTGTATTTTTCGATTTTCTTGAAATGTTTTGTACGGTTCAGTGTTTCTTTTACTGCCTGGGTCCTTTTCGCAAAAAAAAAAGTAGACCAAGAGCACAAAGGGATTGCTGATACAGGAGAACCAGACACAACAAACAAATCCTTAAGAGATCGTTTGGGACTCGTCATAACAAATCCTTAATAAATCCTTAAGAGAAATGAAATGAAAAGATATTGATGCCATCATTTCATTTTGATTTGGTAGAAATGAAATGACAAGGTTTGAGACATGAATTGATTTAACATATCAAGACGAATTCAAATTAAAAAGACGTTTCCAAGTCTATGACAGCCAAACATGCTGGCGATAAAATCTCAATTGAACTTCATGATTCCGGCTTGAAATGATGGCTACTAAATGAGCTCTAAGAGCTTAGGTCCCCGGTGTCAAGCGGCCAGAACGGCATCGGAGATAATGGGAGGGTAGTTTTTCGCTCACCACACGGGTTACACTCGGTCTCCTGTTGACATATAAAACAGCTACGGGTCATAAGCTTGCGCGGTGATGTCACTAAGATGGTGAAACTTTAGAACAGCAAATTGTTAGCAGAAATTATATTGCGGATGCAGCTCTTCTTCCATTATTCTGCTCCAGCATATGTTGTCCAGTGGCGGAGCTGGTATGTAACTGTTGGGTACTTGGGTTCAGCTGAACCCAACGAAGTTCATCTATTCCTCACATAATTAGTCTTTAAAACTTGCTTATTAGTGGAAAATACACTATAATTAACAATGATGAACCCAATGAAATTCTGCTCTAGCTTCGCCCCTGATGTTGTCATGATTTTCTAGTGGTTTTCTTAAGAATGCAGGCACGAATCGGATGGGGGGCAAGTTGCTACATCACGTGACACGCATGAACGAACGAGTGATCCTCCCTTTTCTTCCTTCCAACATCAGAGTTTGTTAGGCTTTGAAATGTAGTGGCATGCATGTCCACTGCAAAGCGAGCGGGCAACTCGCTGTTGATGTTACCATAAAAAATGTTGTCTCAAGTGTCGGAACCGACAGTTTGGTGCTCAGCCGATTAAGTCTCCAGGAGAGTGGTGTCACTGGCACTCTTCCATGATGATAAATTTTTCTACTGTGTTTTCTTATGAGCAGTGACAATGACACAACACGTATGTTTTTTCTTTTGCGTGTGTGTGCAGGTTTTCTTTCTTCGTCTATTGCATCCTTGCCACTACAAGTACACCTCTAGCCGACAAACGATTCTAGACCACCCACCCCGCCATCAGTTGCAGAGCCAATTATGCTACAGCATCACAGCATTCTTGTACTGTATTTACCTCCCCCTTTTTTCCAGTCACATTCAGTCTTTATGCCTAAAGTGACAACATGCTCTCGACCCAATCCCATGCACCAACTGATCTCAAAGTGCAGCACTTGACTCAACTCCAACTGTTTCGTGTACCAACATCAGCACAAAGAATTATCAGATCAGCTATGGTCATGCCACATGCTAAAACATTATGCACGAAAACAAGCAGAAATCGGCTCCACATCAGCATGTCGGCAAGAACTTGGGTGACCGCGACAACAACGGATCCAAATGGCCGGGGGTGTTACAGACGATTGATTTATTTGTCTTTGATTTCTGCTTTTATTCATGTATCGCTAATAGAAATGCTAGTGTTTATTTTGTCAACTGTCTGACATTAATGCTGCTCCCAAAAAAAAATTAGTTTAAACGACTTGAATCACGCCTACGGCATTCTGCGAAGAAATGTTGGTCATCTTCTGTTGGGAGGGCGGCCCGACTGTCAGCTCCAGATCCTTGTTCTCTGCTGGATCCTCTGTCTGCGGGAGAGGCACTGGTGAAGGACCACTTTGCGGGATCAGGAAAGAGGTGTTGTACATGACTCCGGGTTAGCTTGAAATGTCGGAGCAGTTATGTTGGCACTTGCGGTTCCTGATGCAGGTGTCCCTTCTGCCACTATTGGAATTGGTCTGAACAGCACAGGTATCCGCGAGAAGCACCCCTGACATCAGGGCGTCAAAAGATGAAGGTTAGTTCATTAAGAAGCACCGTAATGGCTCATTGCACACACTGTAGCAAACAAGAACAAATAAGCACTTCATGGTGCGAGTCAGAGAAGAAACAGAAGCTCGTGTTCGTATATCAGTGGCTGACACCCTGGATCATAGCATGTGTATAACGGGCAACAAGGAGCAAAAAAGCACATGTAATTTCCTATAAGACCACTGTGACTATGCACAGGCTAGTTCCATCTCTAATAGCATTGTTGCGGGTACCTCTAGTAACAGATAACCTTGATATTAAATGTTGCAGTTTTAATCAGAGTTCACCTATTTATGTACAGCACACTTCAATTTCAAGAGTGATTGTGTTGGTATTTGAAAACCACTGTTCTAGAACAATTGTACTATAGCTTTTGGAGTAGTAATGGTACCAATAGACTGTAGCATTTGAAAACATAGTTTTATGTATCTTATCTGTTGTTTTCTGGACTAATACAGTACACTACTCCCTCCGTATCAAAATGTAAGATGTTTTAGCATTTTTTGGCCCACATGTATCTAGACATGATTTAATACAAGATTCACATGAACCTTACACTAAAACATGTCTAGATACATGTGGGCCAAAAAATACTAGAACATCTTACATTTTGATACGGAGGGAGTAGAATTTATTAAAAGTGTGGAATGGTATGAAAGTTCTAGGGTGGAGTATACACCCACCTATATGATGCTCCAACACTCTCCGACAAGCGACCATCCAAATCATCGCAAAAGACTCTACAAAATTTAACAAGTTAAGGATTAGGGTGGTCTAACGTCCAACAAAATTGCAGGCAAGTGACATTAAAAGGCAAAGTTCACTCAACAGTCATTTTTCCATTCTTATTATTCCATTTGAAGAACTTTTCTTTCTCATTCGTGAAATTGACTTCAAAAAAATAGAATGATCCGCATAATCGTTCAATGGTGGTAACTGGGAACACCAAACAATAGCACATGTACAAGCCCCAGATCCGTACTGAAGCCAAAAATGTAACCACACTTTCTCTACAACTCATTCTTTCGGCCACTATATTATTGATATGACTATTATGGTTTTCTTGATCAGTTGCTGAAATACTAGTTGAATTGTGGTTTTATGGTGAGCCAAACATGTCCATGTTATAGGCACAATATGGTACTCTGAAATTGTGATCATACATGTGAATAAATATCAAGGGCAGTAAGACATGGAATTCAAAGGTAAACATCCAAACTCCTAACAAGAATTTACCGCCTAACATTTTGTAAGATATCTAGTAATACAGTATGTGAAGAAAAATCAGTGACCAGCTAACCATTTTTTAGGATCTCATACTGGAGCAGATCAACATTGATTACATATTGACAACGGCAAATAGTGTAGTACTGTACTAGCATTACCATGTGGTTCATTTTGCTGAAGCTTGTATCTACATTTGTTGCCTTGAAAGACGGAACTGGGGGAGGAAGATCTCTTGAAACTTGTGGAGCTGCATTCGAAGATGAGACTCCTTCCTGAAAATGAGAGAGTGCCATCTCTAGTTAGGTACGGACCTAGTATGTTAAAATTAAACAGCGTCAACATCATGAATTTACCAAGCTGCTGTTCTGGAGTTGTTTCGTCATAGCTACCATCTCATGGAATTTTGCCATTGTTGGTGGCAAGATGGGGCAATTTGGTGCTGGTGACTGCATTCACAAGTGTACAAAACATTGATTAAGAAATTATTCAGATTTCAGTTAAGTTCTCCGTATGTTGGCAGGAAGCAGAAGTACCAAATCGCTTGCCATCATATCGAAAAGGCTAGACCTGCGCTTCTTCTTGTTTGGATTAGTTTGCCTTAGAAAATATTTCTGAGCATGACTCGCCACTTGAGTTGGTGTCCTGGTAGTAACGAAATTTTTTGCTATACCCCTCCAGTCTCCCTTCCCTAGCTTTTCAAGACCAGCAAGAAATGTCCTATGCTCCTCTTCAGTCCAAGGAACAGCTACATAGGGGCAAGAAAAACCATTAACTGAATGGCAATAGGTTCATACATGCAGTAGAGAGCTGCAGATAGAAAAAAAAGGATACCCATATTCATATTTCTCTTCTCTGACTTAATATCTCTTCTCCGACTTAATATGTTAAGACTTCTGTTGAGTTAGCTGATACTTTATTACAACAACTATCCATATGGATTTATAGAATTTATCTGGTTCAGTTGCTTTCGGTACAAGTTTGGAATGCATTCTACTTAAAGGGCAGCCCGGTGTAGTAGCTCCCGCTTGCGCAGGGTCCGGGGAAGGGTCCGACCACTTTGGATCTTTAGTACGCAGCCTTTCCCTACATTTGTGCAAGAGGCTGTTTCCAGGACTTGAACCCGTGACCTCATGGTCACAAGGCAGCAGCTTTACCGCTGCGCCAAGGCTCCCCTTCGGAATGCATTCCACTTATCTTAAGAAAAAAAATTACAAGAAAAGAAGTTGCAGAATTTATAAGGACAAAAACTCAAGATAAATCATCTCGGTATGGGAGATGTAGTAAGTTCACAAAAAAATAGAAACCAAGTAATCATAATCAGAGTGGAGGCATCATTTTTTTGTTAAGTTCTATCGAATATATCAATATGTGAGCTAATCCTTGTACAGAGTAACTCTTAGCACGGTAGGTTTTAAAGTATTTCAGAGCAGTTCCATGAACTACTACCATAATGGGAGTGGAGGCATCATTTTTTTGTTACTCAAAGTTTTATAGGACTTCATTACAAGCTTCTTTCATATCAACTCCTAAATCTAGCTTTTACCAGAAGTCCAGAAACCAAAATCTCATCAAAACACCTCTTCGCCAACTCTGCAAAGAATATATGGGATCATTTATTCAATGCCCTATTACTGATACTCTCATGTCTTTAATCAGTTTGAACTCATCTGATATTTTAGGCCATCGTAGTTGTATACTTGTACTAGCATACAAATAGAAAAATGCAAAATTCTTTTTACTTTATTAGAAGTTCTATACTGGTAGTAAATTCACATGAATATAAGTTACTTTGCCATTCATTCAAGTCTACTGAGCGAGGCCTCCCACACCTCCCAAGGATGTGTCATATTTTGCTTAGAAACATTACAGGATATTATTGTAAAGTCTAAACTGATGTTTTATTTTGGAAGGTTCTAATCATTACCAAAAATAAAAGTCAACTAGTGTAAAAGTGGACACTATAAATTAGGCAAACAGTTTTCAATAACTGATCACATATAGCAGTAAATGCAGGTAGTTAATAATGTTAGTATAATTACTATGCATTACGAGTTTCTAATATCACCTTGGTCACATAACTAGAAAAATGAGTCCTAATAAATCTGCTGGCCGAACCTAGTAAACGGTGACTCATTCGCTATATTAAAGTACCATTGCACAAGATGGCATGAAGTAAGGCTGCATAGATCAGTGTAATGCAGGAATTTATGATCAAGTAGTAGAACAATTGCGACCTGGAGACCAGTGGAATGATGAGCATGGATGTTTCTGTCTGGCTACCAGTTTATGAGCCAGCCAGGAATGAACATCTTTTCTAAGCACCTAGAAATGCGACCCATTCAACCTTTAATTTTTTTTAAATCACCAGAAGAAATCAAAACTTTTTCTTTCTTAAGCCTGTGATGTTTTGCAAGCAATACACCACCTTGAGTCCTTGATATGGTGGCACGCCATGACGTAAATGAAGTACAAGTATGATGACAGTCTTACTCAACCTCTAATCTTGAACGGCTGAAAAGAAAGCTTATACCTGGCCCTTGCATGATCAAATTTAGTATACGTCACAAACTATCGACACAAATAATAATCCCAACCAGGGATTGTCTGATCGGTTATATAACCTCCCGTCATCGTGTTGGAGTTGGACAATAGCGCCAACCCAAACTCTATGATGGAAGAAACCAGTAGCACATATTTGGATCAATCTTTTTTCTATGCAAACAAATGCAGAATGAATTAAGGAGGCTACAACAAAGGTATATCTAAAGTTGTAGAGTAATTGAAGGAGCTTTCAGTCGAACGGGGCTGCACACAAGCCAAGAAGCTTGATGCATTGATAAGCAAACCATGTTACACATTTACCACCTCAAAATTCTCGTTAGTCCTAAATCAATAGATTCTACAAATCTAGCGCAAAGCAAAGGAGGTTTACCAAACGTGTTGTGCGTTGACCATACTAAGCTAAGCTACAACGTAAGGTCAGAAACTCCCCTCGTTGGTTAACCCACAAACCATCCGTCATAATCGAGAATCTACCACATTAATAGAACTAAATCGATAGATTCTGCTACAAATGAAGTCGGCCCTTGCTATGCACGCCCAAACACAAAGGAACATCATTACGGCGTCCAGCCAATCCACTAGAAAGGTCACACCTCTACACATCAAAATAGGCTATGATCAAACTAAAAATTTGTACGACCGAAACGATAAGACTCATGGCCAGATCTTCCCGTATTTGGGATACACATCTATGCATCAAAGGAGAGATTTTTCAAGCAAAAGGGGCAAGGCGGCACCTTTTTTCCTATCCTGCGCCCTCCGCCGCTTGCCGGAGGACTGCAGCAGACCGCCGTCGGAAAGGTACCCGTCGCCGGCGCCCCCAGCGTCCCCGGAGGCGGAAGCGAGCGCGGCCAGGTTGCCCATGCTTTTGCACTTGCGCATCACGTCCTCCCTCACCACCGGTGGGTTGGGGCTCGGATCCCGGTCTGGGGGATCCGACTGCGGCGCGGCGCCGGCGCAATGGTGACGCCGAAGAGGCGCATCCCAGGTGGGCGCGAATCTTGAGGCATCCGGCGGCCGGCTCCGACGAGTTGGGCGGTGGCGTTTTATTGGGAGGTGTCGGAGGGGACGAATGGGGACATCTTGGCAATTTATCGGACAAACAAAACAATTAGAGAGATTTTTTATTCATTTTATTATGTATTTTTTCTGAGTTGCTTTAGTACTTTTGTCCTTTTGTGGAAACCACCAATCATCCATTAATAAAATCCCTTCAACCTTTTGCCTCCATATTAATTTCTTGATTTCGTGACCCGCATTCACCCGTTTTAAAGCCAATACAGTAAGACTAGCCACAATGGGGTATCATAGGTGGTATCATGCATGCCATGTAGACAAAAAGCTGACGTGTCACTACAATTAATGATGAGAGAGGTGATAGTGCTATCATAGGTAGATACCGTAACATAACGAATTTCAATGCAAGATGAGTCTACAAGCTAATAAATACAATAGTATATGATACCACACATATGTTACTACTCATTGTGGCACTAATAATATAGACTAGTATCATATGCATGATACTAGTATATGATACTCTCCATTGTGACTAGTCTAATACACGTCCACCTGGAAAGATTATGGCGCGATCGTCCAAAAAATCTGGACGGCCGTGAGAGTGCATTGTGCCCCCACCCTCAATACTTGCAATGGTGATGTGATTGGACCACCTGTAAAAACTCATACGTAGATGGTCTTCCAATGTGATCGGTCTCGCGTTCTATGGCCTAGTTTAGGACCACACACAGACATGGGTGTGTCGTGCGCTTAGTCGATATGGATTGTGCGGTCTAGGGTTCTAAGATTTTAATATAGACCAGTTTTAATTGTAGACACAATGTCAGTGGCACTAAGATCAATAAAATGTTTATATTTTCGCACCGCTAGACAAATAAAACGAGTCTATAATTCATACATGTACAAGAAGATTAAGTAAATAATTTATGTGCACTTCCGCTTGACTTTCCATTGGGTACTGATCTTAAGGTGAACTTTAATCATGTATTTCTCACGAAATACTAAGTTAGACTAACAACTGGACAAAGTTTTACAAACAAAGAACTGTCAAATGAGGCATGCATCGATCGCAGCATCTTCATGTAAATTGTAATAAGCTTAACTTTCTTTGGTATGCCCTATTTTGTATTGCTTTTTTGTTTGGACCTCTCAAACAATCTTTATTATAATTAGTTGGATGTATGTGTGTTGCCACAATCCTTTAAGTTTTTTATCGCCACAAATTTATAGGTACTACACACACGAATTCATGTGTATAGAAAGAGATACTCGTGATACTCATGTATCAATTTTTTTATTAAGATTCTACATTGTTTAATTGTAATTCGGTGAAATTATCGTCACACGATAACAAGCTTGAGAAAAATTCCCGTTCTCTCTCCCTCCCTCCTCTCTCTTTCTCTCTCTCTCTCTCTCTCGGGTTGGTGATCTCACAGGCCGAGACACGTTGCGGCCCCAACTAGAGAACATGAGGCTCCTTGTCCAATTCTTCAAGTAAAAAATAATACCCCATTAAGATCCACCACAACTCATATTTAGATACAACAAATTTATGATTCATACTTTCCATATGTTATATAAAAAATAATTTCATTATTAAATATTATTTGTAGAAAGGTGGTGATTGGTTGATGACCTCTTCGCATGTCGTGGCCCTCTCTCTCAATGGCGACCAGAACCCTAGCCGTTACCATCCCTTCCCCACTCCCATAGAAGGCCGTTAGAAACTCGTGTAGCTAGGCATGATAGTGGTGGTTAGACCCCTCCCTAGTGCTTCTCCCGTGTAGGGTTCAAATATGGTACGGTGACCATAGATAGAGGATGTGAAGGTGGCTCTCCGACGAGTCATGTGGCGATGGTGTTGGTCGTGCTTATTGGCATGAGGGCGGCAAGGTGGAGGGCGGTGGGAGTGCGTAGTTAGCAGAGGAAATGACAGAAAACCACCACAATTGGGGCTGAGTTGTCTGGTTGCCACCGAAATTGAGCCTAGGGACAGAAAACACCACACATTGGGGCAGGAGTGTGACGCGGAGCACTGATTCTTGCGTTTAGTCGCGTTAACAATGTTTCTGGCTGTGCGGTCCCACTGTCAGGCCTACGTGGCCAAAAAAGAAAATAAAAGTCAAAAAGGTCAATGTTGTCTCCAATCGTCAACAGCCAGGCAACCTATTTCTCTTGTGCCCATTATGTCGAACACCTTGTATGCACCGACGCGGAGGAGAGCTCGACCGGGCGGCGGCCGGAGCGTGGCCGCGTCGCCCGGCAGCCCCGCCCGCTCCTCTTATCCGGCGAGCTCGTGCCGCACGTCCTCTGCCCCGGCGAGCTCGCGCCGCGTCTCCTCTTCCCGGCGAGCTCGCGCCCGGCGGAGGTGGTCGAGCTGGCGCGTACCAGGTCGCCGGTCGCCTCCTGCACCTATCCCCCGGCGAGCTCGCGCCTCCTCTCCCCCGGCGAGCTCGCGCGGCCGGGCCTGCTCTCCCACGACGTCTGCGGCGGCGGAGGAAACGAGGCTGCGCGGAACGTCTGTGGCGACGTCTGCGGAGACGCCTTGGTCGAGCACGGAGAAGCCTGGTCGTGCACGCCTTGGTCGAGCACGGAGACGTTTGTGGCGTCACTGAGCTGAACATGCAGGAGCATCTCCACTCGTGCACGCCGGTCACAGTTTGCGCTGGTCAGGGCCGTGCGCTGCGCCCGACGCCCTGCCGCGCAAGGTGCTCCACGCCGTCCTCGTCGTGCACCCGACGCCCTGCCGCGCAAGGTGCCTTGCCGTGCTTGAGCTCGAGGAAGAGGAGCAGCTCCTGCTACACCCGGTCGTGCTTGCCGGCGCCAGCGTCGACCTGGAGCTGGAGCTGGCCGTCCAAGCCCGACGAGCGCGGTCCCGCACCAGCCACGCCCATGAACTGATTCCGGCGGCCAGCGCGCTACACGGGAGGAGAGCAAGCTCCCTGGCCATGGCGTCCTTGTCCTGCTTCCCTAGCACGTGGTCGACAGCGCGACGGGCAGCTCCCTGGCGGCCGCAGCATCGGCGAGCACGCGTGAGCAGAGACGCGGGCCAGGGACGTCGAGCACGCGGTCAACAGCACGAGCGGCAACACCGGCGAGCGCGCAGAGCACCCGCGGCGGCCCTCCCCATCCATGAGGTGCAAGCACAAGCGAATGTTGACTTTTTGTTTGGCCACGTAGGCTCAGAAACGTTGTTAACCCGACTAAACGCAAGAATCAGTGTTCCGCGTCACACTCCTGCCCCAATGTGTAGTGTTTTCTGGCCCTAGGCTCAATTTCGGTAGCAACCAGACAGCTCATCCCCAATTGCAGTGGTTTTCTGTCATTTCCTCCCAGCGAGCTTTGTCACCGGGGGAACGGGAAGCACGAGGGGCCACACGAGCATAGCGTGGAACCCTGGTTAGGTCTTCGCCCATGCCTTCACCAGCCACACCAACACCCCGCTGGGAATATTGTCACTCGAGAGAATTCACAAGGACGGTAAGAAAATTATTTCATCTCGACTTTTAAGCAGCTACAATGTCAGGCCACAAGTCCTATACCTTCTAGAATGAAGGTGAGCTCACATGAACGCTGTCACACAAAGAGATTGTAGCACAATAAGCAGGGAAAACTTCAAAGTGAGCCCGGGCACGCCTGCTCTCGCATGTCGGCCTCTAACATGCATCCATAATACTGAGCAATAAGTGTCTCAGTAATTAATTAACCTAAATCTATTAGAAACTGACGATTTTGTCGGCCCTTTTTGCAGGGTGAACATGAACAAATCATAATTTTCAAACTGTGAAATGTATTAGACTATTTTTTCCATCGCAAAACATGATAATCAATTTCTAAATTGGGCTTCAGAACCATCATTTACTTAATTAATCCTAAATCTGCTACACAAATGAACATGCATGCATGCAGAGCATTTATTGCACCTGAATATAAAATGTTACATTTAACCACAGCCACTCGTTTCTGCAGGAGCAAGCGTGCCGGGTGCAATTCGTCCGTGCGGAAAACTTCGTTCAGATGAATATCAGCGATGGACAGGTATCAGTACGCCAAAAATTGTGCCCACGAACTTCTCCAAAGAAAAATGTGTATGCTTCTGGTGTTGGTTCAGAGTCCATGCAGAGATCGGGAAGGTCTTGCTCATCAACTGCTTACCCTGTACTTCTGCAAAAGAGAAAAAAATCCGGATTAAATTCCTCGCAATCAAACAATGCTGCCAATAGCAACTAGTGACAGTTTTATCTAGTAGGTCATGATTATCATGAGAACAACGGAAACAAAACTGCAATTAGAGTCAAATTGAACAAATATATGAAGCATGCTATGCCCATTTAATCGATATGCGTCACTACAAAGTTCCACTTAAAAGTGCAACTGGTAACTTGCTGCAATTGTTCAGTGTAGAGCACGGAATTTTTGATAAAAAGACCACTTCAACGAGTGGAGTCAAAAAATACCACCTCCCAAAAAAATTGTCAAAAAGGACCACCTGCACCATGGCGGCAGGCGCGCCAGGCGACACGTGCCGCCACGGTCGGAGGCGGCGTCCCTCTCACGGAAATTTCACGTGGGCTGGAACAGAAAACGGGGCTGGGTGGACCAGCCGCCATAGCGCATGGCGGCAAGCTGACTCTCGCACGGTGGCCACAGTGGCAGCATGGCCAAGCACGCTCGTGGCAGGACATGCAACATACGATCGCAACATGATCGCAGCTTGCCGCCATGCAACATGATCGCAGCTTGCCGCCACAGGGCATGGCGGCTGGGCCCATCATTTCGTCTTTTCACCCAACGTGCTGCCCCTGCCTCAGGCCGCAGGACTTGCCGCCACCGTCCGTGGCGGCAGGCGACACGTGTCGCCTGGCGCGCCTGCCGCCACGGTGCAGGTGGTCCTTTTTGACAATTTTTTTGGGAGGTGGTCTTTTTTGACAATCCACTCGTTGAAGTGGTCCTTTTAGTCAAAAAATCGAGTACGAGCATGGGGGGTGAGGATGAAATAAATTGATCGGTCTTAAGTGTATATGGAGTAAGTATGTAGGCAGATAACAGCTAGAGTTTCTATATTACATTCATCCATGCAAGTGAGTACAAATATTGTACCTTAACAGTGTTGAGGAGAACTTTGGCTTCATCGCTGGTGTTGAAGTGGTCGCGAACAGGCTGAAAATGCAATATGGTATTAGTGACATAAAAATGTATATATGAATGAATATGAGACATTCAAAGTTTCTGTAAAAGACTTGATTGAAACAAACCATAGGTGTCCAGATCACAAACAGGTTAATTCAAAACTGCATTTATAAGACACAAGATTGACAACTCAAGAATAAAAACGGGTCATCGATAATATTTGCTAGGAATGACGCAAATTACGAGGATGCAGAATGATCAAAAAATAACATCACAAATTCACAATAAAATCGACTAAACAATGAATCATGAGAAATGCAGTAGTGGAATGAACAAAACCAACAAGCAAAAACTGCAGGTAATGCTGAAAGAGTGCATAACTTTATAGTTCCTTAAAACGTGAGAAAAATAATACCTTCAATATTTCGTTGATCGCTTTGGCCAAAGCACGTTTAACGTCGGCAGGATGCAAAGCACCACTTGCATAATCAGCAGTGAGTTCATCCATGTTTAAAAATGTCCTGTTTAAAAGCAATCGTTGTTATAATTCCACACAGAAAGCTGGAGACTCAAAACTCAATAGTAAACAATTTTCAACAGAGATAAATTAAATGGATGACCATGTGTTTATTCAACAATCATAGATTATGGTGGCATAGAAATCTATATATTATATGACTCTCTCGCATAATTAACATTAGAAAGGAGTGTTTTGAACTGGTAGTCCAAGAAAAGAATATTACTTGTTACCGCCATTGTTTTCTTCCGAACCACCTCAAACCTGTCAAACCAAGGGAAAACAATGTACTTGATGTACTCCAGGCACGGATTTCCCTCAACAATCTTGGGAGGGCAAAATGCTTGCTTTATCTTCACATTTACCTGAGCCTGCAAGAAAATTGGTTATGTTATAATATCAGCTTAGAAAAAGGGCCAAACCTTTGACAGATAGATGTTGCGCATAAATTCCAGAGTTACTACGATAAACTGATGACTGTAGAAACTTCACGTAAAAAAAATACAGTGGCAGAAACTTATTAAAATAATAAAAATGCATTTCAACCCATATAAAGAGTGTAAGTAAATTTAAAAAGCCAAACCTAACATGTAATAGGGTGTTTGGTTAGGCTTTATTTTGGCTTTTGGCTTATAAGCCACAAAAGCAACTAAATAAGTGCTTTTGGCTTTTTCCAAAAGTTGGTTATTTATAGGTGCTTTTGTGGCTTATAAGCCAAACTCCAAAAGCCAAATATAAGCCGAACCAGACAGACTCTAAGTAGAGTGGCTAGGGCTTCATTTTCTTGCATAGCATTCAAGGACCATACTCCCTACAAGGCTACAATATCCTAGCTGAGTAATATCTTTCAACATTCAAACATACCACGATGAGGTTGCATGGACAGATTAGGTGTCACAACTTTTGGAGAAAAAAACAAGAATGTTAACGAAGAGAAAATATCACGAGAACCTCGTCATCTTCCATGAAGATAGCCGATGATGGATCACTCTTTGACATCTTTTCCTGGCCTTCTTTGAAACCGGGCAGCATATCTGTAGTTCACGTTAAGGAACGACTACTTTTGTACAGCCGGGCAGTGAACCACTATTCAGGAATCATAATACCATAACCATTGAGACACATATATTAACTATAACAAGACAAAACACAACACGGAAAAAAATATGAACAGCACAACAGTGGCAGATCAGGATACGATGTGACAGAATAATTGGTTTGTCCTTCCTTTTTATGTCATCGCAGTATTCCCTTGCTAACATGTTAACCTTCCTTTGGTCCATGCCCAACTGGCATATGTCTGCCTACACAAGGAAATGTTTAAGAGAGAATTAGTGACAGTCTAGAAACCTAGAAGAAATCTATACCATCTTACAATACCGAGTGAAATCAACAACTTTATTTACATTATGGAGAGAATTTAATTACTTTGATTTTAGAGAGGGATGTCTGCAATATAAATATACAAACCTTAAGGAAGAATATATCAGCACACTGCATGCAAGGATAGAAGATCTGTGCAGCAGTCAATTCCTCATTGTCAGCACGACCCATAATCGTACAACACCTGTGCAGTAAGAAAACAAATAAGATAACTAAACTATGTTTGAGTTTGAACTTTGGAAGTAAAGAATGATTTGAATACATGTGCCATCTAAATGGCTGTACCTCGTTATTCTCTTGACATTATTTTTCCTGGCAATGTCCATTACACGTGGCCAGTATTCATTTGCACGCCTGTTGATTTCTTCTGAAGACCATAAGAATTCAACACCATCCAGGTTCATACCAGCTGCTTTCCATATTTCAATCATGTAGCGCCCGACAGTCTGGATTTTTTTTAGGTCGCCACCCATCTTGTTGTTTAGCTGAGCAAACCAGTCTGCTATCCATATTTTCACTTTGCATCCCGCTCTGATCATCTTGTTAACATTAATTGTCTTCACAATACCCTGTGAATAGAACATGTGAAAATGTCTATCGTCAGCAAGTCTTGCTCAGGTCTTACGATCTGAAACAATTTGTGCATATCGGTCTCCTGCATTACTAAAGTACAATTTCCATAATTGTGTAAGCACCCTCAAGAATTGCTAAAGCACGTGTAAGATAAACATTTATACTAACATGTTTTGTTCTTATTAACACCGGACAATGACTCAACCAAAAATGCAAGCAGTGAACTAATCATTCTCCTTTCAGAGCCTGATTAACCGTGGTTGGGTTATCCAAACCAACTGGCGCTCCCATACAGTACCAGCCAGATATAGTGCTGGATAAAGAGGTGTTCAGGACAGTGCTCCTTATTTTAGGGACTTTTGTTGTTGACTTCTTTCTAGTTTTATTGATCCTCTTCTTCTGGCAATCTCTGTTTGTATTCTGTCCTAACACTTTGTTTTTGGTTTCTTATTCCTCCTCAGTGATTTAAGCAGTTTAATCAATAATCACTAGCACGAAAAAGAACCGGCCAGTCATACATAATCAGCGCATGGCATTCAGCCGGTCTGTTCCACATAATGATTGCGAGTAAAAAATGCAACTCGACTAGTCCTTGTTTTATGCATACAGAAAAAACTAAGCCATGCATACATCCAGTGCAAACACCAAGCTAGGTGGCATCATGCTAAGTGCTAACCTCTAATTTGGGTATCAAATTAGCTGGTCACTATATGCCTAGAGTACTACTGTAGGCACATATCACGATATTAGATGATAACACCACACTGACAAGTAAGACCACATGTCATCTTCATAGTGCACTCATAAAATTCGGTAATGACGTTAGTTTAAATCCGAAACTCCGGTCCACGAACGCTGCCTAGAAACAGAAGTTACTAAATGCTGCTGGTGGAGCCGCAATTCCGATTCGAAGTTACTAGAGGGGAAGGCGGCGAGTTTTGTCGAACCTGGGCGATGTGCATGCGGCCGGAGGGCTCGAAGCCGTCGTAGGCGATGGGGACGGGCTTTTTCTCCAGCAGCCGCCTGAGCTCGTCGGGCTGAATGCACTCCTCGCCGATGCCCTTGAGCAGCTCGACCCGCTCGTCCAGGGTCATCCCCGCCACGGCCCCCGC
This sequence comes from Poa pratensis, assembly GCA_947311845.1. NCBI lineage: Eukaryota > Viridiplantae > Streptophyta > Magnoliopsida > Poales > Poaceae > Poa > Poa pratensis. The sequence goes on from CAMZMU010000078.1 coordinate 44,966,398, forward strand.
GAGGTCCTCAGCGGCGGGGGCGGCGGCGGAAGAGGAGGCATCGGAGACGGGGAAGGGTCGGCGTCGACCACGGCTGCGGTGGAGGCGTCGGGAGCCGGCGATGGGTCCATGGTGGCGGCGGCGGCGGCGGCGGGAGACGAGTCCGGGGAAGGGTTTTACCCTGGCTCGGATCGAGTGAACGGATCGAGCGTTCAGCAGCGGATTCTTTAGGGAAAGAGCACGTTCAGCAGCAGATGAGGCCTTCTAGAAACGTGGCCCTCACGTTAGTAACCTATACTTTTGTGGGCTTATCGATTTGTGGCGTGCGATGTGCGTGTACATGGGCCTATACCACGTGGGCTGTCTTATCGCCGCCGCCTCATTTCCGTGTAGCCTCTGGTTTTCTATCGTACCTGGTTGGACCGGCCCAGCTAAGTCGCACGCACGCTCGCACGCTCGCTCGCTCGGGGAGCTCCCGTGGGTGGTGCTATACATCGCTTATTAGCGATGGAACGAGAGAATGCCGGCTGCACGATTGGTTTCGCGCGTGTTAAATGGGCTAGGCCCAAACTGTTCGCGCTACTGCATCCTTCCTTCGCGGGTATCGTTAGGGAGAGGGCTCCCTTTGCGAAGGGCACTGCAGCGTCGGCAGGGCGCCACGTGGAGTGTCTCGTGCGGACGGGACGACAGCAGCCCGGCGTGCCCCGCGTGCGCGTACGAGCGATCGAAGGCCCCAGCGTACATCCCCGTACGACCGGCCGCTCGCGCGAAGCCCAACGCGAAGCACCCCGCGCGCATCCGCCGGCCTGATCGTTGCCCCCCGCGGGTGTGATCGATAGGAAGACCCCGCGTGGCTGGCCATCGATCGTTGCTGTCAAAATAGTAACATCCGTTTCAAGCCCGAGGCAAGTACAAAATAGCAGATAGTACGGCAGCACAAAAAATGATCACGCTGTACAAATTATACAGAGAACACAAAAATAAAGGATGTACAAACCATCGAAAATAAGTAGTACAGATTACACAAAAATACGGTGTACAACATAACTTGGAGTACAGAACATATAGAGCACGATGTACATCCACACATGTTGTACAACTAGACATACACATGTCTTATAGACACAGGTTGTACAACTATACAAGCATATGTTGTACAATTACGCAGACATAGTTTGTACAGATACGGGTTGTACAACTAAACAGACACAGGTTGTACAACTATACATAACCGGATGTACAAAACAAAAGTTCGTCGGAACCTATCAACATGTGATCTAGTTTTGAAGATCTCGACGCGAGGAGTCCAAATATGAAAACGGTTCGTAATTTTGATAAACGGTTCTCGAGATATTTCGTTTTGAAGTTTCGGTTTCGAAAAATAAAGAGAAAACTGTCCTCCCACTCTTCCGTATCCCTTTCTCTCTCATACTCAAAAATACACAGAACAGGAAGTACAAAATAGATACAAGTGGGAGTAAAAAAAAAGTGGGAGTACAAAGTACCCATAACAGAATGTACAAACTATACATAACCGGATGTACAAAAAAAAGTTTGTCGAAACCTATCAACATGGGATCTAGTTTTGAAGATCTCGACGCGAGGAGCTCAAAAGTGAAAACGGTTCATAATTTGGATTTGCGGTTCTCAAGATATTTCGTTTTGAAATTTCGGTTTTGAAAAATAAAAGGGAAAACTAGCCTCCCACCTCCCGTATCCTCTTCTCTCCCATCCTCCCTACGTTTAATCTGGTGACGACACTTGGCGGACATGTAAACAACCACAGTGGACCGAGCGAGGAGAAGTCGACACTTGGCACGTTGAGAGTGAGCGTGAGGTTCCCTTTGCAAAGGGAACCCTTTTTCTAGTGATTTTCTTCCTTCGCGCTACTGTTTCTTCTCGCACGCTACTGTTTCGCTCGCTATTTTGAACTTTTGAATTTGAATAATTTTAAAACAATTTTTGTTTTGTGACGTGTTTCGTGAGCAAACTTTGAACTGTTTCAAATTTTCGAATCGGAACAAAATTCGAATTTGAACAAATTCGAATCGGAACAAATTTTGAATCAGAACAAAAATCAAATCCGAACAATTTTCAAATCCAAAAAAAATTCAAATTCGAACAATTTTAAAATCAGAACAAATTTTCGAATCGGAACAAAATTCGAATTTGAACAAAATTCGAATCGGAACAAAATTTCGATTTTGGAACAATTTTTGAATCTGAACAAAAATCAAATCCGAACAATTTTCAAATCTGAAAAAAAATCAAATTGGAACAAAAATTTGAATTTGGAACAAATTTTGAATCGGAACAAAAATCAAATCCGAACAATTTTAAAATCTAAACAATTTTCAAGTCTGAAGAAAATTCAAATCTAAACAAAAATCAAATCCGAACAATTTTAAAATCTAAACAAATTTTCGAATCGGAACAAAAATTGAATTTGAACAAATTCGAATCGGAACAAAATTTCGGACTTGGAACAAATTTTGAATTGGAAAAAAAATTCGAATTTGAACAAATTTTAAAATCTGAACAATTTTCAAGTCCCAAAAAATTTCAAATCTAAACAAAAATCAAATCCGAACAATTTTAAAATCCGAACAAATTTCCGAATCGGAACAAAATTTTGAATTTGGACAAGTTTCGAAAATAAACAAATTTGAATTTGAATTTTTGAAAGAAAAACGAAAATAAGAAACAAAAAGAATAACAGAAGAAAAAGAAAAAACAGAAACAGAAAACGAAAAAAAGAAACTGAGAAGAAAAAAAAGGAAAAAACGGGACATGCGCCGGCCCAGCAGCGGCGCGCTTCAGGCGGCGCGACCGTCCAGCGCCGCTGCTGGGCGGTATATAGGATTTGGCAGCTCCTATAGATCGCTTTCAGGCGATAGCTCGTAGCAGCGTCGCCTGCTACGTGCACCTATTGTGCTCGGCCCACATGCATGCACGCTTCCGTCGACTTTTTTTCTATTTCGTACTGTTTGTTCTGCCGCACTGTTTCCTTGGAATTTTTTCGTTAGTGTATTGTTCGTACCGTTCCCTTCAGCAGTACCAGTTACCGGGAGAGAAATGTTTTGAACAATTTTTAAGATGCGTCAAAAAATGGCTTGAACGAAAAAATGAATCATTTTGAAAAAAAGAAAACATGTTTCAACGATTTTAAGATGAGTCAAAAAAGAAAATGAGGGTAAACTGGAACTATTTTTGAACGATTTTAAAAGTGAACACAAAAAAACCGGTGAATGAAAACTATTTTTTAACGATTTTTATAATTGAACATAAAATGGGGGTGAACGGAAACTATTTTTGAACGATTTTTAAAGTGAACAAAAAAGCCGGTGAACAAAAAATATTTCTGAACGAATTTTTAAAAATGAATAGAAAATGGGGTGAACGGAAACTATTTTTGAACGATGTAAAAGTGAATAAAAAAATCCAGTCTCCAGTAATCTGGGCGAGTGACAACAACGTCTAAGGTTGTGGATGTGCTGTTGCCACTAGGGATAACCTAACAATGCTATGTCCACGGTCATATGTACTTGTTTACATTATGCACATTACTTAATGCGATTATCCGTTGCTTGCAACTTAATACCAACGGGGAACACGGATGTCAACCTGAAGGTGGATTATTAGTCATAGATGCGGTTGGATAACGGTCTATGTATCTTGTCGTAATGCCCAATTAAATATCATGGTAGTCATCTTGTCATATATATGCATTGTCATGCGCTCAATATTTTACCAATTGCCCAGCAGTAATTTGTTTACCCAACATGTCATTTATCTTTATGGAGAGACACCACCAGTGAACTATGGACCCCGATCCATTCTTTTACACTGATAAAACCACCAACTGCAAACAATTGTTCTCTTTTACTTTCTGCAATTAAATATTATTTTCCACACCATACGTTTAATCCTTTGTTACAGCAAGCCGGGAAGATTGACAACCTTCCTGTTTCGTTGGGGCAAAATAGTTTGATTGTGTTGTGTGCAGATTCCACGTCGGTCGCCGGATTCCCTGGTGTTGCGCCGTGCCATATTCCGCTACCAACATCCTTCTGAAGTGCTCCTACTCCTACTGGTTCGATAACCTTGGTTTCATACTAAGGGAAAACTTGCTGCTGCACTGCTTCATACCTTCCTCTTGGGGTCTCCCAACGAACGTGTGATTTCACGTCATCACACGCCTCGGTAAAGAACCAGCTGTTGGTTCGTGGACCTAGCCAGGCGTGAGGCCTAGGAGAGCCAACGATGATAACTTCTCTATCTTAATGCACCATCTGCGTGTTTAATCGGTGTGTCGCAAGGTCGACAGTGGTACAGCTTGGGAGCCCGTTCGTCCGATTGGCTTAATTTGTTCATTTACCGTTCTACTCCTTCCGTTTTATAATATGAAATGTTTTAGGTTTTAGCGAATGCATTGCGTACCCATCCGGCATAGCGATCATCCTACTTGGTTCGTCGCTCCTCCCTCTGACTGACGGTGGGTCCGGTCCCCTCTCCTGTTTGTGAGAGATTTGAGCTTTCTGGTTGTCCGATTTGTGAGAGATTTGACGTACTATTATGTCATTTTTCTTTTTCACTAAGTTGTCAGAGAACATGCAGTAAGACGGAGAGGCCAGTCCTGTCGACTCCAGGGAGTCGGCTGGATTGACGTGCAGTAAGACGAAGAGGCCAGTCCTGCCGACTCCAGTGAGTCGGCTGGATTGACGTGTTGTAAGACGGAGAGTGTCGCGTATCGGAACGCGGACACCGGGGATGCTAGGCATCCCCTATTTGTTCGGTAGGAGGGCGCGAGGTGCTCCAAATTCGGTCCCCGAGCTGAAACACAAGAACACAAGGATTTGCCCAGGTTCAGATCGCGTTGCCGCGTAACACCCTACGCCCTGCTTGTCTGGATGTATAGTTGAGGTGATGATTTACTGTGGGATGCCAACTAGAACTGCACTACTCTCGTGAGCAGAGGAAGAACACGTCCAGGGGTTCCCGGGGTGTTGTACCTTCAGCCCCGAGTCTAAGTGAAAAGCTCTAAGTGACTGCTAGCAATGGTGGTCTCCTCTCTCCACGATGACCATGGGCCTCCTTTTATATGCCAAGGGGACACCAACAGTGGTCATGCCGTGACGCGCCACCGAGGCAGGGCACGCGTCGCGCCCAAGCCCAGATGGCGCCCGTTGGTCGCCTTCGTGGCAGCGTGTCACCGCGTTGTTCTCCATGCCGCCCGTCTCGCCGGAGCCGAGGTTACGGCGATTCTGGTCTTGTAAACGGCCCGGGCATCACGCCGGGCGCTGCGCCTGCATCGAGGGGACAGCGCGTCGGGTCTTGTCGATGTCACGCCTGCACCCGGCAGAGGGTGAGCGGTGTTGTCCTTTGACGACTGCATCGCTTCCTTCCCTGCGAAGCAACCCTTGCCGGGCTGCGGTGCAGGAATCGTGTGCCACGTTGCTAACCTTTGTCTTCCCGGGGAGGCCAGTCCTGCCGAGATTCCCGGGGTGAGCTCCCAACAGACGTGGTCCAGGGTGTTCCGGAGGCCTCTTCCCCAGGGTCTTCTCCCGCACCTTCCCTGCCGTGGTTGGTTCATCAATGGCGCTTCCCTGGGAGCGCGCGCCCAGGGTGCGGGGAACCCCCGTTCTTCGAACGCCGACAGAGAGGCCAGTCCTGCCGACTCTAGTGAGTCGGCTGGATTGACGTGCTGTAAGATGGAGAGGCCAGTCCTACCGACTCCAGTGAGTCGGCTGGATTGACGTGCTGTAAGACAGAGAGGCCAGTCCTGCCGACTCTGAACTGAGCTACGTTTTTTTGTTGTGATCTACGACAAGATTTTTTAAGGTGGAAATCAAGTCGCTCGATGGAGTTGTCTGTCATTTAATGCAGCGGGTGGGCACTGTTTCTTTACTCGCTCCCCATTCCTGTTTTGTCGGCTCGGTGGTCGTCGGATTCACGTGTGTTTCTCACTTGTTCAAGTACGTACCTTCTCCGTGGTCGGTCCGTACATAATGCACTGGTATTACTCACCAGTTGACGTCCTCTCCACACCATCCGAAAAAGGTTATAATTTACGGTAAGGTGATGAAAATAAAGAAACAGTGACCACATAATGTCTAATGTATATATGTACTCAGGCATCGATTGTATTTGCGCACTGACTCAGGCATCGATTGTTGAGTATTTTTTCCGTGAAAAAAGAAAGGCATACGAGGTAACCTAGCTATAGGTAGTTCTGACGAGTCCCAGTTAACACGCTCACGCAGGAGCAACACAATGTCCTTAAGCCGATGTGGGGACCCCGGACTAGCTGTCCAAAATACCCGATTATGCTTAACACAACGATCCCGTGATTAGTCTGTCGTTGCACATAATCCGAATTGGATACCAAAGTTTACATCCATTACAATACCGAATAAAAAGTCTTACATAAATGGTCATTTAGACCAAGTCTTACATAGGTGCCTTCATGGGCCAAACCAAAATATCAGCGGAAGCTACGGCGTAGTAGACATCATATTCTAACGATGACGACCCGACAGGCAGCTGACTTGTGGAGATCCTTAGTTCGCATAGAAGTCGCCATACTCCTGCTCGGCGTAGTGCTCCTCCTCATAGTCTGGCTAGGACAATAGCCAGGTACGAAACCAATATGAGTACATTTGAATGTACTCGCAAACTACCCAACATGAGTATGCACTAGTTTTATTTTAACTTACAACTTTTATTTATTTAAAACATCTCTATATCTTTATTGAAAAAGGTAAGAAGAGTTTTATAACTATCTTTAAAAGAAGTCACCATCTCATTTGTTTCTCCAAAAACCCCTCCTTTTCCTGACCATGGCTCACCATGGTCCATTTATTCCAACAACTCATACCACTTCATTTGGTATAGTCGTGTAACACCATCACCATTTCAGTTTCTTTTAAACTTAAAAGCTTTTCCAAAAACTTGCACATGATCTTAGGACAGCCACCCAATTGTCCATATCCGAGGACTCGGCTATTCGAATAGTTTTGACCCTCTGCAGAGGTAGTACGCTTTTAACCCACATCCATCCGGTAACTCATCGTGTCAGCCACGTCCGCCATACAAGGTGTATGCGAAGTTGAGCCACCGACCCTAGCTTCTCCTTTGCTCATGCTAGTATAGGACCCTACCCATATGATAATTCCATCGACACTCAGTCCGGTCCCGTCGGCAACCCTAAGTGTGAGGACTCATATGTTTTTCCCGGCGACCACATTGATGAAGTCTTCAATCCTCCTCCTTATCTTTCCATAGAGTTTGAGCGAGGACCCAGGTCAGGGGAGTTCCCCAAACCATCCCCTCATGCATAACAGAGTCATCTCCGTCGATGAGCTATCCCACACTAATAAGAGCAAATTATATGACTAATCCCCGTTCCCATATGGGGGTAAATGTGGTCGCACAGATTAAGATTGGTTGTCATAGTACTAGGACACTGTGCATTTTTCATAAACATTCCCATTTTCCATTTCTCCACTTCAACACCGACATCTCGGCATTCCATAACCACACAAGTATTTTCAAAGAGTTTTGAATAAACAACATTGTTTCCCATCCTATAGTTTTATATAAACTACCTTATATTTCTACATTAGGGTGGCAAAATAATATTCATATCTTTTTGAAAAGGTTTTGTAAACCAATGCCTTAAGAGTAAATCATTTGATCAAAGTAGATGCATATGTATTTAGGTGCAAGCTCAGGGAGTAGCTTGCCTTGCTCGGCAAAGTGAACTTGGTCTTGATCTTCAGATTCAACAAACTCTCCTTCCTCGATAAATCCGACAGCGTTCTCGTCTAATTAATAAACAAACAAATACAATCAATCACTAAACTACTCAAGCAATCATCTCAGCATAACAACCATAACATCACAAATAGCTACTGCACACATCAAACATTACAATTTGGTTTCAAATTAATTGAACTAAACAATATTTATTTATGTCCAAAATTATGGCAGAAACTTGTGGAACATGTTTAATTGCACAACTTGAGTTCTATTGGTTACAAAAATACAAACTAAATTTCTATAGAAAGCTACTGATGTGTATAAGGCAACACAATTTGATTTGGACTAATTTGAGTTACCAAACTCCCTACACAATTATTTTAATCCAGTGAGTGATTAATCAAGTTTTGGCTACCAAATAAGTTCTGTTGATCCTAAACTTAAATCCTTTTAGGGGTGACTAAACATGGCTAAATATGATCTAACAAAATTGGTCCTAATTCATTTGGGTTAACCATTAAACATATTTAAATGTTTGAGTGTAGAAGGGTGTTTAAACTTCAACTTAATACTAAACAAATACTACTGCACAAATAATTCTAGCGAAATTAGGGAAGCTAATACAAGGCAGTACTAAGCTAGTAAAATTGGTTTGGAATTATTTGGACTAACAGAGTATCAGAAACAAACAAGTTTATAATTTAAACCTTCTGTAGTATTTTTAATAATACTTTTTAATTATTTATTTAATTAACATGAGACCACTTGGGTTGGTTAAACAATTTCATAAGCTTTCCAGAACAATTTAGTTTGATTTATTTGGATTCATAAATCTCGAGATATTAAATTTTAAAGTTGGACCCAGTACTGATTTCATATTTCAATTTAAACAGAGAAAACCTAGTTATGGATAATGTTTAAATTTCTGACTAGTGGGGCCTACATGGCAGCGGCATAGCGCGCGCGGAAATGATTTAAAACCTGACGAGCGGGGCCGCCGTCAGTCTCTCTCTCCCTCTCTCTTTTAACCGAAGCGGTACGCCACCGTTGATCGAAGATCAAACGGTCCTCGCTCGTCCACGTCGACGGCGGACGGCAGCGACCTAAATCGAGCGGAGCCGAAGCTCCGGCGACGGCGAGGTGGATGGATCTCTCACCTAGGGGCTCGGGAAGTCGTGGCGATGATGCAGATCGACGGCGGCGGCGTGGGGGAAGCTCCTGGCTGAGTTGCACTTGCCGGGGTGGACTGGTTCGTCGGCGGCGAGGTCTCAATCTTCCACGGCCACGGACACGGGCTCCGGCGAGGTCTACGGTCGCGTCTGGGCACAAATCAAAGGGGAAAAAGGGTGGGGTGAGTGCGGTGAGCTCGGGCAACAGCGTAGAGGCGTCAGAGGGGAGAATGGAGCAGCAGGACGGCACGGCCGTGGTCATGCTCACCTACGGCTCCGACGGAACTTCTCGGAAATAATCCAGAGCAGCGGCGGCTCAGCAGCCGCGGCTCTGCTCTCCTGGCAGTGTATGTGAGGTGGCGAAGCAAGGGAGGGAAGCAGGGGTGAAGGGTGTGGAGAAATTGCAAGGTGCGGGGTCGAGTTAAATAGGCGCAACGCCGGCGTACGGTGGTCGCAGTCCAGCGGCGTCCAGGGGGCGGGAGAGGCCGGCGCGTGCTGTCTGGGGGGTCCGGGCTGGAGCTAGGATGCGCGGGGTGTAGCCTTGCATGTCGAGGAGCTGCGAGAGGGGGCCAATTTGGCCGGCGTCGTCGAACTCCTCCGCGGCGGGCGTCGGGGAACCGCAGCGTAATGGCGATGGGAGAGGCACTCAAGTGCTCTCCTCTGTGAGGCAGAGGGTGCGGAGGCATGGGAGCGAGGGAGAACACGAGTAGGGGGGCCTGGGGGGCCTGGGAACGGCGAGGAGTGCGGCGTCCTGCGTCGACACGGCGACGGAGAGGTAGGGGATGGCGGTTTTGCAGAAAACCCCCTGGCTCTTCTCCTTTCTATTTCTTTCATTTGTTTTTCAAACCAGAAGCATTTCTCGATTTTATTTAGGGCACTGAATCTATTTATAAAAATTCAAGAAACTTTGTGAAGCCTTCCTTAGCATGCAGAAGCTCCACAAAAATTGGCGTTTAAAAAATAAAAATGTTTTGAATCATTTTTGTTCATAAGGTTTTAGTTATGATATTTCGATTTTTTTCCGATTGAATTTTACTAATGAATTTTTAACATAGGTGTAAAATATTATTTGAGAGAGATAAGTAGTAAGGATGAAATGGGAGGGTTTGCATTACCACTCCACTGAATTTTGTTTGAAACAATATGAGTTTCCCACTTGGAGAATTTGTGTGACACATGTCACATTCATTTTTCTTGTTTGAACTTTTATTTTATTCCTCTTCTTTTCTTCATGTTTTTCTTTAGAGCAAGCAACACACATTTAGCTAGAACTAAATAGCACAAGCAACAAGGATCAATTACCATAAGCAACAATTTACAAACAACACATAATAATCAACAAAAGTTTTTGTTGGCTCTCATTTTTGGAATAATAATAATGATAATATTTTTGGGATGTTACAATCCTTCCCACTTAAAATAAATCTCGTCCTAGATTTGCTAGGCTTAGGTTTTAAAGAGGTATGGGAATTCGCTCCGAAGATAATCTTCGCATTCCCAAGTTGCTTCTTCTTCACTTAAAATAAATCTCGTCCCTAGATTTGCTAGGCTTAGGTTTTAAAGTGGTTAGTCCACTGGACTTTGTAGAACTTGATCGCGCGTCTTCGGGTAACACGAACATCTTCTTCGAGAATCTTGAGGGGTCTCTCGCGATAAGTCAGGTCTTGGTTCAGGTCGATGGAGAGGTGGTCGATGTTTTTGAAAACATCAGGCTGGTCAGGAACTTCAAGACACTTCCGGAGCAAGGAAATGTGGAAGACATCATGATAATCTCCTAACTCCGGGGCAATTCCAGCTGATAGGATACTTCTCCTCGACGAGCAATGATCTTGAAGGGTCCAATATACCTTGGCGCTAATTTTCCTTTGACATGGAAACGCTGCATTCCTTTGAGGGGTGTCACTCGGAGATAAACATAATCTCCGACTGAAAGTGAGATCACGGCGCTTGGTGTCAGCGTAACTCTTCTGACGGGATTGGGCAGTTTTGAGGCGTTCACGAATAAGCTGAACTTGCTCTTCAGCTTCACGGAGGGTATCTGGTCCAAACAATTTGCCTTCTCCGGTATCGGACCAATTCAGGGGTGTACGACACTTCTTGCCGTAAAGGGCTTCAAAAGGGGCCATTTGCAGACTGGACTGATAACTGTTGTTGTACGAGAACTCTGCAAACGGAAGACAATCTTCCCACTTGGAACCATAGGATAGAACACATGCGCGAAGCATGTCCTCCAATATCTGGTTCACTCGTTCAGTTTGGCCATCGGTCTGGGGATGATAAGCTGTGCTAAATGCTAACTTGGTTCCGAGGGCTTCATGAAGGGATTTCCAGAATCTTGAGGTGAATTGCGTGCCTCTATCAGATACAATCTTCTTAGGCACACCATGCAGGCTTACTATTCTGGAAATATACAGTCTGCTAACTGGGCTCCATTGTGAGTGGTCTTGACGGGTATAAAATGAGCAACCTTGGTCAGTCGATCAACGATGACCCAGATTGAATCATGGCCTCGGTTGGATCTTGGAAGTCCGGTAATAAAATCCATTCCAATCTCATCCCACTTCCACTCGGGAATTTTCAAAGGTTGAAGCAATCCAGCGGGCCGCTGATGTTCAGCCTTGACTCGCTGACAGATATCACACTTGGCTACGAAAGAACCAATCTCTCGTTTCATTCCATGCCACCAAAATCTTTCTCGAAGGTCTTGGTACATTTTGGTTCCGCCGGGGTGGATTGAATAAGGGGTCTCATGGGCCTCCTTCAGGATTAACTCCTTAAGTTCCGTGACATTGGGCACACAGATACGGTCATTGAATTTCAGCACTCCTTCAGCATCTTCGGTAAAACCGGGTGCTTTGCCGAGGGAAATCTTCTTCTAATTCCTTCAATGCTTTCATGATCCTTTTGGGCTTCTTTGATTTGATCCATCAGGGTTGGGGTTAACTCTAAATTGGCGAGATAACCATGGCTAACAAGTTCTAGTCCAAAGTCTTCGAACTCTTTGAACAAGGCTGGCTGTTCGGCTTGGATCAGGGCATTCAGGGTGCAAGGTTTGCGACTAAGGGCATCGGCAACTACATTAGCCTTTCCAGGGTGATAATGGATTCCAATATCATAATCCTTGATTAATTCCATCCATCTCCTCTGTCGCAGGTTCAATCTTTCTGGGTGAAAATATACTTCAAGCTTTTGTGATCTGTATAGACCTCGCAGCGATGTCCCGCAAGATAGGGACGCCACGTTTTGAGAGCAAGAACAACAGCAGCTAACTCCAGGTCATGGGTTGGGTAATTCTCTTCATGCGGTCGCAACTGCCGGGACAGGTACGACACAACTTTGCCTTCTTGCATCAGAACGCAACCAAGTCCGAGGCGTGATGCATCGCAATACACGTCGAAACTCTGGTGACGTCTGGCATAATCAAAATTGGGGCTGAGGTTAGTCTCTTCTTCAATTCTTGGAAACTATCTTCACACTTCTGAGTCCATTCAAATTTCTTGTCCTTCTTCAACAGTTGGGTCATGGGTTTGGCTATACTGGAAAATCCTTCAACGAACTTGCGGTAATAACCGGCGAGTCCGAGAAAGCTTCGGATTTCAGTCACACTGGTTGGGGATAACCAGTCAACAATGGCTTGGATCTTCTCTGGGTCAACAGAAATTCCTCCGGCAGATACAACATGTCCGAGAAATGCCACTTCACTGAGCCAAAACTCACACTTGCTAAGCTTGGCATACAGCTGGTGCTCTCGGAGGTCTCCAAAACTAGACGCAGGTGTTCAGCATGCTCTTCTTCGGTCTTGGAATAAATAAGGATGTCATCAAGGAAAACTACCACGAACTTGTCGAGGTACTCCATGAAAATCTTGTTCATGAGATTCATGAAATAGGCTGGGGCATTGGTCAGACCAAAGGACATCACGGTGTATTCAAACAAACCGTAACGGGTGGTGAAGGCGGTCTTGGGAATATCTTTCTCTCGGATCTTCAACTGATGGTAACCTGTCCGAAGATCGATCTTGGAAAAGACTCGGGCTCCGTTCATTTGATCGAACAGATCCTCGATCTTGGGAAGAGGGTACTTGTTTTTAATGGTCACGTCATTTAGCTTGCGATAATCCACACACAGGCGTGTGGTACCGTCTCTCTTGTCCACAAAAATAATGGGTGATCCCCAGGTGAAGCGCTTGGACGAACAAGACCTTTGCTGAGCATATCAGCCAACTGCTTCTTCAATTCAACTAGTTCTTCCGGATTCATCCGATAAGGCCTTTGGGATATGGGGGATGTCCCTGGGATAAGCTCAATTATGAACTCAATATCCCGGTCTGGCGGCATACCAGGCAATTCTTCTGGGAAAACATCCTTGAACAGGTGAACAACACGGATCTCATCTAGGGCGGGTCGAGCTATGCTCTCATGGCAGCCTGGTTGGGAGTGGTTGGTTTCAGACACATACTCCACTTCTACTTCTTTGTCGGTGGTGACGGATACAGCTCTTCTGGCACAGTCTATTCGACCATGGTACTTGGCTAGCCAATTCATACCAAGTATAACATCTATGCCTGGGTTCCTAGAATAATTAGGTCGGCTGCAAATTTTTCGCCTGAAATCTCAATGGCAGTATTTGGACAAAATCTCTTGGTTTCTATGGTGGAGCCAGGAATTTGTATACTCAGGGTTTTATTTAGGAAGCCTTCTACTAATCCTCCCTTAGCGACAAACTCCTCGGTAACAAATGAATGGGTTGCACCAGAATCAAACAGAACAGTTGCAGGTACTGAGTTGACAAGGAACGTACCCAGCACAACATCTGGCGCCTCCTGAGCTTCTTCAGCATTGATGTGGTGCAGACGCCCTTGACAACAGCAGCATTTCCGCGGGGTGCGGCATTCTTGCCATTACCATTTCCATTGCGGCCTTGACCATTGTTCGGTGCATTGGGGCGCTGAACATTCCTCTTAGGATTGGGGCATTCTCTGGAGTAGTGACCTTTGTTGCCACATTCAAAGCAGACAACATTGGCATTGGGGTTGAAGTTGTTGAAGTTTCCTCTGGGACGGTTATTGTCATTGGGGCGGTTGAAGTTGTTTGGGCGGTTAGGGTAATTGGGGCGTGGGGCTTGGGGTGGACGATAGGCAGGCCTGGTGTTTGCTGAAAGATACGAGGTTTCTGGCTGCTCGAACCTTCCTGAGCATTCATCCTCCTCTTGCGACCTTCAACATAGACTTGCGCTTGGTCTCCAGCTGGATGGCTTTGTCCACAAGTGACTCCAGATCACGGAAGTCATGGATAACCAGAGCACACTGCAGTTCATCATGAAGTCCACTCATGAAACGCTCCATCTTCTTCTCTTCTTTGTCGGTGTCATCAGGAGCATACCGAGATAAGTCGGTAAACTCATCCAGATAACCGACCACATCTTACTTCCCTGCCTCAGCTTGCGGAATTCATCCTTCTTCCTCTCAATAAGTCCGCTGGGAATATGCTTCTTGCGGAACTTCTCCTGGAACTCAGCCCAGTTGATAACATGACCAGCTTGCTGGAGAGCCTTGGTAGTTTCCCACCAAGCTCTTGCAGGTCCAGCGAGATAGTGGGTTGCATACAGCACTTTCTCATTTTCTCCCACAGCAGCAACTTCCAGATTGTTGTCGATGGTGCGAAGCCAATCATCGGCTTCCAGTGGGTGAAGTCCCTTGGAGTAGGTGGGTGGGTTGGTTTTCTGGAAATCGCCTAAGGTGGATCGCTGGTTTCCATCGCCATTGCCATTACCACCATTGTTGTTGTTGTTGTTGTTGTTGTTGTTGTTGTTATAAGCGGCTGCGAGTTGTTGCAGGGCAGTGAGATGAGCCTGGCGCTCCTGCCGGGCATTTTCACGTTCCTCCATGATAAGCGCGAGAAGTTGGGCGGGGGTTGGGTCCGGTGGTGGTGGTGCTCCTGATCCTTCCGTTTGCTGCGACGGGGCGGCATCCTGAAGCACACCGGGTATAAGAGGCAAGGCAAGAAAAGTTCGACTAAGGGAAAAGACGATTTCAAGTGGTTGATTAATTTTAAGGATTATATGAAAATATTTCACACAGATCAAAAGACAAACATACTTATATTTCACAAACATCACATCAAGGAGTTCACAACAACATCAAGCTTACAACATCACCTTACATCTAAGATACATAGCATCTGGTTTCCAAAAGAACCACTACTTCGACTCGACTAGCGATAGGGGTCAACCTAATCCTGCGGTAGTGATCAAGTCACTCGCCTACTGAGGTGGAACCTCCAGCTCTAACACGTCAGCATCTGACTGGTAGGTGGCTCCTCGGGATCCTCCTCCTCGTCCTCGAGAACTGCCTCGAGTGGCTCCTCCTCCTCGTCAACTAACTCCTCCTCATCATCTCCTCCTCACAATCCATCTCCTCCACGAAGTCATCATCGTCACTGAGGAAAGCGTTGTTCTCCTTGCGGAGATCCTCGCCCTCCTCCTCCATCTCGTCAGTATGGTGCTCTAGATCCTCAATCAGCTCGTCCTGCTCCGCCACCTTCTTGCGGAGCTTACGATAGTCTTCCTCAGCTGGGCCCTCTTCCTGAGAAGAGCGACCTTCTCCTCCATCAGCTTCTCCTCGTTCTCGCGAAGCTCAACGAGCGACTCGCGGTCAAAGTGAAGCTGAATCCTAGTGCGCATCAGATCATCCTGAGTGCACTGAAGTAAGAGCTCCATGTCCATGATGTAGCTCCCAAACATCGGGTGGCAAGGGGAAGGAGTAGGGTGTCCGTCGCAGTTGCGCCTCCCGTAGAACCGGAAACGGGAATCTGCCAACTCCGCCTTGTGCTCCTCACAAAGTCGGGCTAGCATCCTCTGTGTGCAGTACAGAGACCGTCAACCCAGGTGGCCTCCTTGGTGGTGAAGACGAGCGTCCTGGAACTGGGAGACTTGATGTTCCTGCGAACTGACGACTTGATGAGCCAGCTCAGCCTTCCGACACCGTGAACGTCAATCTGAGCTCCCTCAAACTCTGGAGCGGGGCGACCTAACAGCTTGCTCAACTCGAACAAGTCCCTCTCAAACGTCAGCTTGCTATCCTTCTCAAGCTGAACGAACTCGGTCCAATGGAGTGCCATCTACAATTTTAAGCAAAATTTTAAGTTAGTGAGATGATAAGTGTACAAAATTTTAAATTTAGTGAGGTAACAATAAGCAGAATTTTAAGTTTAATGAGATGACAAGTCTGCAAAATTTTAAGGATACAAAGGAAATTGTAATGTTTAATGAGAATAAATTTTTGCATAAGTAAGAGGATTGGAGATAAGCAGTTTTCGAAAATACTTCACTCCTTTCTTTTAGAAATTAATCTTTTTGTAACATTTGTCTAACGACCATGCTAACTAAGGTTTCCTAAAGTCAGGATGGCTCTGATACCAAGTCTGTGGGGACCCCGGACTAGCTGTCCGAAATACCCGATTATGCTTAACACAACGATCCCGTGATCAGTCTGTCGTTGCACATAATCCGAATTGGATACCAAAGTTTACATCCATTACAATACCGAATAAAAAGTCTTACATAAATGGTCATTTAGACCAAGTCTTACATAGGTGCCTTCATGGGCCAAACCAAAATATCAGCGGAAGCTACGGCGTAGTAGACATCATATTCTAACGATGACGACCCGACAGGCAGCTGACTTGTGGAGATCCTTAGTTGCGTAGAAGTCGCCATACTCCTGCTCGGCGTAGTGCTCCTCCTCGTAGTCTGGCTAGGACAATAGCCAGGGACGAAACCAATATGAGTACATTTGAATGTACTCGCAAACTACCCCAACATGAGTATGCACTAGTTTTATTTTAACTTACAACTTTTATTTTTTAAAACATCTCTATATCTTTATTGAAAAAGGTAAGAAGAGTTTTATAACTATCTTTAAAAGAAGTCACCATCTCATTTGTTTCTCCAAAAACCCTCCTTTTCCTGACCATGGCTCACCATGGTCCATTTATTCCAACAACTCATACCACTCCATTTGGTATAGTTGTGTAACACCATCACCATTTCAGTTTCTTTTAAACTTAAAAGCTTTTCCAAAAACTTGCACATGATCTTAGGACAGCCTCCCAATTGTCCATATCCGAGGACTCGGCTATTCGAATAGTTTTGACCCTCTGCAGAGGTAGCACGCTTTTAACCCACATCCATCCGGTAACTCATCGTGTCAGCCACGTCCCGCCATACAAGGTGTATGCGAAGTTGAGCCACCGACCCTAGCCTCTCCTTTGCTCATGCTAGTATAGGATCCTACCCATATGATAATTCCCCACACTCAGTCCGGTCCCCGTCGGCAACCCTAAGTGTGAGGACTCATATGTTTTTCCCGGCGACCACATTGATGAAGTCTTCAATCCTCCTCCTTATCTTTCCATAGAGTTTGAGCGAGGACCCAGGTCAGGGGAGTTCTCCAAACCATCCCCTCATGCATAACGGAGTCATCTCCGTCGATGAGGTATCCCATACTAATAAGAGCAAATTATATGACTAAGCCCCGTTCCCATATGGGGGTAAATGTGGTCGCACAGATTAAGATTGGTTGTCATAGTACTAGGACACTGTGCATTTTTCATAAACATTCCCATTTTCCATTTCTCCACTTCAACACCGACATCTCGGCATTCCATAACCACACAAGTATTTTCAAAGGAGTTTTGAATAAACAACATTGTTTCCCATCCTATAGTTTTATATAAACTACCTATATTTCTACATAGGGTGGCAAAATAATATCCATATACTTTTTGAAAAGGTTTTGTAAACCAATGCCTTAAGAGTAAATCATTTGATCAAAGTAGATGCATATGTATTTAGGTGCAAGCTCAGGGAGTAGCTTGCCTTGCTCGGCAAAGTGACTTGGTCTTGATCTTCAGATTCAACAAACTCTCCTTCCTCGATAAATCCGACAGCGTTCTCGTCTAATTAATAAACAAACAAATACAACAATCACTAAATACTCAAGCAATCATCTCAACATAACAACCATAAACATCACAAATAGCTACTGCACACATCAAACAATACAATTTGGTTTCAAATAATTGAAAAACATATTTTTTATGTCCAAAATTATGGCAGAAACTTGTGGAACATGTTTAATTGCACAACTTGAGTTCTGTTGGTCACAAAAATACAAACTAAATTTCTATAGAAAGCTACTGATGTGTAGAAGACAACCAATTTGATTTGGCTAATTGGAGTTACCAAACTCCCTACACAATTTGAATCCAGTAGTGATTAATCAAGTTTTGGCTACCAAATAAGTTCTGTTGATCCTAAAATTAAATCCTTTTAGGGGTGACTAAACATGGCTAAATTGATCTAACAAAATTGGTCCTAATTCATTTGGGTTAACCATTAAACATATTTAAATGTTTGAGTGCAGAAGGGTGTTTAAACTTCAACTTAATACTAAACAAATACTACTACACAAATAATTCTACCAAAATTAGGGAAGCTAATACATGGCAGTACTAAGCTAGCAAAATTGGTTTGGAATTATTTGGACTAACAGAGTATCAGAAACAAACAAGTTTAGAATTTAAACCTTCTGTAGTATTTTTAATAATACTTTTTAATTATTTATTTAATTGAATGAACCAATTGGGTTGGTTAAAATTTTCATAAGCTTTCCAGAACAATTGAGTTTGATTTATTTGGATTCCTAAATCTCGAGATATTAAATTTTAAAGTTGGATAGTACTGATTTCATATTTCAATTTAAACAGAGAAAACCTAGTTATGGATAATGTTTAAATTTCGGACAGTGGGGCCTACATGGCAGCGGCACAGCGCGCGCGGGAAATGATTTAAAACTTGACGAGCGGGGCCCACCTGTCACTCTCTCTCTCTCTCTCTCCTTTTTAACCGAAGCGGTTACGCCACCGTTGATCCAAACGGTCCTACTGCTCGTCCACGTCGATGGCGGACTGGCGGCGACCTAAATCGAGCGGAGCCGAAGCTCCGGCGAGACGGCGAAGTGGATGGATCTCTCACCTAGGGGCTCGGGAAGTCACGGCGATGATGCAGATCGACGGCGGCGGTGTGGGGGAAGCTCCTGGGTGAGTGTGCACTTGCTGGGGTGGACTGGTTCGTCGGCGGCGAGGTCTCAATCTTCACGGCCACGGACACGGGCTCGGCGAGGTCCTACGGTCGCGTCTGGGCACAAATCAAAGGGGGAAAAAGGGTGGGGTGAGTGCGGTGAGCTCGGGCAACAGCGTAGAGGGGTCAGAGGGGAGAATGGAGCAGCAGGATGGCACGGCCGTGGTCATGCTCACCTACGGCTCCGGCGGAACTTCTCGGAAAAAATCCAGAGCAGCGGCGGCTCAGCAGCCGCGGCTCTGCTCTCTGGCGGTGTATGTGAGGTGGTGAAGCAAGGGAGGGAAGCAGAGGTGAAGGTGTTGTGGAGAAATTGCGAGTGCGGGGTCCTGCGTCGAACGGCGACGGGGAGAGGTAGGGGATGGCGGTTTTGCAGAAAACCCCCTGGCTCTTCTTTCTTTTCTTTCATTTGTTTTTCAAACCAGAAGCATTTCTCGATTTATTTAGGGCACTGAATCTATTTATAAAATTCAAGAAAATTTGTGAGCCTTCCCTTAGCATGCATAAGCTCCACAAAAATTGGCGTTTAAAAATAAAATGGTTTGAATCTTTTTTGTTCATAAGGTTTAGTTATGATATTTCGATTTATTTCCGATTGAATTTTACGATATGAATTTTTAACATGGTTGTAAAATATTATTTGAGAGAGATAAGTAGTAAGGATGAAATGGGAGGGTTTGCATTACCACTCCACTGAATTTTGTTTGAAACAATATGAGTTTCCCACTTGGAGAATTTGTGTGACACATGTCACATTCATTTTTCTTTTTCAACTTTTATTTTATTCCTCTTTTTTCTTCATGTTTTTCTTTAGAGCAAGCTAAAACACATTTAGCAAGAACTAAATAGCACAAGCAACAAGGATCATTTACCATAAGCAAAAAATTTACAAAAAACACATAAATAATCAACAAAGTTTTTGTTGGCTCTCATTTTTTGGAATAATAATACTGATAATATTTTTGGGATGTTACAGCCGATGACCCTGGAAGGTGACCTCTCCTTATATTATGCTGGCAGTTTAATTTGTTGACGGGTTCCGAACAGCACCTGTCCATACCGATTTTGACAGAATTCCTCCTTCACTACGATCGTCCGAAAGATTCGAGGCCGACTCCAGGGAACTGCCGGGATGAGACACACATTCTCTTGCGTGGCAAGTTCGAGTTCTGTCGTGGGGTAGATAACACGGCAGATGCTACTTTGGGGTAGCTTAATTGATGGGCAAGGCGACTCTGGTCTGGGAGATTGTTTAGCATTGCAGGGACAAAGGGTTTACCTAGGTTCGGCCTCTCCATTGGAGATAAAGACCTACTTCCTGCTATCTTGTTATTGATCTCGATCTCGATAACCCGGCTACGACAACAGAGCCGGATCTCGATCTAGGTTACAAGGTTCGCTTGGTAGCGTAGGTTTCTCTCTATGATTCTCTCGCCTAAGCTTGTATCGTAAAGGTTCTCTTAACTAGGGCTCAGGGACCGGTTTATATAGATGACCGGGTCTCCTGGCGCTTTACAAGATAAATCCGGGTTCTACCCAGACTCGGAGTCCTACTCTAGCTCTTCTGGCCTTCGTGTCCTCCAAGTCCTGAACCACCTCTGGTCTTCTAGAACCTTTCCTTCCTGAACCGGGTTACCGCCAAACCTACTGGCCCAACGACATAACCCGGCCCATGCTGATGGTTAGCTGGCCTGGTCGGGCCTCCTGCCTGGCGGGTCACGCTTCCCTCTTCATGAGCCTACCGGGTTATTATCCCCCCATCAGTAGCCCCCAGGTTAACCTGGTTGCCAGGTTGACATGTTCTGCTTCTATTCTAATATTGCTTCTTTAAGCTGAACTGTTATCTTGGTCAGCGGGTTAACCACCTGAAACACAAAATAATATACAACAAGTTTAATGCCAGGTTACCTCACTTTTCTCCTGAGCTTGGCCAGCCTTTCTTGGCGACCTAGGACGTAACCCGGTTCAGATACACCGGGCTCATATTCCACCGGGTTTCACTTTCGACACTTAGCGAAAATCACAACTCTGTTGCGGCCTGTTACCAGTCATAAATGTGGCCAAGGATATTCCTTTTGCCTCTTATGCTCGACATCAACTCCCAGGAGAGGATACTTATCTTATCCACTCATTTTTTACCTCAATCCCCTAGGGTTTTCACCACGGTTATAAATAGAAGACCAAGAGACGCACAGTCATTTTCCCATTCCGTTCATCTTCGTCATCTTCCTCGCGCCCACACTGTAGCAACCGCGATTCCCTCTCAAATCGAGCCTCCAAATCTCCGCGTAAAGATCCGCAGGTACGATTTCCCTCACGCATCCGTGCTTCGCATTCGATTCCACTCTAAATCGCGCCCAAATTTACTTCGTATTTTCCTCTCCGCACATCCGCATCTACAGCTAGGTTCCTCATCGCCATTTTGCAGCCAGGAAACCTCGAAGCTCCGCAATCATGGTGAAGGAGAGGTGAAGGCTGGGGGTCCCCGGCCGCGAAGAAGATCGCGAAGAAACCTCCCAGCTCCCACGCTGGTGCATCTGGCTCCGCCGCCCCCGCTGCTGCTCAGGTCAACTGGACCAGGTCCACAGTGACAAACCTGATGCTGCAAGAATATGTGAACTGCGGCGAGCTTCCCCCCAAAGAGGAGATCCACTGGCGTGCGCTGGAAGAGATCCGCCCAACCCCAAAGACGGTGAGGTCGTCGTTTCCTTGATCATGTTCAGCGTGGTCTCCCCGCCCCCGGGTTCCCTATTTTTCCGCCGGGTTCTCAAATATTACGGCCTTAGGCCCCAGGACATAGGCCCCAACTCTATATCAACATCAGTAACTTTGTTGTCTTCTGTGAGGACTTGCAAATGGCTCCTAGCCTTGATCTTTTCCTCGAGTTTTTCTATTGCAATCCATCTCGCAAGGACCAAGTGATCCCGTACGGTGGAGTTGCGATCCAGCGCCGCAGGGAATGCGATTTCCCGGCTCTCGCTTTAGCCAGTCACCCTAAGGGGTGGCAAAACACTTACTTCTATTGCAAAGACACCTCACCCGAGTCAGACGCTCGTTACCACTTCCCGCTTTCCGAACTCGGGCCTGACGTATGAGGCTAAGATGAACAGTTATGCTGATGATGCTGACCGAGTCAAGCTCGAGCCCACACTTCGCCGGGCCAGAGCTTACTCGCCCATGGCCTCAAAGGAACAGACCTTGTCAAGTGCTGGATTGGTTGGTTCATTCAACCACTCAGCACAGGACCCGGCTGTTGCCAATACACTGGGAAACCACTGATAGCATGCGTTCTCTGAGATGACGCTAACTGATGACCAAGTTGTGAAGAATGCCAAGAAACTCCTTGGCGAAAACAAAGCTGCCATTGCACTGACGGGCTTGCCCCATTTAGTGCTAAGAACAAACCCTCCACGGTAGAAACCAATCCTCACTCATTTCTGCTAACCGTAACCCGGTAATTTCATCCATAACATCTTACTGGTTTAACTTCTTTTTCCCAGGACTCCAAGTGGTGGAGCGTGGATTTTACTCCCACATCCTCTCCTGATGGAGAAGACACTGAATCCAGCGAAGAAGAAGAAGAAGAAGAAGGTGAGCCTGACTCCCAGGCCGGCTCTTCCTCGACCTAATTAACAACGAAATATCGGGGACTCTTCTACTGATAACCCGGCAAATCTTATTCCAGGCCCTACTGACCCGGCTTCTGACGTACTGCCGGGTCCCCAAACTGCTGGACCTCCTACTCAAAAGAGGACCCGGGCCGCCATTGCTAAGGTGCCATACTCTCGTTTCTCAATTTATATGATGAACTCATCTCAAACCCAAGCAAAACACAGGAAACAGAAGCTGAGAAGGAGGCTGAGGCGAACAAGAGGCGCCGAACCCGATCTTCTGCAGCCACGTTTCCCTGAGCCCAGGTATCCCTCAACGCTCTTTATCAAGCTGGGCCAAATCCATCCAGAAGACGCCCAGCAAAAAGTACCCTTTAGCTGGCAAGATCCGGGTTGCTAAACCATCTCGTTTATCAGATTCCTCCTCGGATGGTGTTAGCACACCCGAGGACTTCCAGATCAATGCCGGGTTAGAAATACTCTCCCATTATTCCATTATTCAGTACTTTTGCTGTCTTTTTTGACTAACCACTTTCTTTTCATTTCAG
Source organism: Poa pratensis (assembly GCA_947311845.1). Classification (NCBI taxonomy): domain Eukaryota; kingdom Viridiplantae; phylum Streptophyta; class Magnoliopsida; order Poales; family Poaceae; genus Poa; species Poa pratensis. The sequence continues at coordinate 44,989,603 of CAMZMU010000078.1, forward strand.
TGCCAAGGCCATCATGGAGGAAGACTCGGACTCTCCTCCAGCCGCATCTCCTCCCCATGCTACCAGAACCTTCTCCAACGGAGGTACACGTCGAGGAGCCGGCTCAAAAGGAAGAATCTGCTGCTGAGAAACGTGGTTGCATCTCCACGAAGCCCTCCTCCAGCTGCTCCACCACACCATCCCCCACTACCAGTCACCCGGGTTAGGGTCTGGCACCAAAGAGGATGACCAGGAAGTGCTGATTACCGGTCTAAACAAGGCCCGGCACCTGGCGTCTCCAAAGTCATTGCCAAGGTCACTGTGCCTGAAATTAAACTGGACCCCTCTGCCAAAGGCAAAGACCCAGTTCCTTCTTTGGACTTGGCGGCTCTGGACTCCATGTCCACACGTCTCTTTGCGAAGAATATTTCACTCGCCTTGCTCACCACAAGAATCTGGAGACTGAACTTGTTTCCCTGATCCAGAAACGATACCAGGTACTCATTTTTTCTTGCTACCTCTTGCATAACTATACTCTGCCTAGCCCCCAAGCTCCAAGATTATCACCTATTGATGAACTTGGTGCTTGAAAAACAAATGCCGTAGATAAAAATTTCAGCCCTGTAGCCCCCAAGGCCCGGTTGTCTGTTTACAACAAGCTGGGACTTAAAACTTCATCACTTAAAACTGCTCATCTTTCAGAACAAAATTTGACACTGTAGCCCCCAAGTGCCGGGTTAGCTGTCCACAGCTACCTGGGACTAACACTTAGAAAATTTCAGACTTTTGCGCATGTAGCCCCCAAGTGCCGGTTGCACGCCTGCGGCGACCTGGAACTACACCTTACACCCTGAGAAACTTAAAATGTATAGCCCCCAAGTTCCGGGTTAACTTTCCTTCAACAACTTGGGCTTAATCACATACTACTCTCTGGTTGTGAACAGGAACACGTGAGCAAAAGCAGTGAAGAAATTGCCCGGCTCCAAGGAACTTGAAGGCCGAAACTGAAACCCGGGCTGATCATGCAACCCAACTTCAGGCCTTAGAAGAAAAAGTCACTGCTCTGACACAAGAAAATTCTGACCTGGAGAGGGATAAGCAGGAGCACGAGGAAAACTTCCAGGAGCAACTGAACACACTGCAGAAGCAGCTGAATGACACCACCAGTGAGCTGACCCGGCTCAAGCAAATGATCTCCTACATGGTCTCCTCACTAGTTGGTAAGTTTAAAACTCTCTAACCCGGTAAAACTAGCACACTTCAAACCCGGTTTGTGAATCCTCACTTCTTTGCTGTGCGTTTCCACTCAGGTCCACGCGATGGCAACATGCGCAAGACTGCTACTGAGAAGATCAAATGTATGTACTCACTGGTGCGCCAACTATACTTTGGAAGCTGTGAAGTAATCAAAGCAGCCAGGAACTGGGAGAACCCGCCAAGCACATATACTGAAGTGCTTGGACACTTATCAACTATGCCAGGCTGGATCCACTTGTTGAAGAGATCCTTGCAGAGCCGGGGTGATGCGCGGTCTTGCTTTGGCAAAGGCCTACCACCCCAACCTAGACCCGGCTCCACTTGCTTCAGGCTTTCCCCAGTACAATGCTGATGGCAGCAAGTTTGATAAAAAATCCTTCAGCCGGTTGCGAAGCAGACCCGGTACGTAGCCACAAAAATTGCCAACAGCTTGACGCTCAACACGCTGCAGTATGGCTACAATAAAGCCAATGAAGAGGTCATTGACGATGAACCACAACGTATTGATCTTCTGCAAAGCTACAAGGACTCCATCGCTGCGGATAAACTGCTCCCATTGCATCTACTGCCCCAAGCTCATCTACTCCAACCGTGCCTCCACCCTCGCGAGCTGCAGTGGAAGATGAAGATGAAGGTTATTTCCAACCTCTTCACCTTGTTACCTGGCGCGGAGATGAAGCCCCCAAGACCCGGCTAGAGAGCAAAGCAACAGAAGATAACCCGGCGAGCGCCAAGGATGACCCCCCACCAGCCAAGACTACGTCCACAGACCCGGCACCTGAGCCGGTGCTTGAAAAACTTATGCAGACGCTGCGTCGCTGCGAAAAAACAATCTTTATTCGGCCCTTGGGGCAATTAATGTAATAACTTAGCTCTTTTGATACTATGCCTGCGATGATGTGCGTACGCACTGTAAACCTTTATGAACCATGTGAAAGCTTTTGTGTCCAAATACTTGTCTGTCTATGGTTTTGATGACCCTTTTGATTTCTTTAACTGTGAGCCGGCTTTCGCATGGATACCCTGTCGCAACTTCGCTGAGAAAAACAGGGTCGAACCAAGTCCCAATGGGCCTCATGGTTGATTGAATTTCCAGGTGAGCAATCAGGCCATATAATTGCGAGTCACATCAGCTCAACAGCAAGATAACCAAGAATAAACTAGTGGCATAAAAGCCGGGTCTTGGGATTGCAGCTGCAAACTATTCAAGTAAGAGCCCCCAAGACCTGGATCAATGTTTATAAAGTAATGGCTTAACTATGCAACATTACCCCATTGATCCACATACTGGTGGACACGCGCTCTCTGGGCGTCCTCAAAGATAAAAAACAACTATAACACTTGTTCTATGACAGAAAACATAAACAACTAATACTTAAACTTAACATGCATGCTACTGAATCCAAAATACTAAAGCTAAAAACTGCTCTTACCGGGTCACAAAAATTTCGAGACCGGATAATCGTATGAGCCGGGTCTTGGGGAAAAACTTTGCCACCTCAATGACCAGCCCCCAAGACCAAGCTGAACAAAAAACTGCTACGGCATACATGTAAACAAAGAAATAATCGGCTTGCCAATATAAACTGAGACTGAAACAAGACAAATTTTGTTCAACCTTTACTTTATTGATAGAAAAGGTTAGGTCAGCAAGCCGCCTCATTAAAAACCTTCCAGCCCCCTTAGGTACCCTGGTAAGGAAAAGAGCGCGTCTGAAACCTGCTGCCTGTTACATCGTGTGTTACATCTCATATCTCTTTCTCATGCTAAGTATAATATGGGCGCAGCTGGGCAATGTTCCATGGCCTCTCACGCTCTTCTAATGAAAGGTAGAGTGCGCTGTGTCATTTACAGACTCGGACTTTTCTCTAGCATCCACCAAATAATATGAACCATTGTTCAATTTCTTGCTTATGATGAAGGGCCCTTCCCAAGGAGGAGATAACTTGTGCATCCCTTCCTTGGATTGCGTCCATCGCAGCACTAAATCTCCCTCCTGGAAAGTGCGAGTTTTAACCCGGCGACTGTGATACCGCCTCAAATCTTGCTGATATATTGCTGATCTCTCCAATGCTTGTTCTTGTTCTCCTCTAGCAGGTCCACAGAATCCTGCCGGGTCTGTCTTTTCTGTTTCAACGTAAGCCGCCACGCGAGGCGAGTCATGAATTATATCACTTGGCAAAACTGCCTCTGCCCCATACACCATAAAGAAGGGGTCATCTTGGTGGATCTGTTTGGTGTTGTGTTGATTCCCCAAACTACTGATGGCAACTCCTCAACCCACGCTCCGCGGCTCTGATGCACGGACCCGGAGACGTGGTTTCAAACCTCGAAGCAACTCCTGATTTGCTCGTTCTACTTGTCCATTGGCCTGCGGATGAGCAACTGAAGCAACATCCAAACGTATACCATTGTTTCCACAAAACTTTGCCATCTCTCCAAGAGACATGTTAGTGCCATTGTCTGTGATGATACTATGAGGATATCCAAACCTGTGTATGATCTGCTTCAAAAACTTGACTGCTGTAGCTGCTTCACAATTTGTAACAGGCATCACCTCAACCCACTTTGTAAACTTGTCAATGGCAACCAAGAGGTGGGTTTTCTTGCAAGGAGACATGCTAAAAGGACCCACCATATCAAGCCCCCAAACTGCAAAAGGCCAAGTCAAAGGTATTGTTCGCAACTCCTGAGCCGCACATGAATTTGCCTTGCGTATCTCTGGCAACCATCACACCTGCTTACCAGGCGCTCTGCATCGCCCTGGGCTGTGAGCCAAAGAAACCGTGTCTGAAAGCTTTTGCTACTAAAGACCTTGTTGAAGCATGATGACCACAGTCTCCCTCATGAATCTCTTTCAGAATTTGCCGGCCTTCCTTTCCAGACACACATCTCTGAAACACTCCGGAAACACTTCTCTTATATAACTCGCCATCAATAACCACGTAAGCCTTAGCCCGGCACAATTTGCCGGGATATAACTTCCTGCTCTGGCAGCTCTCCACGCAAAAGATATGCCAAGTAAGGTTCTGTCCACTCTGGAATTTCATGAGTTGCTGCTACTAACTGCGAATCCGGGTCCTCCTGAGCAAGTTCTTCCACGTCCTGAAGCTTACTGATGGAGTCCATAGCTCGTCCAAGAAAACATTAGGTGGAACCGGCTCTCTGCGTGAGCCGAGTCTTGATAAAGCATCTGCAGCATCATTTTTCCTGCGATCAATATGATCCACCTGATAGCCTGAGAAAAACCCGGCTACCCTGTCCACCTCTCTTCTGTAAGCCGCCATTGTTGCATCCTTTCTATCCCATGTTCCTGAAACTTGCTGTGCCACAAGATCTGAATCCCCATAGCAATTGATATGCTTGATGTTCATCTCCTTTGCCATACGCAAACCATGCAACAAGGCCTCATATTCTGCCACATTGTTAGAACAATCAAAGTGAATCTGCAAAACATAGCTCAACTTATCACCCTTGGAGAAGTTAACACAACTCCAGCTCCTGAACCTTGTGCTTGTTTAGACCCGTCAAAGTGCATGACCCAAGGCCTGAGACTCGGGGTAAGGGGTGGTGCACTCAACTGTGTCCAATCATTAAGAAAATCAGCCAATGCTTGAGACTTGATAGCTGTGCGAGGCACATAGTCAATGTGGTACGGCCCCATCTCTATTGCCCACTTGGCAATTCTTCCTGTAGCTTCTGAATTTCTGATGATATCTGCTAAGGGTATTGAACTGACCACTGATTGGATGCTCCTGAAAATATGGTTTCAACTTTCTACTTTGCCATGAAAAACACCAACACTAGTTTCTGCCAGTGTGGATAGCGCTGCTTGCTTCTGATAACACCTCACTAACATAATAGACCGGCCTCTGAACCGGGTTTTCCTTGCCTTCCTCCTTACGCTCGACCACCACCACAGCACTCACAGCCTGAGGCCCGGCAGCGACGTATAACAACATGGGTTCCTTGGGACCCGGGCCGCCAGAACTGGCGCTTCTGATAACTGTTTCTTCAGAGCTTCAAATGCCTCGTCTGCTTCCTGATTCCACACAAAGTTGTCTGTTTTCTTCAGTAACTTATACAAAGGGATTGCTTTTTCTCTCCGAGCCGGATATAAACCGCTTAGCGCAGCCACACAGCCTTCAACTTCTGAACATCTGCCAATTCCTCTGGTTTTTTCAAACTTTGGATGGCTCTGATTTTTTCCGGTTTGTTTGCCTCAATTCCGCGCTCTGACACAATGAAAACCAAGCAACTTTCCCGCTGGAACTCCAAACACGCACTTTGTAGGATTGAGCTTCATCTTGTACTTCCTCAAATTTTTGAATGTTTCTGTAAGGTCACTAATAAATGACCCGGCTTTTTCTGACTTGATCACCACATCATCCACATAAGCATGCACATTGCGTCCAATCTGATCGTGAAAACAGTTTTGGATACACCTCTGATAAGTTCTCCTGCGTCTTCAACCCAAAAGTCATGGTCTTGTAACAAAAAGCACCAAAGGGGTGATGAACGATGTCTTTTTCCCAATCCTGCCTATTAAGCTTGATCTGATGATAACCTGAATATGCGTCCAGAAAACACAAGAGCTCGCTGCCCT
>CAMZMU010000078.1:45026177-45143544 GCA_947311845.1 Poa pratensis
ACTCCCGGTGTCCGTGCAACGAGACACGACATCTGGGCGCCAGGTAGGGGGCGCAAGCGCTGGATTCGCCTACATCAGCCGCGGCAAGCTCTTCGTCGACAACTTCGGAGTCTACGTCAGGCTCCTCTTCTTCGGAAGCAAGCTCGTCGTCAAGTTCTTCTTCTGGTTCGCGATCTACGGCAAGATCGTCAAGACTGCCTCGAGCTCCTCGTCATCGCCCACGGATCCGCCCCGTCTCCTCGGGGCAAGGCAAGCAGCTGCCTCAGTCACAAGCAAGTCATGTCGGGAGCTCGGGAGGTCTTTGGAGAGCAAGCGTGCCAGGCATCGCGGAAAGGCTGGGGGCTAGAGGAAGCTCTGGGCGTGGCCCGGGCGCTTCTCTCCTTCCCCCCAGATCAGTGCAAGAGTGATCCCCGTGCGAAGGCATGGATCAACAGCTTGGAAAACCTGCTGGACTACGCTCTCCAATGCCACGCTCCCACGAGTCCTGCCCCGACCATCGACCACGGCGCTGCCGTCCCCGAGCCACTACCTCCGGCGGAGGAACAGCCTGAGGACCCCATGGCAAGCGGCCCATGGAACTTCCTGAAGAAGGTGCTGGCCAGAGCTCCAACCCCAGGCGTCGCTCGCGGGAGGACATGGAAGGCCAGGCCAGCCAGCACCTCAAGACCTGCTGCACGCCGTACCCTGCAACCGTCTCCGACCTCTATCACCTAGAGCAAGAAGCTGAGGAGACGCTGCGTCACTACATCTGGAGGTTCCGGGGCGTCGTCGACCGCATTATCCCGAAGTACCTCTGCGAGGCTTCCGTCATCGCCGCATTCCACGTCAACGTCCGCAAAAGATGCGTGAAAAGATGAGTATCCGCGTTGTGGATACCCTGGAGAACTTGTGGGACATAGCCGACCGATGCGCCAGGATGGAAGAAGCTGCTAACCTTCCTCCCCGCAAGGGTCGTTGAAGCAATCCGTGTTGTGTACCCGGAAGAACCATGTTGCCACAAGATGTACCTGAAGTGGCCAGTTGTCGTTCAAGAACTTCCATGATGAATAAAAGATAAGTTACCCTCAAACCTGTTTCTGCAGTACGTGCTATCTACTTCTCGGGTAACAGAACATGTGCGGAACTAGAAAGGCAAGGCTCGACCGTCGTGCGAGCACTCATGGGGTATCGACTCTCCCGGGGGTAAAAAGCGGTGCACAGACCTGATACACCCCGGGGACGTGCGTGCCAACAGAGTGAGCGGCTTTTTGGGTATCGGTAGGGCTCGCGAGCGCATGCCTGACCTGTCAGGGCCTCGCGGGTAAGCTTACATCCCAGAAAGTTCCTCAAGGACGTGGAGAAAAGTAAAAACATGCTAAAGACAAATAAAAGCAACCCGAGAACTAGAGTAGCAACAAGTTCTAGCTTATTACAAGCAAGTTTCAATAAGCTGATACATGAGATCTGACGCAAAGTTTATTGGGGGCACGAAGTGCCCAAACATGATGCAGGGCAACTAGTGAGGCGGGAATTTCCTCATGGCAAGTGCAGTCGCGGGAGCCGACACCGCTTGGAGTGAAGCCCTGGAAGGCGACGAGGTCGAGAAATCTGGCAAGGCAACGCCAGGATGGGCTTCCCTGAAGGACGCCATCACCAAGGACGCCGTCACCTTGCTCGTCTCGTGCTTGTCACTCACAAGCTGGGTGACCATCTTGTTCTTGAAAGATCGGAGATCAGCGGCCACTCCCCTGATGAATCTTGCGACGAGAGGCAGACTCTGCCGCTGAGGTTCCAGCACCGGAGCTTCGGTGGGCAGATTCAGCCGCCTCACTCGCGTCGTCGCCAATCGCAGGCGGCCTCAACCTCGGCGAAACCTTCCTGGTTAAGACGGCGAAGCTCGGACAGCTCAGAGGATACCTGGGAGTTGGCCTGGATCAGCTTTTGATGGCCTTCCTTCAGTGCTGCAAGCTCTTTACTCTGCGCCTCCAAGGATTCTTTCAGCTCGGACATCTTCTGGCCGTCATTCTTGGCCTGCTGCTGCAAAGCTCGGACGGACTCCTGCTCCTGATGGAGGGCATTCTTGACATCTTCGATGGTTTGGACGGCCTCTTGCTCTTTGGACTTCCAGAGTTGGATGTCCTTATCCTTGACCTCGAGCTCTTCACGGTGGCGGTCCTCTGCCTCCCTTAGGCGCTTCTCGGTCTGCTGCTCCTGCTGGAGTTTCTGGAGCTCCAAGGTTTCTCCTTCTCAGCCAGTTCTGCCTCCCGGGATGCTAGCTGTCGCTCTTTCGCCAGAGGACCTTACCTTGGCGCTCACTTTCGGCCTTCCGGTCTGCATCTTTCTTCTCGAGAGCCGGGAGCAAGGTGGTGATCTGGGTTGCCAAGCGGTTCAGCTTGTCCATCCCCTTCTGGATCAGTCCTCGACACTCTCGATGGTCCCCACGACGGCGGCCTCACGGTCGCACAGATCTTTGCCCAGCTGAGCTATCCCGCGGATGATGGCATCCATCGCGTCGTCACCGCTGATGGTGAACCCTGGAGTAGCTGCCGGGGGACCTCCCGGGGCAGGCACACTTTTCATGCGGTTGGCGGCCAGGCTCTCCTTGATCTTCATCAGCGCCGCCATCTCCTTACTGGCGCCGGAATCAGTGGAAAAAGCGGCAAAAGTCGTTAACACTGTCCCAGTCATCAAGGAGCTTTCTATCAAATCGAGGCTTGGACCCGGAACAGGGTTCGCGGTCTGCGTTCCCATAGCCCGCGAACTCGGGGCGCCTTTGGTCACCTCTTGACCCTCTGAAGGCGAGAGGGAAGGTGGTTTCTCCTGGCTAGTCCCACCAAGAAGGCCGCCGGGAGAAAAGACGTTGGCCACTGAAGCATCTGGAACAAAAGGATGTCAGGAAAAGCATTGGTGCGTCAAGAAAACGAAGTTACCCGCAAGCTCTGGGTTACCTGCTTGCTCAGGCGTCAGGGCGTCGAGCGCTTTTCCCGGGTGGGCTAGGGAGGTCGCCGTCGCGCTCCCCACTCCGCTCCCCCGACGGCCTTCAAGTTCTGCAATGGGAGGAGGAAGCATCCCCCCTCCACCGGCTCCAAGGCTAGTGGCGGTGTCGTCCTCCGCCGTATCACACGTCTCTTGCCAGTACCCAAGGAAGGAGTACCCCTGCACCAACATTCGGTCATTTTCCTTGGGGAAGGCAGGGAATGCAAAGTGCAAGAAAGAAGCGAAGAGGCTTACTCCCGGGTACGCTTGTGCCCATTGCCGGGGGAACGTCTACCGACGCAGCAGAAGAGCCTGGGGGCTCGCCGGCGGCTCTCCCAAGGCAGCAGGTGGCTCCATCACGGGTGACAGGCGGCCGGTGGAAGCTCTCCGGCGGGGGGCTCGGACGAAGCCCGCGGCGCTCGCTTCGTCCACATGGTCTTCATCGTTCCCCATCACCACGACTGGCGGGGAACGGCTGCGGACACTCGGGTCTGGGGCAGCATCGACCCCGAGGGCAGACTGCGGGGGCGGAGCAGCCCCCTCCTCGTCGTCATCATCTTCATCATCGTCATCGCTGGCAACCGGGTCGTCGCCAGCATCTTCGTCTCTGTCGGAGGCGTCGGTCTCGCGCCCGTCGCCTCCGTCGTCGTCAGAGCCGGAGAATTCCTCTTCGGATTCCTCCTCGCTCTCTCGTTGGACTCCCAGTATTCTCCTTCTTCAGGGCTGGGGTGCCCTGGCCTTGCGGGTCTTCACCACAGGAGGTCTGGGCCCGTGATCAGCCCGGCCTACAATACCAAAGGCGTTGCAGACCGGCATCTGCGCCAGGATCTTGTCCTTCTCCGGGTCGTCGCACAGGGGCAAAACCCTTTGGGCAGCTGGTACTTGACCCCTGGAGTGAAGGTCCCTCTCACGTTATCCCGGACAAGGTTTTCCTCCATGTCGGGACACCTCAGGCGAGAAGGATCCCCGGGGCCCTGGAAGTTCCAGGCCGGGTGTGGGCGTTTCTGCAGCGGCGCAAGGCGGTTGCGGAGGAAATGAGCGATGGCGGCTCCGGAAACTTCTTTCTCGCGAAGAAGTCTGAAGCGCGCCACGACCGCCGAGAATTGTTCATCTTGCAAGCTGACGCTTCTCCAAGTGTCCAGATCTACTGGACGCTCCGTCGGCTCCTCAAGCTGAGCATCGGCTTCTGGCACCCCGACCAGGAACCAGTGATCCCTCCACTCATCCCATTTGGATTTGGTCTCCAGAAGGGGGTAGGCCCACTTGATCTTCGGACGGAAGCAGAACGTGACACTGCCTCCCATCCAGCCTTGGCCCCAATGCGAGGGTAGAAGAAGTGGCGGAACAGCGCCACGGACGGCATCACCCCGACGAACGCCTCGCAGGCGTAGCGAAGACCGCCAAGTCGAGGATTGCGCCTGGCGTCAGATGCAAGAGCTTCAGCTTGTACGCGCGCAAGATCTCCATGAAGAAATCAGAGAAAGGGGGGACGAGCCCCATCAACATGAAGCTGTCGAAAATGGGGATCTGCTTGGGTGTCCTGGTCGCCGACGGCGGAAAGACCTCCGACGCTTTCCTGGCTGGGACACCATCGGCGCCAGCAGACTCCATCACCCCGAAGTGCCCGCCTTCCGCATCATCTCCGCGTCACCGGCGAAGCAGCTGGGAAACAAGGCCTTCTGTTTCTTGAGCTCGGCCCGCTCGGTTGCGCGCCGATCTCCGCCGCGATCTCTTGGTTTTTGGGGACAGCGGCTTCTCGGTGGGCGAGGCCCCGCGCTCTTCTTCCTCCGGGCGAGAGCTTTCAGTCGAGCCATTGGAGCAGAAGGGGTTTGGTGCAATGGCAGCAAGAGGAGGCGGCGGAGCAGAGTCAGGAGGACGAAGGCGGAGGCGGCGATTTGGGGATTTCGGCGAATCTGGAGAGGTAACGGCTACAGTGGAAGCCAGTCGGCTTATAAGGCATCCCACACGTCACGTCGCGGCCCCATTACTCCGACGGATGTGGGGATCGAGGGGGCGTGCCGATTTCTGCGTGTTTCGCCCGTTGGATTCCAGGATAAGCAAGGGGTCCGTATGAATCGCAACGTTCGCCGTGATTCAGTCAACAGGACCCGGGGGCTCGTCTCTACCTCGCCTCGGCGGGTCCCCAACGGAGCTGAGAAGACCAGGTGCCCGGGACCCACTTTGACCTATCTTTAGGCCATGGCAGCAAGAGCCGCCGGGACCATGCCCGGGGGCTACTGTCGCAACAGTGGAACATGGGGTTCCCCTAGTACTGCCAAAGTGGGTCCACCCCATGTGGGCCCAAGATGAAGATGGACAAGACCAAGACTCAAGTCAAGCTGGCGGGTTCACCGTCAAGACACGCATGGCCTACGTCGACTAAGGGCTCCGGTCCTGGGGACCTTCCGGGTCCCCGAATCAAGCAAGAAGGCCAGGAAGGACCCGAGAGCCCGAGTTCCCGGCAGGAGGCCAGGCTCCCTCTGGGTACTTCCCCACGTTCCTGTGGATAAGCACTCCACCTCACCGTGGAAGACTTGGGAAGCAAGGCGAAGGCAGCGCGGGCGGGAAGCACGCCCGTGGTGGTGTCAGCTCCTGTCCACCCCCAGGCGGACGCTCCCACCTAACCCAAAGGAGACGCTAGGCTGAGGAGAGGCCACGTCTCCCCCTAAACTAGATGAGGAGGGTCCTTCACCCCGAAGGTCCCTCACGCCCCTCACGTGACCCTGTGGCAACCCCTTAGCCTATAAAAGGAGGACCAAGGCACGGAGGAGGGGGAGGTCGAACCAAGGACGAACACAAGCTAGAACCAGAGCAAGACTAGACTAGGGCTGCGAAGGTAGAGAGGAAGGTGATCTCCTCGGGTCAGGATCTGTCCTTCTTCTACTCCAGCCAAAACCCTTCGGGTACCCTGTCCGGAGGTTCCATTGTAAGCCACACTATAAAGAACTCATCAATCCAGACATGCAGGAGTAGGGCTTTTAGCCTCCGGGCGGCCTGAACCTGGGTAGCTCCTTGTGCCCTTTGGTTGCATGCTTTGATCGTGGAGAGGAGAGCTTGATCTAGACTCCGCCCAAGAAGACGATTCTCAGCCTCCTTCGTGCCCCGTGCCGAACCTAAAAGGGTATCCTATACTCCCGGTGTCCGTGCAACGAGACACGACACTACTTAATCAAGTTCATGTTGCATGCTTGGCTCTTATCCAGGTCTCTCATGTACTGTTTGGACCTCTTCTGCGCCGCCTCCGCGTCGGTGTAAGACCCGTTCGTCAGCTCGAGATACGCGACAGTTTGCTGGAGGGCCTTGACTGTCTGGTCGGTCCGGGCTGCGTTCTGAATTTCGAGGTATTCGATGATACGCACGTCTTCCGAAATGGATCCAGGGCCGGCGACGTTGGAACCACTAGCCCTGCAGGATGTACGTACGTCCGAGGATGCATGAATAAATCGAAGCGGTTGTATATATCGAAAGGGAAAGTTGTGAAAGATTGAAAATAAGTGATGAAACAAATACCGGGTTGCTAGGACATCCTCAGATCCTTCCGTGATGCTCTTCCTTTTTGGAGAAGAATAGGGGATCGGTGGAGACGACATGGCCAGCTTCACAGGGTGGAGAATAAAAGGATGAGAAGGCGTGCGCCTTGGGAATTTATTAGGGGTCGTCAACCGTCTCGGCTACCAAAATGGAAGCAGCAAAGGTGAGGAAGAAGGAACTGCCAAGGCGATCCCTGGCGGAGTTGGCTCCTCGGGTCCGTGCGTATTCGAGTACCGCTATCTCACGCGGATCAAATCAGGTGTATATATTGGCGGCCTAGGTTTTTTTTTCTTGATGCTTGTATTGTATGTTATTTGTCGTTACGAAACTGTTTATAGTCCTAGAACATACACATGGATTTTTTTTTGAGTTTACGTATTGATGTAATTATCGTTGTGTACGAAGCGTCTGTCTGTGTAGCACTAATAAGTTTGCTCTCTCAGAAGTGTTTTCTGGAGCCAGTTGACGCTTTGTTTGATGTTGTGCTATCTGTACTTGGCGCGTGGGAGACCACGGTGTCGTGATGATGTTCGTTCCTTCCCGAGGCAGGGCGGCGAGGGTCTGCGTATAATCCTATCAGTCAGATGAGTGGATCTTTCAGGCATGAGGTTGGAACAGCGGTTTAAAGACAAAGGTAAATAATTCATTTGACCGTAGGAGTTGTCAACACGAGTACGTTGGTGCTTGCATGACATTTAATAGTTGCAAGTATATGTTTTCTGTTTATTATTTGTCTAAGATGGTCCTCGACCTTACATATAGATATAATTATTTCTACCCGCTGATTATTAGCATCATGTATGGCGTGTCGTCAAAACAGGGCTCGGGGGGTCGTGCGCCAAGGCGCGCCCCTAAATCTAGTAATGATGATATTCTACTTTATGACTCTCTTGTCAAAATCAGATAAAACCTTTTAGCACCTTTTCTTATTACTTTATCTTAGCATTCATATTTCCAAGAAGATGACATGCTCCTTGGTTAAGTAATTTTTCTTGACAAGAAGTCATACATACAATGCAATGACTCTCGGTATTAGTCTAAAAGAATTGTCAATTGGAATTGCTTCCGCTTGCACAACTTCTGATAACTATTTCCGAAGATTCAATAATATTTTCAAGAATCACCATCCTCCCACTGAATTCTTTAGAGGTTCAAAATCCCTCAAGAATCACATCTACCTTAGTAACAAAACATTGTCACTTATGTGGTGGTTTACAAGAGGACTTCCAATTAAAATATTGGAACAACCTACAAAGTAATTTATTTATCTTTCAAACTTTTAGGGCCGAATTTCATCTTTCAGAAAATTCAAGTCCTAAAACTTTGTGTCCTACATTCATTTATCATTCAAAACTATGACACAAACAAAAGACAAATACTTTTTCCTAAGTCCTTCCAATCTTTAGAACCAAATTCATCTTTCAGAATTACAAGGTATCAAGATCTTTCACGACCCATTATAGTCTTTCCTTCAAGACAATGTCGCAAAATTCAAAGACAGATAACTGTGCTAAAACTAATCAAGCAATTAACATTCTAACATCGGTATCTTTGGAGTACTAGTTTGCGCACAATGATTCTTAGTAATGACTTGTTTGAATTTAATCAAGAGTTCATGAATCAAATTCTCTTCAACTCATCATATCACTAAGACAATATTTCCAAAATACTTTTGTGAAGTTTCAAGATATCAAAATTAACTATCCTTCAACTTATCCTTATTGACTTCACTATGTGCCTTTATACCTGATGAATTCAAACTTCAAAGAAGAATGTAATTCATCAAGTCTTTCACTTGTTTCACACAACAATATCTCAAATTTCCTTCCATCATGCATATGATGCATTTGAGATGATAGTGCCACACGAAGGTGGTGTCAACTTAATCGCAAAACATTTCAGAACAAAATGATATATCAATAATTCTAAAGATTTGTAACTTGATCATCCATGAAGGGATTAATCCAAAATATTCTCATGATAAACGGGATGAACTTATCCCACAAATCCACAAGAGTATTATGTCGCCAAGATTGCGACCTTATTGCAAAACCGGGCCGAAACCCACAAATCTTTTAAACTAAAACTTGAAAAGTAAATTGGAGATGTCATCATCTTGTGGACGAAACTCTATGCGTCGAGCATGATGCACATCTCCATCTTTTATTCCTCCGTCTCCTTACTTGCCGCTTCTCCTATATCGAGTGCACAAAATATTTTAGCAATCGATACTCCAGAGTCACTAGTAAGAATGAAAAATATCATTTAAAGTATAACTCTTATACCTTTTTCGCCTTTAGCAGGCTTCTTCTTCTGCAACAGGAACTTCTTGCAGTTCCTCTTCCAGTGTCCTTTCTTCTTGCAAAAGAAACACTCGGAATCCGTCTAAGCTGAGATCTCAGCCTTCTTCAGTGCCTTAGCACCTTTAGACTTCTTGACTCTCTTCTTCTTGAACTGTGCAGTCTGGGTAACCATCAAGACTTGATTGTTTTCCCTTCTTACACTAGCTTCAGCAGTTTTCAGCATTGCGAGGAGCTCATTTGGTGTTTTCTCCAACCCATTCATGTTGTAATTCATGATAAAACCATTGTAAGACGGGGGAGGGATCCCAACACCACATCTATACTTAGCTCAGCTGGAATAGGAAATCCCAGAGCCTTAAGCCTCATACCATAACCAAACATCTTGATTACATGCTCGCTCACAGAGCTTCCTTCTGCCATGTGACATGACCAAAGTGCCTTTGTTATCTCATAACGCTCAGTCTTAGCCTGAGTCTGGTACATGGCTGTGAGTGCGACAATCATGTCGTAAGCAGAAGTTTGATCAAACTTTTTCTGCAACTCAGGTTCCATACATGTCAACATGAGACATTGAACAAAGATAGCTGTATCACTCAACATGGTGTACGCATCTCTCTCAGCTTCCGGTGCCTCGTCACCTGGCTCCTCAAGAAGAGGGCCATCAAGGACGTACTCACTCTTTGCGTTTCTAAGAATAATCCTTAGTGCACGCACCCAATCAGAGTAGTTGCTTCCATTTGCAGTCAGGGTTTCTTCTCAATCAGGGGTCCAAGGTTAAAGGTAGGTGCTACGTTACGAGCCATTGATCTACAACAATTAAAGTTCACTTAGACATGTTCATAATTATTTCTAGCACTATCAAAACGAATCTAAATAAAGTGCTCCCACTAAAATTGATATTCGTCATGATCAAATTAGTGTATACGAAATCCACGCCCAACATACGATCAAAGGATGGATAAAACTCAATGATTGTAGTTTATGATGGGTAGGTAACCTTGCCAATCACTTCCTGCCGTGATTTCCGTTTCATCTTTCGATGGATGTGCTCCGAGCTCATGACTAGTCATGCCCAAATGTCAATACAACCAACCGTTTTTTCCTGCATGGACGTTCCATGCACGCCTCTCGGACCCTTGGCACACTCAGCCCATGGATACACGGCGCCCAATGACAAGCACCTGGTTTGACGCTGCTACGAATTGGAAGAGCACGAGCTCCTTGATATTTCTAGCTCAAATAATTAAATTCACTGCTACTGAGGAATCTCCCTAATAATCACGTCTACTGCGCAATCAAGGGAAAAGCAAGAAAACAGATACTCCCTCCGGTCCATAAAAAGTGTCGCCCACTTAGTACAAAGTTTGTACTAACTTAGTACATAATGAGCGACACTTTTTATGGAACGATGGAGTATAAAACATGCACAAGTAAATAACACTTCGTGATGTAGTATAGTCTTCTTCCTTTATCTTCTAGTGGCGCCTCCACCAGTGTGACCATGTCGAGGTTCACGACAATCGCATGCCTTCTCCTATCCTCCACTATCTCCATAGCTCGACAAACAAGGATGAACGGCACGCCGGCCAACAAAACAAATGTTAGTCAACAAAATATAATTTCGAGACTATACCACATCACATGTCTTGCAAAACAAAGTTAGACGTCTCTAACGTTTGTTTGCAAATTTTAGCGTGGATGTAGGATCAACGGGACAACTGGAAATACTACGGCCCTCACCAAGCATGATTATCCATGTTGCTAGATTGACATTGACGGGTGATTGACATCCCAACATTACGAAAACGTTGCAGATCCAAATCTAAACGATTGCACTGCACGTGACCCTCGTGTGGACCTAGTCCACATGCCCTTTCCATCATCGAGTCAACGAGACCAACTATAGAAAGACCCGGAGCTACTGAAGCACTTCGTTGGCGTCGACGGGCATACTAGGAGCAGCCGGAAGGTCCGCGGATTGCCAGAAGTCCATAAGATCAAACTATGTCGTCGGAAACAATTATCAATAGTTTATTAGGAAGCAAACATAAATAAACGGAATGTTAGAAGAAAAGACTTTAATAACACACGCGCACAAACTTATGCGGTGCCCGCACACCATGTGCTCTAGATCAAATCATGTATCTACACATAGACCGCTCTGATACCACTGCTGGGTTACGCAACGAAAATTTAAAATTTTCGTCTACCATGCTATGCAACATTCCAAGATCTATAATATGAAGATACCTGCGAATACGAAGATCCAAAGATCTAGATTGAATACGTTACCAGCACCAAAGTTGCGGAAGAAGCGCCGATGACGTAGTTGAAGTAGCCTGTAGAAGATTCTCTCAACTAGCCTGGTAGAGAGATTTCGCCGTCTTCTCCTTGCTTGATCTCCTTGGTCCAGCAGAGCGAGGGTCAGACGTCTCACCCCTCTGAGATCTCGCACGCGTACGCCGAGAAAGATTCAGCAGGGCTTCGCCGTCCAAGCTTGAAGCACTACTGGCGTATATGAAGGCGGAGATCTCAACACATAAGAAGGAGAAAGGGAGAGATTAGATCTAGTCTAATCGGAGAGGATCCCCCTAAACTTGAGAGGTTCCCTTTAATCCAACTGGAGAAGATCTAAACTTGAGGAACTTGTGTTTCTTGTGTATCTCCAAATAGGAGGGGGTGTGAGTTTATATAGATGGCCAAGGGGTGGACAGACTTGGGGAAGGGAAAGACCCCAATCCCAATTCGGTTTGGGAGGGGGAGTTGGAGTCCAACTGCAACTCCAACTCACCCCCCCTCCTTCCTTTGTCCGCCCCAGGTGGGGCCCACCTGGCCGCACCGACCTAGGTCGACCAGCCCTTGGTCGTCGTCGCCGGTCGCCTCCCCCACGGGCCCACTAGGGTTCGGCCATGGGGGGATATCCCCCTCCCCCGCACGGCTTCGGCCCACCTAGTGGTGGTGTGGCTGCCATGTGGGCCCCCCTAGGGCCCATGTGGCAGCCACCTTTTATTGTCCTTTTAGTTTTAATATTTTTCAATAATTATTTATTAATTAAATAAATTAATATCGAATTAATATTTAATTTATTAATATTTTGTCTAATTAATTCTTATTTGAATATTTCCTTTTATAGAATATTCCCTGAATTAATTACTTATCACATAAAACACTTTTACATGATCCGGAACACCCAGTGTCCGCTGACAAAATACTCCGGATAAATATTACCATCTACATAAACAGTCTCGGAATAAATCCGACAATGATAGTAACTTCTATCACTCCGAGACATCCAATGTCTGCCTTTATAATCTCTCCGATATATAAATATATCTATCACGCAGATACCATTCCGGTGATACTCTCTCACCTTGTTCCAGACCATCCAATATACACAACTAACCAATCCTAGTTTAAGCGTGTGCACCCTACATGTTTGATAACGTGTAGCTATAATTAGATGTGTGATACGTCCAAAACGTATCTACTTTTCCGAACACTTTTGCTATTTTTTTCCTCTAATTTGTGTGATTTGAATGCAACTAACACGGACTAACGCTGTTTTCAGCAGAATTGCCTTGGTGTCTTGTTTTTGTGCAGAAAGTCAAAGTTTCTGGAAAATTCCAGAAAAATTCCAGAAATTCTATTTTTCCAGAAGACCCACGGAGCCAGAAGACGAAGCGAAGAGGGGCACAGGGGCCCCACACGCACCCAGGGCGCGGTGGGCCCTTGGCCGCGCCCAGGGGTGGTGTGGCCACCCTGTGTGGCCCCCGACGCTCCCCTTTGGACTACTTAAAGCCTCTGACCTAAAAACTTCGGGGGATCGACGCTTTTTCCAGAAAACTTCCAGAGCTCCGCCGCCATCGAAAACCCTATTTCGGGGATCAGAAACTCCGTTCTGGCACCCTGCCGGGACGGGGAATTGGAGGAGATCATCGCCATCATCATCACCGCCACCTCTCCATCGACCATCCATGACTCCCCCATCCATGTGTGAGTAATTCCCCGCTGTAGGCTGAGGGGATGGTAGGGATTGGATGAGATCATTCATGTAATAGTTGTGAGATTTGTTAGGGCATGGTGCCTAGTATCCATCGGTAGTGCTTATTGTCATTGTTGCAACTTATTATGCTTAATGCTTGTCACTTAGGGCCCGAGTGCCATGATCTCAGATCTGAACATGTTATTGAATCATGATGATAATTATTGTTTTGGATCATATCTATAAGTTGTATACACACGTCACTGTCCGGAACCCGAGGCCCCAAAGTGACAGAAATTGGGATAACCGGAGGGGATGGTTGCGACGTGAGGATCACATGTGTTCACGGAGTGTTAATGCTTTGCTCCGGTGCTTTATTAAAAGGAGCACCTTAATTACCAGTAGTTTCCCTTGAGGCCCCGCTGCAAACGGGCTGGTAGGACAAAAGATGTTGTGCAAGTTTCTCATTGCGAGCACGTACGACTAAATACGGAACACATGCCTATGATTGATTATTACTTGGATACCTTATTATTATTTATCTGCAATTGCCCTATGTATGACTATTTCATGAATTATCTTATCCATGCAACGCCCGTTCATCCATCCCTATGCCTACAGTATTTTAATCCTGCTGTCTACTGCAATTATTACTGCTGTCTTTATTTTACTGCTGCTATTATTTCACTACTGCTACTGTCATAAAACTGTTGCTACTGATAAACTGTGTCGAGCAAGTCTACTTCCAGGTGCAGCTGAACTGACAAATCATCTGTCAAGGCTTATAAATATTCTTTGGCTCCCCTTGTGTCGAATCAATAAATTTGGGTTTTACTTCCCTCGAAGACTGTTGCGATCCCCTATACTTGTGGGTCATCAAGACTATTTTCTGGCGCCGTTGCCGGGGAGCATAGCTCTATTTATAAGCTCACCAGGGAGTCATACTGCTCGCTGCAATTCATTCATCATGGGTAAACCTCGTGATGATAAGGTTCGCATATTGCCATCCACTACAAGGAGAGGTACAACTCTGAACACTTCTGCTGCTCTTGATTCACCGTCTGTTATAAGTCAACTTGTCACACCACCACATGCACATGCTTCACGTGCTGCTACTTCTGCTGAATCTGAGAATGTTTCTGATGAATTTGATGATGCTTCTACTGTGCTTGATGAAAGAGGTTCACTAGGTCCTTTTCTAGATGCTACAATTGCTAAATCTAAACAACTTGAAAATACTGAAACACCTAATGAAACTCCTGTTACACCTGCTTATTCACCTGAAACGAGAGAAACTACTAGTGATGATCTTGAGGAAACTTATGTTGAACTTGATGATGACTTTATTGATGAATGCATGAATTGTGATACCTCTAAAGATGTTAATGCTATTAAAAATCTTCTTCAAAGACGTGCTGTCAACTATAAACTTTCTCCTGATGCTAAATTCGCTACATCTCCCATAAATATAAAAGATAAAGATTATGATTTCTCTGTGGACTTGTCTTTTATAACTATTGCTGAGAAAGAACCTTTTCGAGGAACTGAAAATGAAAGTGCTGTAGAACATATGAACACTCTCTCTACTCTGAGTAGTTTGTTTTCTGATGATATTAAGAAACGCAGTTACTTTGTTACTAAAATTTTCCCTTTCTCATTGAAAGATGAAGCTAAAACTTGGTTTAATGATTTATCTCCTGGATCTATTGAGAGCCCGATGGGTTTAGTCAATGCTTTCTTTCAGAAATATTTTCCTGCTAGTGCTCAACATGCTGCTTTACAGAAAATCTTTAACTTTAAGCAAAATGAGGGAGAGAAAATGCCTGAATCTTGGGCAAGGTTTTGTTCTTTACTTAGAGCTCGGCCTGGACATCAACTAGCTAAAAATGAACTTCTTGATATATTTTATAATGGACTAACTGTTGAATCTAGGACATACCTGGATAGTTGTGCTGGTTGTGTTTTCAGGAAAAGAACTCCAGATGAAGCCGAGGAATTATTGGCTAAGATAAGCCAAAATCATGATGATTGGACCCTGCCTGAACCAACTCCGGTACCTACGCCGAGGAAAAGAGGAGTAATTGAATTGAATGATGAAGAAATGAGAGAAGCCAAGAAATCTCTTAAGGAGAAAGGTATTAAATCTGAAGATGTGAAAAATCTTCCACCTATAGAAGAATTGTGTAAGCCAATTCCTCACTCATCTACAGTTGAGGTACACTCTCTCCAACGCTTTGATGATAGAGATATCCCTTATTCTAAACCTCCTGATCAATGCTTAGATGAGTTTGATAATTTCATTGTTAAGCAAAACAATTTCAATAGGAGAATAGAAAATAGCTTCATAAAGAATTCTCATGTCATTAATCATTTGCATGATGTTTTGGAAAGAACTTCTAATGATGTTAAAATACTCATTAAACATTTTCGTATGGTTCAAACTCAAATTGAGCAATTGACTAAAGTGCAAAAAGATTTGCTAGATAATGCTTCTAGAGAAAATGATAAACATGCTTTTGGTATAGCAACTAGAGGTGGTGCTTCCACTCAGGATCCTTTGTATCCTGAGGGACATCCTAAAAGAATTGAGCAAGATTCTCAACTAGTTAATGAAACTACTACTCCTTCTAAGAAAAAGAAGAAGAAGAAACATAAACATGTTGAGGAATCTCCTGAACCTATTAAAGACAATGAGCATGTTAATAATCCAAATAGTATATCTATCTCTGATGCTGAAACTGAGAGTGGTAATGAACATGCTAATGATAAAGATAAGAATGATGCTTCTGATAAAGAGGAAAGTGAAGAGGAACCTGAAAAGCATTCTAAAAACAAAAAGTACACTAAAGAAGATTTTCTTGCTAAGAAACATGGTAATGAAAGAGAACCTTGGGTGCAAAAACAAATGCCTTTTCCTACTAAGAAACTCAAATCTAAGGAAGAAGAACATTATAACAAATTTTGTGAATGGATGAAACCTTTGTTTTTGCAAATTCCTTTGACTGATGCTATTAAGTTACCTCCCTATTCAAAGTACATGAAAGATATTGTCTCTAACAAGAGAAAGATTCCTAATGAAGAGATTTCTACCATGCTTGCTAATTATTCTTTCAATGGTAAGGTTCCAAAGAAGCTTGGAGATCCAGGTATACCAACTATTCCTTGCTCAATCAAAAATAACTATGTTAGAACTGCCTTATGTGATTTAGGTGCAGGGGTGAGTGTTATGCCTTTTTCTCTTTACAAGAGACTTTACTTGGAAAAATTGATACCAACTGATATATCTTTGCAAATGGCTGATAAATCTACTGCTGTTCCTGTTGGTATATGTGAAGATGTTCCTGTTCAAGTGGCTAATAATTGCTTGATATTAACTGATTTTGTTGTGCTTGAAATGCCTGAAGATGATAATATGTCTATTATTCTTGGAAGACCTTTTCTTAACACTGCAGGGGCTGTTATTGATTGCAACAAAGGAAAAGTAACTTTCCATGTTAATGACAAAGAGCATACTGTTTATTTTCCCAAGAAGCTGGACAAGATATTTGGAGTTAATACAATTACCAATATTAAAAGTATCAAAGTGGGAAGTATTGATTGCCCTATATATGAACCTCATGAAGAACTTCAATATCTTATGATTGGATCTATAGCTATACATTTAAGGTAACATGATTGTTCAATGTGGTTTAATTCTTTTATGTCATATAAAATGTATTTGGTGGCAAGACTTGATCAACCTTGTTAACAAATATGTTTTACATGCATAAAATTGCTAAACAACATTTTCTTTCTCCTTTGTTTTACCTACTGTTTTGCTACTGTAATTTGCAAAGTTAAGTAATGCTTGGTCTTTACATAAATTCATTTTGTCTAGTTTTCATTGTTTAAAACACCCAGAAAATGTCAGAAATAAAAGTTTTCAAAAAATTCTGAAAAAATTCTACAAGTCCTAGTTTTTAAAGAGGAACGTGGGAGTACCAGAGGATGACCAGGGGGACCCACCAGGCCACCACACGCCCCACGGCGCGGTGGAGGGCAGGCCGCGCCCTGCCCTGGTGTGGGGTCCACCTGGCCCTCCACTCACTCATCTCTCTCCCACTCCTTTCTCTCTCCCGACCAACACACCACCATTGCTCAAACTCGTGTTCTTGCTGCTCTTGCTCGAGATTTTTCGATCTACTTGCTCAGCCCATCTTTGCTGCTGAAATTTGGATCAATTGCTCTCCGGTATGTGACTCCTCCGATTATCCAAATAGAATTTTGTTTAGTTGATATCTTTGGCATTTTGGTACTGTAGGTGACATGTTATTAGAGCTTGCATGCTTGTTCTTGTTTAGATTAACTAGTTTTGATGCATGTTTAGTCCTCTAGCAAGTCTCCCTAGTGTTTCCCTTGAATTAATCACTCCAAAATCATTTTTATGAGGTTTGTTTAAAATTTCAGAAAAGGAAGATGGATGGAAACCAACTTAATTATGAAGAATTGGAAGTATCAGAGGTCATGGGAGTCAACCGTGAAGACTCTGTGTTTCCCTCTATTTATCCATGCCATGAGTTTATGAATGCTGCAGGATCTTGCAAGATTTCAACACTCTAATCTCTAATGCAGGGTTGGAATACTTTGTTGCTGATGAACCACATCAATATGTAAAGCTGACTATGTCGGTGGTTCAAAGTTTTAGATTTAGTTGGAATTTGCCTACCCCATGGTTCATTATAATATCTACAATAAAGCTGTAGATTTGTCTCTTCATGATTTTTGTGCAGCTATTAAGGTACCACATTGGGGATCTCATGAGAGGATTAGAGGTCAACCAAAGTATTTACAAGACCTCTACTCAGAGATTTGCCAAGGGAGAGGTTTTACAGCCGAGGATGGTAAAATTCGAAACATCCAACTCCCATCTATTCGATATTTTGCCTACTACATTAGCAAATGTGTTCTAGCTAGGAAGAATGCAAGTAAATTATCTGTTTATGATTTGGCATTTCTTTCTGCTGCCTTAAGATGTGATAGAACTTATAACTTGGGAGCTATGATTGCATTTCGTCTCTCCACTAACCGTGAAAAAGGAGGGGTTTGTGGTGGTCTCATTGCTTCTCGTTTATTAGCCATGCATGGTGTAGGACCACATCATTTTGATATTCAGCTTCCCATTGAAAGACTTGATCTTAACTCTATGATTAGCCACCAATTTGTTTCCGCTGGTCCACCATTGATAATCTATCCTATGAATTGGTTTTTGTTAAGAAGACCAGGTGGAGAACTAAAATCTATGAACGCATAGTCTGTTTGCCTGCGCCTCTTTTGTTTAACCTTGATGTCAGGCAAGGATGGTCATTCTCGGAGGGAGACCTTGATGCATATATGGAGGAGCATGGCCTTCATGCGGATAGTGAGGGAAGAGGTCCTGAGGAGGACTTCATTCAGCCCTTCGACACTACGAGCTCTTCATACCAGTATCCTGATTATGGAGCTTCAGGCCCTTCTTCTTCACAGGATCCTGATTATGATCACGCTAGGTATGATCCGCCTGGATGGAGTTCTGGGCCATGGGATGATTGTCTCCCACTTAGGCCAAAAGCCTAAGCTTGGGGGGAGGTATGCCGACAAGTTCACTCATTTTATCATATTCATATCATGTCGGTACTTTGTATATCCATGTTTTAGTTTGTTTCTTTTCTTTTCTTTTGTTTCTTGTATCCATTTCATTTTCGCAAAACACCAAAAGACCAAAAATATTTCCTTTATTTCTCTTGCTTTTGAATTTGTAGTGCTAGTTTACTTTATTTTTCATTTCGGTTTGTTATTCAAAAATCCAAAAAGATTTTGCTTTGTTTGCTTGTTTCTTTCTATGCTTGCTTTAATTCGAAAACCCAAAAATATTTGTTGTTCTTCTGCTGTTTTGTATAGTTGTTTCAGGAGTTCAAAATTTCCGTGGTTCCACTTGGGCTTGGTTATCATTTCACATCATTCAAGCCACACAAGTGAAAAGCAATAATGACGATTACGACAATCGGATGTGGTAAAAGGCTGGTATGAACTCTATTTGTTTTTCATTTTTGTAAATATACCTACTCATGTGAACATGCTTAGCTATCATGGTAGTGGTTATGTTATTTAATGATTGCTTAGTAGTTCATGTCTTCTTATGGTCAGTACCAAATTGCTAATAGTGAATAACATGTCATATAGATATTTACATGCATTGTTCTATTCGTAAAACGGTATGGCAGGATGGTATCCTCCTCTGAATAATTCACTTGATTCGACTTGGCACATGCTCACACATGTTATGACTGAAAAATAAAAGTCAATTAAGCCTTGATGATCTATTTTGCCTCAGAGTTTTAGTATCATCTTTATGCCTCCGTTAATTTTATTTTGTCGCAAGCATGATTATGACCGTTATCGCTCTCGTGGTTGTCGCTTCCCAGTCTATTGCTAGCCTTCACTTGTACTGAGCGGGAATGCTGCTCGTGCATCCAAATCCTTTAAACCAAGTTATCCCAAAGAGTCCACCAAAAATTCCTATGCATGGTATTTCAGCCATTCCAAGTAAATTTGCATGTGCTACCTTTAAAACTTTCAAAATATTTCCCTTTTTGTGTCAATGTTTACTAGCTCATGAGGAATTAGTGTGGTTATTCTTTATTCTATTTGTCAAATGGACTTTTACACCTGGACTAGCGGCATATACATCCGCTTATCCAATAATTTTGCAAAAAGAGCTGGCAACGGGGTGCCCAGTCCCAATTAATTACAACTTTAACCATTAATTCTCTTCACACTTTTGCCCTGATTCATCAGTAAGCAATGACAAACAGTGAAATACCTGCATGTGTGTAAACCAAAGAGAAAGAGGGATGATCTGCCTTGCTGGTAGAAATAACGTCCTTCATGGGAGCCGCTCTTAAAAGTGTTTGACAGGGAATACTGTTTCACCCGCTACCATTCGTTGACAATTAACAAACACCTCTCAAAACATTTTTACCTCTGTTTTTAAAATAAAAAGCTCTAGCACGTGTTAATCCCTGCTTCCCTCTGCGAAGGGCCAATCTTTTATTTTTATGTTGAGTCACCATCCTTTCTTTGAGCACTTCTTCGAGAGCATAACTGTCGTTCTTAGTGTAATGTGCTTGTCCCAGGATACGATTAATTGAGGTATAACTATGATACTCTTATCTTTGATATCTTTATATCTAGTCTTCACTTGAACTTCAGAGGTGCCTTGGCATTTATGTTTTGCCCTTCAAACAAAGGCAAGCGAGATACCACTTTGTCATATCTTTTTACGAACATTGCAATTCTTGTGGATAGATGTATGCTATGTTATTCATTCTTAGTACTTTGGTATCTTTTCATGATTTGCATAACTACTAGGTGTCATTATTTGCATGGTTCCTATTATGAATTGCCTAAGTAATTGATCATATAGTAGGTATGTATACATCATATGAAGCAAATGTGTTCGTAAAAGTTTCTTTTATCGCACTCAGTTGTTAACTGAATTGCTTGAGGACAAGCAATAAGCTAAGCTTGGGGGGAGTTGATACGTCCAAAACGTATCTACTTTTCCGAACACTTTTGCTATTGTTTTTCCTCTAATTTGTGTGATTTGAATGCAACTAACACGGACTCAGCAGAATTGCCTTGGTGTCTTGTTTTTGTGCAGAAAGTCAAAGTTTCAGAAAATTCCAGAAATTCTATTTTTCCAGAAGACCCACGGAGCCAGAAGACGAAGCGAAGAGGGGCACAGGGGCCCACACGCACCCAGGGCGCGGTGGGCCCTTGCCGCGCCCAGGGGTGGTGTGGCCACCCTGTGTGGCCCCCGACGCTCCCCTTTGGACTACTTAAAGCCTCTGACCTAAAAACTTCGGGGGATCGACGCTTTTTCCAGAAAACTTCCAGAGCTCCGCCGCCATCGAAAACCCTATTTCGGGGATCAGAAACTCCGTTCTGGCACCCTGCCGGGACGGGGAATTGGAGGAGATCATCGCCATCATCATCACCGCCACCTCTCCATCGACCATCCATGACTCCCCATCCATGTGTGAGTAATTCCCCGCTGTAGGCTGAGGGGATGGTAGGGATTGGATGAGATCATTCATGTAATAGTTGTGAGATTTGTTAGGGCATGGTGCCTAGTATCCATCGGTAGTGCTTATTGTCATTGTTGCAACTTATTATGCTTAATGCTTGTCACTTAGGGCCCGAGTGCCATGATCTCAGATCTGAACATGTTATTGAATCATGAGATAATTATTGTTTTGGATCATATCTATAAGTTGTATACACACGTCACTGTCCGGAACCCGAGGCCCCAAAGTGACAGAAATTGGGATAACCGGAGGGGATGGTTGCGACGTGAGGATCACATGTGTTCACGGAGTGTTAATGCTTTGCTCCGGTGCTTTATTAAAAGGAGCACCTTAATTACCAGTAGTTTCCCTTGAGGCCCCGCTGCAAACGGGCTGGTAGGACAAAAGATGTTGTGCAAGTTTCTCATTGCGAGCACGTACGACTAAATACGGAACACATGCCTATGATTGATTATTACTTGGATACCTTATTATTATTTATCTGCAATTGCCCTATGTATGACTATTTCATGAATTATCTTATCCATGCAACGCCCGTTCATCCATCCCTATGCCTACAGTATTTTAATCCTGCTGTCTACTGCAATTATTACTGCTGTCTTTATTTTACTGCTGCTATTATTTCACTACTGCTACTGTCATAAAACTGTTGCTACTGATAAACTGTGTCGAGCAAGTCTACTTCCAGGTGCAGCTGAACTGACAAATCATCTGTCAAGGCTTATAAATATTCTTTGGCTCCCCTTGTGTCGAATCAATAAATTTGGGTTTTACTTCCCTCGAAGACTGTTGCGATCCCCTATACTTGTGGGTCATCAATGTGCTCATCTAATCACCGGCCAGGGTCAAGTCCGTGGACAACCTGAATAACTTCTACCATTATGCGAAGACTTTCTGTTGAACCTGTCGATCACTAATACATCATTCCCATTACTCGCGATACCAAAACTTTACCCGGGATATAGATCCGTCGACGTTGCCATGAATCTTTCCTGATTCACTACATTTTTGTCTATCTCATTAACTGGTAAGTTCCCTTTACTCATTCCGGTATTACGATATCCCGCACGGTGTAACTTCACCATGCATTGTCTGCAGAACATAATGGATACCTCTCATACCTGAAAGGGCAAGGATGTCGCCTAGAGGGGGGTGAATAGGCGATTAAAACTTTTCCGGTTTAGGCTTGATAATTGCGGAATAAAACTAGGTGTTTAAATTAACAAGCCAACAACCTAAATAAACTAGGTTCACCTTTGTGCACCAACCACTTATGCTAAGCAAGACAAGCAACAAGGTGATAGCAATATAGAATACTTCAAGCACGAAGGCTATCACAATGTAAAGTGCATAAGTAAAGAGCTCGGGTATAGAAATAACCGAGGCACGCAGAGACGAGGATGTATTCCCGAGTTCCTCCTTTTTAGGGGAGTACGTCTCGTTGGAGAGGTGTGAACCAGCAAAATGGTTCAACAACCACAAAGGTTTCACCTTCTTCTCTGATGAACCGCACCACAAAGGTTTGGTTCACCTTCCACTATCGGAATCCTTCGAGGCAGAAATCCGGAGCCTTTCAACAACGATCCGAGGCACAACCCACAAGGGGATTGGGGGCTCCCGAACAGCTACAAGTGACCACACAAGGGTCTCAACCACCACACGGGCGTCTAGGGTCCAAAGACCCAAGAGTAACAAGTTCACAAGCTTTCAACTTCCACGAATCTTCGTGGAGAGCACACCGATGCACCAAATGCAAAAGGCAAGAGCACAAGTGCTCAAATCCTTCACTCTCAAATCCCACCACAGGCAACTAATGCTTATGGGGGGAGAAGAGAGGAAGAACAAAGTAGGAGAAACACCAAGAACTCCAAGATCAAGATCTACTAGGTTCCCCTCACTTAGAGGAGAGATGGATTGGTGGAAATGTAGATCTAGATCTCCTCTCTCAAATCCCTCAAAGATATGCAAGAATCATGAGAGGAATTGGGAGAGGAGCAAGCTTTCCAAGGTCAACAATGGAGGAGAGAGAGGGGGAAAACGTGCTTGGAAGAGCTAAGTGGCTGAAGGTAGGTGGAGGGGTATTTATACCCCTCCCAGAAAAATAGCCATTGCAGCCACTTAGTCCGGAGACTCCGGACCATGGAGGCCAGAGACTCCGGCCCGGGCGGAGACTCCGGACACAGAAAGTCAGGAAAAAGCCGATGCAGAAAAACTCATACCAGAGACTCCGGACCACGAAGGCCGGAGACTCCGGCCGGGCGGAGACTCCGGGGATACTCCGGACCAACTCCGGACGCTATACCGCAAATGCCGTCCGCGGGGCACTTCGCTCCAAAACCAGGGAGGCCGGAGACTCCGGACAGGAAAAACAACAGCAGAACAGCAAAGCCTGAAATGCAATAACTTTTGCAAGGAAGCTCCAAACGAGATGAAACCAACGAGGTTGGAAAGGTACCGACAAGAGCTTTCCTACAAAAAGCAACATGGGAGGTGTGGACCTTATCTCGAGGAGGACCGGTAATATTTCCAACACCGAGAACGCAACAAGTTTTCCATCCGGACTCCGTTTTCAATGATCTTGGGCTTGCTCCGAAGATAATCACAAGCACAACAAGATAATGCACATACACATCATAGTCCATCATGTGAGGAGGATAACACAAGAGGAGAGTTTGACCTCTCTACAAGAGACAAACCGGTAAATCCTCCAACATCAAAAACACTACAAGATATCCAAATGAAATCCGTTTTTGATGAATTAGAGCTTGGTATGGAGATGAACACAAGCTCTAAATTCTTACATGAATAAAAGCCAAATAAGAACCAAGAAAGATGATATGCCAAATATGCAAAGGTTTGAGCTCTCCATAAAGGTGCGATCAAGTTACTCACTTGAGAGCCCCCCTTGATAGTACGCCGTCTATCCTATAACCCGGTCTCCCACTAACACCACGAGACCGGTAAAATAGAAAACCTATCAAGATCATACCTTCGCCTTGCGCATTCCACTTGAGCTCGATGATGACGATCTTGACTCTCTCAAGTTGGAACACCTTTCTTGATTGTGCTTGCTAGCACATGCTTGATGAAGACTTCTCCAAATACTCCCCCATACACCATTATGGGAGAGCCTTGCTAAACTCCGTCTTCATGAATCCACTTGCACTTCATCTTCTTATCTTGATATACATGATGGCTTGGAGATAAAGATGAAGTTCACTCAATCTTCTTTTCCAAGCCATGCTTGCAATAAGCTCAACTCTTCACATGACCATTCTTTTGTAAAAAAATGTTGAAATATGAATATTATTTGAATTCGGTAAAGTTTGCGCTTCAATGAATGCTGAGATTTAGAAAATTGTTTGTATTGGAATGTATTGAAATTTGTGTTCTTTTAATGTTATCAAAATGAGCAGAGTTGGAAGATATTTAAAATTATGAAATATGTAGATGTGAAATTTGAGATGAAATCATCAAATGGGTTTTTAAAATTGGACAATTTGGAGTTTATTGGAGGTTTTTAAAATTGGGCAGTTTTTTGATTTATTGAAATTTTGATTCTTTTAGTGTTGACCAATTGCTCAGAGGTGGAAGTCATATAAAAATTTGAAATATTTAAATTTGTAATTTGAGTTGGAATGCTCAAATATGATTGTTGTTCAGATTTTGAAAATTGTTCATTTTTCACATTCGAGTTATTTGTATGTTTGTAAAATGAGTAGATTCCAAGGATATTTAAGTTTCTGAATTATGTAAATTTGAATTTTGATTATATGGCACAAATAATTAGCATTTTTTGTGAGGGTATTTATAGAAATACTTTCATGTTGTGGAAATTATTGTAAGGAGGAAGTGCATTAGGAATTTCTTGAAGTATTCTC
Organism: Poa pratensis; assembly: GCA_947311845.1. Lineage (NCBI taxonomy): Eukaryota > Viridiplantae > Streptophyta > Magnoliopsida > Poales > Poaceae > Poa > Poa pratensis. Next base: position 45,050,935 of record CAMZMU010000078.1, read on the forward strand.
CGTTTCAAAAATTTCGAACATATTTGTTTTTTTGGCGTAAGTAATTGGGGGGTTGTTTTTAAGCTTTTTTTTTCGGGAGCATTTTTACAGTTTTTTCCTTTATCTTTTGACAGTGCTGGCGACGATTTCGTTGAGTTTAAAAAAAATATTGGAAGATGAGAAATACAATTGGGAAAATATGGCTGGAAATTAGGGAAAAGTAGTTAAAATAATACTGTCGTACATGTGAAGGATGTGGGGACATCGACATCGTGATTAACGTGCGACATATTTACCCTAGAGAAATACAGTTGCAAAAATGAGGTGGGAATGTTAAGGTTTCCGACCAAATTAAAGGAGTCCATCATCCACGATTTGTATGCTGAGAGCTTTGTGGTAACAAATATGTTGATGGGATTTCTCGATATAATAGCATATAGTACGAAGTTATTTTGGTGGATAACTTATGTCATCTTCAGTTGTATGCAACAATATTTATTTTTTGTGAGGGTATTTATAGAAATACTTTCATGTTCTACAAATTGTTGTAAGGAGGAAGTGTATTAGGATTTTCTTTAAGTATTCATCAGTTCGAAATATTCGAACATATTTGTGAGCATGTTTATGTACTGTGGAGTATCTCCAATTATTTAACAATTTGGAATGTTAGTACGAAGTTATGTTGGTGGATAACTTATGTCATCTTCAGTTGTATGCAACAACATTTATTTTTTGTGTGGGTATTTATAGAAATACTTTCATGTTTTAGAAATTGTTGTAAGGAGGAAGTGTATTAGAATTTTCTTTAAGTATTCATCAGTTCGAAATATTCGAACATATTTGTGAGCATGTTTATGTACTGTGGAGTATCTCCAATTATTTAACAATTTGGATTGTTCGAATTTGATTCTGTTTTGCACTAATATGTACTGAATTTTAGTATCTCTGAATGTTGGCCAATTCAAAATATTCAAACATGGTTTGCGTTAATGTTCACTAAATTAGTATATCTGCAAAATTTGACAAATTCAGAATTTTCAAACATGTTTGTGAGCATGTTTATATATTGTGGACTATGTGTAATTATGTAGCAATTTTAAATGTTAAAATGTGGTTTCATAATATTTACTGAATTGGAGTATTTAAAATATTTGTACATGTTTTTTTTTGTCGTAAGTAGTTTTTTTTGTGGACATTTTGCTGTATTTTTTCATTTTGTTTCGATGGGTAGTTGAAGAAATGTCTCTATTTTATGTTTTTTCCTGTAAAAAGATTATTTAAAATATTCGTACATATTTTGTTTTTTCTCGTGAATTGTTTTTTCTGCATATTTTGCTTTTTTTCTTTTTTTTCTCGATGAATATTTGAAGAAATGTCTCTGATTTATGTGTTTTTTGAAAAAAAATAGGGAAAGCTGACAGGTGGGACCACAAAGTTATTTTGGTGGATAACTTATGTCATCTTCAGTTGTATGCAACAACATTTATTTTTTGTGAGGGTATTTATAGAAATACTTTCATGTTCTACAAATTGTTGTAAGGAGGAAGTGTATTAGGATTTTCTTTAAGTATTCATCAGTTCGAAATATTCGAACATATTTGTGAGCATGTTTATGTACCGTGGAGTATCTCCAATTATTTAACAATTTGGATTGTTCGAATTTGATTCTGGTTTGCACTAATATGTACTGAATTTTAGTATCTCTGAATGTTGGCCAATTTAAAATATTCAAACATGGTTTGCGTTAATGTTCACTGAATTAGTATATCTGCAAAATTTGACCAATTCAGAATTTTCAAACATGTTTGTGAGCATGTTTATATATTGTGGACTATGTGTAATTATGTAGCAATTTTAAATGTTAAAATGTGGTTTCATAATATTTACTGAATTGGAGTATTTAAAATATTCGTACATGTTTTGTTTTTTGTCGTAAGTAGTTTTTTGTGTGGACATTTTGCTGTATTTTTTAATTTTGTTTCGATGGGTAGTTGAAGAAATGTCTCTATTTTATGTTTTTTCCCTGTAAAAAGATTATTTAAAATATTCGTACATATTTTGTTTTTTCTCGTGAATAGTTTGTTTTTTCTGCATATTTTGCTGTTTTTTTTTCTCGATGAATATTTGAAGAAATGTCTTTGATTTATGTGTTTTTTGGAAAAAAGGGAAAACTGACAGGTGGGACCACAGCTGACGTCGCACTGACGTCAGCAATGTCCACAGCGGCGAACGCGAGCGCGGCCACCGCGAGCACGCCGGCGAGGCGTCGAAGCGAGCCGAGACGCGCGCGTGTGCGCCTTCAACGCGCGTGGACGCGGGATGGCCGAGCGTGGCGGTGCCGCTACGTCTGGGTCGGCGGAGCGACGCCGGCGGCCTGGAAACGCGGCGGAGGGAGCAGGTCGACGGCGGCGATGAATCCGGCGATTCGGGAGCGTCCCAGCACGAGCAACTTCGCGAGGACGGAGAGCGCGCGACGGCGAACGTCGCCGTGACCATCGATTTGAGCGGAGAGGTGCGAAACGGCCGCGAAGCGCGTCGGCGGCGGCGGCGACTGCGCCGTCGCGCGGGGAGAGAGAGAGAGAGGGAGGGGAATTTTGCGGGGTGTTTTTTCAGAAAAGTCTGTGCCTTTTCCTGCAATTACAGTTAGGGCCCGCGCTGCGTTAGAATCTGGACTGCGGAGCAATTTTTCGCGTTGTTTGTCTCTTTTGGCAAAGTTGGCTGCGCCAGAAATCATGCGGGGCGACGTGTCGTTGTGCGATTGGAAGAAAGTCGAGTGCGACAGTGTTACTGTCGAGCTACAGTGTTCCGTGGGTCTGTGATGCGTTCTGGACCGTCGGACGCGCTGATCGGACGGCTAGGAAAATTCGGGTGACGTGGATAGCGGGAGAGGAGGCAAATCCAACGAACTTTCATATATAGTAGATATATAGTAGTATGTATATGAAATCGTACAACGAAGGAATGCGGTCAACGGGATACCTGTGAGAGCTGCACCCACCATAGCGAGCCCAAATGGGGCAAGCTCGCCGTGGGCCCTCTTAGGGTGTGTTTGGTTGGGTGGCTAGCCACCAAGTGGTTAGTGGTAGCCACTTTTTATGTGGTTAGCCCCTGTTTAGTTTGTGGTGTTGGGTGTGTGGGTATATTCCCTCCAAAACATGGTTGAGCTCAACCACCAAAAAAGTGGTGGTTGAGGCCAACCACCCACGACGGGCTCGCTAAAATTACCCGTGAAACAGTTTTCGGTCACTGACCTTCTCGAAAAGCCCGCGAACCATGACCTTATCTGTTTCTCTCGTTTCTTTTACAGTCGTGGCACATATGTTTAATTTTTACATCCGTGGGTTTCTAGATATGTGAATAAGACATTTCCTGAAACTACTGATCTTAGAGCTAGAGATGATGATGAGTGATTTCTTTATGCCATGTTTGACTTGGGCTTTCAATGCTAACCAAAGCATTGAACTAATATTTCTACGCACTTGTGCTTTTGATGTGAACCATTAAACTATGGGATGTATCACTTTATTTATATTTGAACTAGTATTGTATATTGATATGGCACTATGACATGTTTTATTTGGAAATTGTCTGCCTTACTGAAGCATGGTTCTGAAAATTTTGTTTCTTCGTGTCTAAATGGAATGTGATGTTAAAATATATTATATTTTCGAAATTCTTATTATTCATACCATACTTTAATCGATTATGTAGTCAAAAGCTCATGTTGTGAGGGTATTCTCACCATCATATCAAATAGCTTACCATATCACCCACAACTCAAACCATGCTTACCCATAACCACTTTTTATCACTTCAACCGAACATAAAACTTGGCTAACCAACCCATACAACCAAACATGAAAAGTGGTTACCACCAACCAGGTGGTTGGGGGTACCCCAACCACTTTTTCCTAGCCACTGAACCAAACACACCCTTAGCTCCTCCAGATGGGTTTATAGCCCTCCTCTTTGCCTTGTTGGTTTTATTTTTCTATGGAACCTTCAAATATATTAATTTTTATTTTATTTTACTCGTTTCCTGCACTAAAAGGACAATTTTCAATAAAAACAACATTGGTTATGGCTGTTTGTTCCGAGTTTTTGTGAGATTTCAGACAAACACTAAGGAATGTGATTGGATAAGTGAAACGCAAAGTCACAAAAAAAAGATAAGTGAAACGCACATCACACATTTGTTTCATATTGTCTACTAATAAAACGCACATCCCTCATATGTTTCATATAGTCGGGCCATCATTTCCAATTGGTCCCACCGGTCAGGCCAGCTGGCAGTCCTAATACCCCCGAATTACTCTTTCCCAAGCGCTCAGACGAGTTAAAACCGAAAAATAATTAATGTAAAAAAAACCAAAAATAATCATCCAGGATTAGCCAGATCAAATGGTTCAAATCTTTGTTTGCACGGGTCATAAGTTTGTGGTTTATGTCAGACTTTGTCTACGAATTCAATGTTCAAAAACAGGCTTCTCTCCGCCGCAACCCACCATCAAGGCCGCGATTGGATTGAGGGTATTCCAACCGTAAACAGCCAGCATAATTTTACGGAGCAGACATCGTGCATAATTTTATGCTGAGGTCCGTCGTTTTTCACCAGACGGATAATTAAAAGGTGAACCAAGCGGGCCGCAAGTCTAAGATAGATAATGTGCGTATGTCTAAGCTCACGGTTACAGGAGGAGAACTTGGTATTCCTGAAGTTGTTGCTCAGCTGCAACGTCTGGTGTCTTCGGAGTTTCATTGGGAAGTTGTTCAAGTTGGAAACAATGTCTACAAGGTGCCTTTCCCATCTAGGAGCGAACTAGACAGATTGGCCATCTTTGGTGCTTGCAAGGTACCTAATACTAAGTGTGAAATCACTGTGGTGCCGTGGATCACTAATATGGAGTCTATGGAACTTCTTCCAAAGAAGTGGATTAGAATCTATGGCATCCCTCCTAAACACACCGGTGATTTTTTATCTCTCTGGAGCTTGGGGTCCTTGTTTGGGAAAACTATAAAAGTAGATATGAAGTTCACTAGGAGACACGGGGTTTTGCGCATCCTTGTGGGCTGTGTGGACTACACATTGATTCCAAAGGGCTGGATGATATTTATTAAAGACGGATTTTATAGGCTGAAATTCAAAGTGGAGAACCCGGTGGATGAAGCTGATAAGGAGGGCGATGCTCCTAGGTCACCACCGCCGGATGATGATGCAGATGAGGGGGATGAGGAGGGGTCATCTAAACAGAACAATGATGAGACTGAGAACAAAGGCAGTGCATCAAATGAACTTGCTAATATGGCCATGGATGCAGAAACAAAAAATTCGGAAGCAAAAGAAAATGTGGGAGAGGTAATTCCTGATGCTATGCAAGAGATGAAAACGGGTGTGATTTATTCTCCTAGTGTGCAGAAGCAGTTTCGGCTAGCACAGGAGGAGTTTCAACGCATGATTAGCAATAGGATACAAAGCATACATGAGAAGGCTGCTCCAGAGGCTGCTCCAGAGGCTGGTGTTGAAGCAGCTAAATATGATATTCAGCTTGACAAGCACGGCAATGAAAGTGAGGTGCATGCGGCACCAATGGTTGAGGGGAGTATTGTGAGCAAGATGAGCCCATTCTAGCTGAGACTCACAGAAATTGAGAATATTAGGGATGAGGTGGAATCAATGGAAGATACTCAGGAGGCCAATACTCAGTCCGAGGTGCGCTCGGATAGGTTGGTGCGGGATGAGGCACATGTGGTTGCCGAGGCACCGTCGGACAAGACCTCTGCTTGCGAGTCTATTAAGTTAATCGCAACGGAGACAGTTTGCGAGTCCGCTGCAGCGGCTATGAACGAAGAGCTGGGCTGGACAAAGGAGGCCACTACGGACGCCTTCTACGCTGCTGATTCAGAGGACAAGAGTGCATGGACGACACCACCTTGCATGTCTCCAACAAGCTGCAGTCGCTCTGACACGTCTGATGAGGGTTTAATACATGGATCGATTGGGCAATGCAATACCAAACCAATGTCTGCATGATGAAATGGGAGCTGCTCCGGTGTTACATGCGGTAACAGGGCACACTGAACAAGAAATATTGGCATTCGGAGGGATGGAAGAGAGGGAGGTGCGATCAAGTCAGAGGATTCAAGCACAAGTCAATGCGAATACCCCAATTCTTGCGAGGGCGATGGACTTGGCGGCTCGGAAAAATTACATGCCTCCAATAGGTACTCCTATTTCTTCCAAGTTATCTTTATTAGCTTTTACTGATTCTGAAATTAAGTCTAGAGCGGATAGACTAGGAATTTCTTTAGGTAAATCTTGGGAGCAAGAAGTTTCGTCAATTGCAACAATTAGAAGTGTAGAAAAAGAAAGGGAGGTTATCTACCTACACAACTCTTTACCACCGAGAGATGATAATGATGAGTCTAGCTTAGCTTTAAAAAGAGCACTACAGTTAAGTGAAGATCTAGAGGATGAGGAACCTGAGGGTGTGTTGGATCATGCGGATCACGACATACCTAAAGTAAAAGAGAAACGAGGTCGTAAGAAAAATAGCTACTCCAAACGGGAGCTTAGGAGAAGTGCTAGGATACGAAAAATCAATAATCATTAAGAATGAAAGGCATGGTTTGGAACTCCAATGGTTTTGGTGACTCTGCGAAACACCTAACAATAAATGAATCGGTAAAGGAACAACATCTTGATTTTGTTGCTATTGTAGAGACAGGAAGATCTTCCTTTGCGGCACCCTTTCTGAAATTTTTAGCGGGGGGATTAGACTTTACGTGGTTTTGTATTCCCCCACACGACCGGTCAGGTGGTATGTTGGTGGGTTTTAACAACAACACTTTGGTAGCAAACAATGTGCTCACAGGAGATTTTTGCGTTAAATTTCATGTGAGAAATAAACTAGATGGTTTTAGATGGGCCTTTGTTGTGGTATACGGGCTGCACAAGATGCTAAGAAACCTGATTTCTTGGCTGAATTAGTGAGAGTGTGTGATGATGAAACAATTCCACTTTTAGTTGGGGGGGACTTCAACATAATCAGAAGACAAGAAGAAAAGAACAATGCAAATTTTAATGCAAGATGGTCCTTTTTGTTCAATGCCATAATAGAAAGTCTAAATCTAAAGGAATTAAAATTGTCGGGAAGACAATATACTTGGGCTAGCCGAATGGAGACTCTAACATTTGAGAAGTTGGATCGTTTTCTGGCGAGTGTTCAATGGGAGCAAAAATTTCCACTAGTGTCTATTCATGCGATGACACGTACGGGGTCGGATCATACACCCTTGTTGTTGGATACAGGGGAACAATCTTTTTTAGGAAACTCGAGTCACTTTTCATTTGAGCTGTCTTGGATGCGCCAAGACGGTTTTTCTGAAATGATAAAAAAGAGTGGAATTTGATTAAAACCGGTAGTTCACCTGTTGAAAGGTGGCAGCACAAGATTAGACACTTACGCCAATTTTTGCGAGGATGGGCTAAGAGTCAAAGTGGGGAATATAAAAAATTGCGTGACAAACTATCCCTGCTAATTAATCAATTAGATATAAAGGCCGAAACAATACCTCTCAATGTAGCAGAGCGGGCTGCAAAAAAAAGAGGCGGATGAATATCTAGCAAAACTTAGAAGAGATGAAGAATACAAATGGGCACATCGGGCTAAAGTAAAGTACATTCAAGAGGGTGGAAGTAATACGCGATACTTTCATATCATAGCAAATGGCAAACATAGGAAGAAGAGGATTTTTCAATTAGAACAAGATGAGGGTACTATTGTGGGACAAGAAAACCTCAAATTCTTTATCTCGGAATATTATAAAAATTTATTTGGATCGCCGATTCCAAATCACTTTTCGTTGGAGGAGGAAATGACTCACGATATGCCTCAGATTTCGGCTGAGGAGAATGTCATTCTAACTCAAGCATTTACGGAGAAGGAAGTATACGATGCTATTAATCAGATGGAGCATAATAAAGCCCCAGGACCAGACGGGTTCCCTGCGGAGTTTTACCAAAAAAATTGGGGTATTATAAAGGATGACTTAATGGCGATGTTTTCTCAACTGCGAGAAGGAAACCTGCCATTATATAAGTTGAACTTTGGAATTATTACACTGCTGCCCAAAAAGGAGGATGCAAGTCGCATTGAGCAATATAGACCCATTTGTTTATTGAATGTCAGTTTCAAAATTTTCACAAAAGTAGGAACGAATAGAGTAACCTCGATAGCAAGTAGGGTCGTGCGTCCGACTCAAACTGCTTTCATACCGGGGAGAAATATTCTTGAAGGTGTCGTTGTGCTCCATGAAACGATCCATGAGTTACATACGAAAAAATGGATGGGTGCTGTTCAAAATAAACTTTGAAAAGGCTTATGACAAGGTAAAATGGTCATTCGTACAACAGGTTTTACGCATGAAAGGATTTGCACCTCAGTGGTGCGAGTGGATTGCAAGGTTTATCCTGGGAGGAGTGTAGGAATACGAGTTAATGACGATATCGGTCATTACTTCCAAACTCTAAAGGGTTTAAGACAAGGAGATCCCTTGTCACCGCTTCTTTTTAACCTAGTGGCCGACATGTTGGCAATTATAATTGCGAGAGCCAAGGAGGATGGCCAAGTTGGCGGGTTAATTCCTCATCTTGTGGATGGAGGAGTTTCCATCCTTCAATATGCAGATGATACCATCTTATTTATGGAGCCCGACATTGCGAAAGCCGTGAACATGAAATTAATCTTGGCCTTGTTTGAACAACTATCGGGATTAAAAATTAACTTTCACAAAAGCGAGTTGTATTGTTTTGGAAAAGCAAAAGATAATGAAGAAGAGTACCATCACATTTTCGGTTGTGAGATCGGGTCTCTGCCTTTTAGATATCTGGGGATTCCAATACATTATAGAAAATTGTTGAATAAGGAATGGAAAAGTGTGGAGGCTCGGTTTGAGAAGAAATTAGCATCATGGGTGGCCAAGATGTTATCATACGGAGACCGTCTTGTGCTTATTAACTCAGTATTAACAAGTCTTCCCATGTTTCTTCTATCTTTCTTTGAAATACCTAAAGGGGTACGAAAACGATTAGACTTTTACCGGTCAAGGTTTTTTTTGGCAAAGTGATCAGTTAAAGCGCAAGTATAGGTTAACAAAATGGAACATTGTGTGTAGGCCGAAAGATCAAGGGGGTTTAGGAATTGCGGTCCTAGAAACTAAGAATAAATGCCTATTAAGCAAGTGGTTATTCAAATTAATGAATGAAGAAGGAGTGTGGCAAGAGTTGTTGGTCAATAAGTATTTAGGGGGTAAAACGTTATCCCAAGTACAATCTAAACCATTTGATTCACCTTTTTGGAAAGGTTTGATGAAGGTAAAGAATGAATTTCTCCAGCGAGGAGAATTCAGGCTGGGTAATGGCGAGCAAATTCGGTTTTGGGAGGATGTTTGGTTAGGAAAAATTTCATTAGCGAATGAATATCCAACCCTATATGCTATCACTTAGAACAAAAATGCGACAGTAAGTGCAGTTCTTAGTTCGAGACCTATAAACCTTCCTTTCCGATGAACTTTAATTGGAGCTAATAGAAATAACTGGTTTCATCTAATAGATAGACTAATGCGAGTTAATCTTTTAGAACAAACGGACAGATTTAAATGGAGCCTCACCACTGATGGTATATACACGGTAAAATCTTACTATCTCGACTTGCTTAATGGGCACAAAGGATATCTGCGGAAATACTTGTGGAAACTAAAAATCCCCTTGAAGATTAAGATTTTTTTGTGGTTCTTAAATAGAAAAGAGATATTGACTAAGGATAATTTGGCTAAGAGACATTGGATAGGGTGTAAGAAATGTGTTTTCTGTGATGCAGATGAGTCTGTTGAGCACCTGTTTATTTCATGTACTTTTGCAAAGGATATTTGGAGACTTGTACATTTCACATTCAATGTTTCTCCACCGACTAGTATATCAAACATGTTTGGGTCATGGTTAAATGGGATAGACAAAGGCACCAAGGCTCGCATTAGGATTGGTGTTGCGGCCATTCTTTGGGCTATTTGGAACTGCCGCAATGACATTATATTTAACAACAAAAACTCTTCTCACTACTTGCAGGTTATCAATATGGCTATCCACTGGATCCGGCTGTGGTCATATCTCCTTCCTGTGGATCGGCGTGGTCTTATGAAAGCTGGATGTACCCGCATGTTGACGGTCATACGGGCTATCTTCTGCCGGGCTGGGTGGCAGCACAATAGAAGAATCGATGTTTAGTGTTGCCTTGTTTCAGTGGCTGATTTTTGTATCAACTTTATGCGACCCATGAATTGTAAACTCTGAGACCTTTGATTATTAATAATACGGCTGACTGTGTGCATCAATTTGATGCAGAGGCCAGGGATCCGCACCTCCTTTTCTAAAAAAAAAAGCGGGCCACAAGTGTAGTTTCTGCTACGTTTACAACTTGTAAATTACAAGACACCGGAAAGGTAGGAACAAAATTGACCAATAATATGCACAAACTGCATGGAGCGCGTGCTATGTAGCTCATCGACGAGATGAGCCGATATTCATCAACATACAAAATATACACGTCCGTATTTACTGGAGGTCTCCGTGATGGCGTGATGGATCAGATCAAACGAGGGGCCTGAACTCGACGCCCTCGACGACGAGCCCACGCTTGGGGTGCCACCCGAGAACCTCGAAGCTCACCGCCACCTCCTCTTCCCCCGCCACGGCCTCGTCGCCGGTGCGCAGGCGCCCCATCTCCACCTCCCACCACCCATCACACCGCAGCGTCGGGCTCCTCACTCCACAGCCGGCGCCGCCGTCCATACCGGCAGCGCCCACGAACATGCGTGTCTCGTCGTCATCGGGGCGAAGGCACACGGCGTGGCTCGTCACCACGCGGCCGCCCACGCTCACCGTTGTCTCCTGGTTCGGGAAGCTCAGGCCACGGTGGCCTTCAGCGGTGGCGAAGACGAAGTACGCGGCGTAGGCGGTGGCCGGCGTCAGCGATGCGGTGGGGAGCCGGCCGTAGATGTCCAGGCACGTGCACTCCACCAGCTGGGCCACGTCCGCGAACCTGGGATCGAAATACCGTGCATGGGGAATTAACAGTTAATCTCGGTGCACCGAATAATTTATTGAGTTCATGTTAGTATAAAAAATATTGAAAAAAAACAATTGCAAGCATTTGATGACCGATTTCGTAGCAGTCTTTTGTACAGCCAGTCAAAGTTTGGAAAGATGATTATTGCACTTTTTTTTTGCGAATGATGATTGCACTTATATTCAAGGAGAACAACTTAAAAACAAATGGAGAAAGCAAGCTAGATTATTCTCTAGAAAAAGCCAGCTTGCAAAGCTGCTCCAATATATCAATCGTAGTAGTAGTCAGTACTCAGTACACAACAATGGAGATCAGATCCATCATATCTTTATTTATTTTATAAAATAGAAGTCCTGCAAGCTTGCTGGCAATCTGCGTCGATCATCGATCTTATAATGCACAATCAAGATACGTGTATTGTTTATTGGCTTGCGTGAGACACGCGAATACTGTTGCGGAGATGCGAAACACATACTGCATCCTCGATGCAAGTCGTTTCATCGATGGCAACGTGGAGCAAGTTGACGAACGATCAACTCATGAGGTGAGGCTGACCGCAGAGGGAAGAGTCATATCTTTTTTCCTTGAGCAAAATTTCAGCCGTTAATGCCCCGTCAAAAAACTTTCAGTCAGATCTTGCTCTTCCCAACAAAAGTCATATTAAAAGGTGTTCTGAAAATTTCAGAAAACGCCATTCACTTCCACTTGTCTGGCACTATGAAACGAAAAAATTATAAATAATTAAAATAAGTTATTTGATATGTATTTTTTCAGTCGAGAATCTAAAAAATCTAAGAATACACCCCCGTTCGGAAAATGCTTGTAGACAGAAGTTCATACGTGGAATGGACGAAGATTGAGTTGTACGTATGACAAGTCTCGCTGTTAGACTAAGCTGCTCTTGGCTGCGAGGAAACGGAAGTGGCAGAAGATAAGATTCCTGCTAGGTAGACTATTTGGTGTGTTCTAGAAGAGGGTGTGCATCATCTTTTGTTTGGCTGCAGTTTCATCACAGCTTAATTTCCTGACTTGCTTCCGTCACGAAGCAAAGGTCTCCCGGTAATGGAAGCAGTTAGCATAGCAACACCAACCATCCCCATTTGCGTATTCATCATGTGGATCCACGGAGATCGATGTGATGATCGTTTTAATTGATTAATAATTAACTAAAGATGGCAATGGAGGTTGCCGTTTGGTTTGATTTGGAGGAGGGAAGAGAAGAACTGACGACAGAAATGAATGCGTTGGATGGATCGATGGATGGTACCTGGAGAGAGGGTGTGGCATCCAGCTCCAGCCGAACTCGCCGTCCTCCCACGGCAGGCTGAGCCTCCTCGCCGACAGCGCCACGCACTTGGCACCGCTCCCCTTGGCCAGCCACACAGCCATGACGCCGCCGTCCACCAGCACGGCCACGTCGGTGAGTCCGAGGTAGGCCTTCTTCTTCGTCGACGGCGGCGACGACGGCACCGGCGCCGCCTTGGTGCCGCTGCGCGAGAGGAGCGGCGCCTGGCGCAGCTGGAGGTAGTCCGGCGGGAGGAAGCGCGCCCAGACGGTGTCGGACTCGGCGGCGTCGCGGAAGCACGGCGACACGGCGGCGCAGCGGCACGCGTCCCGCGGGGAGGTGAGCGCGATCACGTGCGCCACGCACGCCTCCGGGAGGTCGAACGCCCGCGTCCGGTCCCCCTCCGCCGTCACCGTCGCCGTGCCAGTCGCCTGAGTGCCCATCGATCGATCCTATTCCTAACGGCTCCAGCAGCAGCTAGCTTCTTTCGCGGGGGGAGCAGAGCAGCGGTAGCTTTTTGGTTCTTGGAAATCGGATAGGAGAGAAAGCAAAAGCGAGGTGGATCTCTATCCGCACTTCCGCAGATCCTGTGACTGTCACCTATCCTCTCCATCTCCGTCCGATTTCAATCCAATGGCTCAGATTTGAGCATAAAATTCAAACTTTTTAGAAAAATTCGAAAACATTCCAGCAGGTAGTAAATGTATCATTGTATATTCTGAGAAAGTTTGGATTCATTTGGATAAACGGTTTATTATTAAATCAATGTTCACGTTTTAAACTTAAAAAGCTATTAACGCATAAACCAGTTGTCCAAATGCGACGAAACTTTCTCAGAATATATAACGAAACGTATACTACCTACTGGAATTTTTTAAATTTTTTCTAAAAAGTTTGAATTTTTTGCTGAAATCTGAGCCGTTGGATTGAAATCGGACGGAGATAGAAGGGGTAAAGTCACAGCGTGACTTCATGTATTGAAGTCACTGGATCTCTACCCGCACAAATGGGCGTTCCTTTTTTTTTTTTTTTTTGAGGAAGGGTTCCTATATATACACGGAGGTATATTTCTGGAATTGCGACCCTACTTTTCTGTATAGCCGTATCTGCGAGTTTGTATAGTACGACTAGGGCGTAATGGCGCGCAGTGGCCGACTCAGTCGCGAGGGTAACAAAGAGAGTGACGCCGGCGACGACGAAAAGGAGCCGCCGTTCCGCTCCGTGCACCGTGAGCGCCGAAGCGAGCCGACTTTACGACGATGTCGCCCGGTCGTCTCTGACGGCGTCCTCCTGCTGGGCAAGCGAGACCACGCGCTGCTGTGTAGTAGTGAGTTTGTGAAATTTCCAGGCCATCAGTGCGGTGGGGATGATGATGCATAGCAGCTACTGATTGATTGTCTCCTTCCGTACGAATTAGGAAAAGATCACAATCACGGAACGCTATAATAGTCATCCAAGACCCCAACTTTCAAGGAGTACTGCTACTACTGTTTGTTGCGATTCTTGGCAAGGAACCAAGGTCGATTGGCCGCTGAGATGCTTCGCCCTTCCACGCGACAACAACGCCAAAAAGATACCCTAAAACTGCATCTGCAGCAGCAGATTCATTGGCTCACCGGGTTGGTAGCAACCATGGGTTCCTTTCACACCTCCTGCATCTGACACGGAATCGAACTGATGACACCTCCTAATTCACACTAGAGTAAGACAAGGCTTGGCTGCACCGCCGCTCGTTAAATCGGAAGGTCGGCCACTTGCAAAGTGAGTTTTCCTTGTAAGCAAAGCGATTTGACTACAAACAACCTGGACCTCCGATGGAATACAAGATTCGGCAATTTGGACACCGATGACCTTGAGGTGAAACTATAACACAAAATGAACCTCCAACGAAACTATTTCACGCATCTAACCCTTTCGGGTAGCGCCTAACGATCGGACGCTGCACTACACTGGATGTGTAGCGCCCGAGCCTAAGGCGCTATACTCCTGGCTGTTTTAATATTTATTAGAAACTGTACTACTACATGGACATATGAAACGAGTAGGCGAGATGGTCACAACGTTGCGTGCGACTTGGCTTGGTCGTGGGTTCGAGTCCCCGAACTGCACAATTTTTCATTTTTTAGTTTTTTTTGGATCGAGGTCAAGATGGGATCTGAGAGCACTTCGGTGGCCGGGAATCAAGCGGTGGCGGCCGGAATCGGGCGGGGACGGGACGCGGCCGGCGGCGGCGAGCGGCGGCCCGAGGCATGGCGGCACGGAAACGGCGGCCGAAAATCAAGCGACGGTGGCCGGAATCGGGCGGGGACGGGGACGTGACCGGCGGCGGCGAGCTGCGGCCCGAGGCATGGCCGGCACGGACAACGGCGACCGGAAACAGGCAGCGACGGCCGGAATTGAGCTCTCGATCCCATCTCGGTTGACACAACCGTTCTGTAAAAAAAATGCAAAGAATAAAAAAAGAAAAAGTTGGGTTCAGCAGGATTCGAACCCAAGACCAACACTACAGCACATGCGGGCAAGAACAGTTGGGCTGCTCGATTCTGATGTCTGCATATGATTACAGCCTCTAATAAACTTTAAAAACAGCCATAAGTATAGCGCCTTCCACTCGGGCGTTACACATCCGGATGTGTAGCGCCTGATCACAAGGCACTATCCCGTTGAGTGTAGCGCCCGATCGTGAGGCGCTACCAAAAGGGTTAGGGGCGTAAAATAGTTTCGCGGGTGTTTCATTTTGTGTTATAGTTTCGACTCGAGATCATCCGTGTCCAAATTGCCACAAGGTTCGGGCTGTTGGGAAGTTAGCCCATAATGGTTGATCCATGTGACTGAATGTGCATGAGGCCCACTTTAAAATTCACAAAACAAAAAAATGGATCCAGGGCCGGCGACGTTGGAACCACTGGCCCTGTAGGATGTACGTCCGAGGATGCATGAATAAATCAAAGCGGTTGTATATATCGAAAGGGTAAGTTGTGAAAGATTGAAAATAAGTGATGAAACAAATACCGGGTTGGTAGGACATCCTCAGATCCTTCCGTGATGCTCTTCCTTTTTGGAGAAGAATAGGGGATCGGTGGAGACGACATGGCTGGCTTCACAGGGTGGAGAATAAAAGGATGAGAAGGCGTGCGCCTTGGGAATTTATTGGGGGTCGTCAACCGTCTCGGCTACCAAAATGGAAGCAGCAAAGGTGAGGAAGAAGGAACGGCCAAGGCGATCCCTGGCGGAGTTGGCTCCTCGGGTCCGTGCGTATTCGGGCACCGCTATCTCACGCGGATCAAATCAGGTGTATATATTGGCGGCCTAGGGTTTTTTTCTTGATGCTTGTATTGTATGTTATTTGTCGTTACGAAACTGTTTATAGTCCTAGAACATACACATGGATTATTTTTTCGAGTTTACGTATTGATGTAATTATCGTATGTACGAAGCGTATGTCTGTGTAGCATTAATAAGTTTGCTCTCTCAGAAGTGTTTCTGGAGTCGGTTGATGCTTTGTTTGATGTTGTGCCATCTGTACTTGGCGCGTGGGAGGCCACGGTGTCATGATGATGTTCGTTCCTTCCCGAGGCAAGGCGGCGAGGTGATAACCCACAAGTATAGGGGATCGCGTGTAGCCTTTTCGATAAGTAAGAGTGTCGAACCCAACGAGGAGCTAAAGGTAGGATAAGTATTCTCTCAAGTTCTATCAACCACTGATACAACTCTACGCACACTAAACGTTTGCATTATCTAGAAAATAAAACTACGGTAGCAATACGGGTATGAGAGGTAGTTTTGCAAGATAATAAATACAAGAAAGTAAATGTTAGTGCTGCAGCAATAAAATACACTAAGTAACCATATACTAACAGTACCATGAGTGTGGAAAAGTGGTGGTAATTGTGGTGGCTTTGTCCAAGATTAATTAGTGAAGGTACTTGGTTCATTGTCTTCGATGCAGTTTTCTATGTGGGAGAGGCTAAATATACATGCACTCCACTACTTGGGATTACAAGTACTATATGATTGGATTGTTAGAAAGCATCCGCAAATACTAACAATGCATTAAGGTTTCCCCAACCATAGCCTTAAGTTCAAGGTCCTCTTACTCCCATACGTGCAACTAATCGGTTCGCGTTCTCAGGTTTCTGTCACTCCGGCAGAACTTCCCCCGCTTCGTTACAAATACTACCAACCCTAGGGTGTTTGATCCATGCGCGCACAAGTATAATGGACACCAAAGGACAGCACCATATAGACATACAACTCTAATGAACCTCATGCATTCAATTAAGCAATCAAAAGACAAATAAACTACGGAAACATGATGTAAATCATAGGATAAATATTATAGCATCAAACACCATGTTTACATAGGACGGTACAGAGGTTTGTGGGAGGATGAACCACTGAATACAAGGAGGAGATGGTGATGGAGATGGCGGTGAAGACGGCGGAGAGGGGCAGCGCGGCGGCGCAGGGCGGCGGCGGCGCCGGCGGTGCGGGGAACTCCTTTCCCCGCCGCCGGCAAGCTTGGGGAGCGCCGCCCCTTAGCCTCCCTCCTTCATGGCTTCTTGGGAGCCCTCCCCCATGGAGATGGGATCCATGGGGGAGGCAAAAACGTGGCTTTTGGTGGCTGAAATTCGTGGGTGGAGGAGTCCTCCACGAATTAGGTTTCCTCCCTTTATATATCTTCTCGGATTTCCGTCACCCCCTTTTAGGGTTCCACCAAAACGGGCCTACAGGCCGCGTCCGAACTCCGATTGGGCTGATCTCGGGCTTAAAATCTTCGTATGGAAAATTGTGACAACTTTCGTAACAGCCAGGTCTCCATATAACGTCATCTTCGAGGGTCAAACTGGCAATCTTCGTAAAAAGTTCTCAGACAGATTTCAGGAAAGTCCCAATTCGACTCCAACAAGGTTTCCTCTTGTATTCTTGATAATTTCTACACATCAAAGAGTAAAACAAGAACATTGTGCACTTTTGCAACTATTAGTAGGTTAGTCCAAATAAATAATAAACTTAATATAAAACAAGTGCTAAAAGCATAAAAATGGCATGAAACAATCAAAAATTATAGATACGTTTTGGACGTATCAACATCCCCAAGCTTAATTCCTGCTCGTCCTCGAGTAGGTAAATGATAACAAAATAATTTTTGATTGTAAATGCTATGATCAGGTCTTTAACAATTGCATGATGTATGGATAATAAAACTTAGCAATCATGTTTCCTAATGAAAAGTATCAACGAACTAAGAGCTTATAACATGAAATTTATAAACATCAACAAGATTGTAATGACCATAATAAAGCATGATAGAGTGGTATCTCGCTTGCCCTTAATTGTGGAGCAAAACATAAATGCCAAGGCACCTCTGAAGTTCAAGTGAAGACTAGATATAGAGATATCAAAGATAAAAGCATCATGGTTATACCTCAATTAATCGTATTCTGGGACAAGCACATTACACTAAGAACGACAGCTATGCTCTCGAAGAAGTGCTCAAAGAAAGGATGGTGACTCAACATAAAAATAAAAGATTGGCCCTTCGCAGAGGGAAGCAGGGATTAACACGTGCTAGAGCTTTTTGTTTTAAAAACAGAGGTAAAAATGTTTTGAGAGGTGTTTGTTAATTGTCAACGAATGGTAGCGGGTGAGAACAGTATTCTACCTGTCAAACGGACTTTTAAGAGCGGCTCCCATGAAGGACGTTATTTCTACCAGCAAGGCAGATCATCCCTCTTTCTCTTTGGTTTACACACATTCAGGTATTTCACTGTTTGTCATTGCTTACTGATGAATCAGGGCAAAAGTGTGAAGAGAATTAATTGGTTAAAGTTGTAATTAATTGGGACTGGGCACCCCGTTGCCAGCTCTTTTTGCAAGTTATTGGATAAGCGGATGTATATGCCACTAGTCCAGGTGTAAAAGTCCATTTGACAAATAGAATAAAGAATAACCACACTAATTCCTCATGAGCTAGTAAACATTGACACAAAAAGAGAAATATTTTGAAGGTTTTAAAGGTAGCACATGCAAATTTACTTGGAATGGCTTGAAATACCATGCATAGGAATTTTTTGGTGGACTCTTTGGGATAACTTGGTTTTAAGGATTTGGATGCACGAGCAGCATTCCCGCTCAGTACAAGTGAAGGCTAGCAATAGACTGGGAAGCGACAACCACGAGAGCGATAACGGTCATAATCATGCTTGCGACAAAATAAAATTAACGGAGGCATAAAAACGATACTAAAACTCTGAGGCAAAATAGATCATCAAGGCTTAATTGACTTTTATTTTTCAGTCATAACATGTGTGAGCATGTGCCAAGTCGATTCAAGTGAATTATTCAGAGGAGGATACCACAATACCATACCATCTTATGAACAGGACAATGCATGTTGATATCAAAATAACATAATATGCACTATTAGCTAGTTGAGACTAACCATAAGAAAACATAAACTACTAAACAGTATTATTCACACATCATTTTTAAGTTTCAACAAGTAATCCATTAACCAAGTAAACATTGAAAACAGAGGATAAATAAAATATGTGACGATCCACTTATTAATGTAACTGGTGTTTGATGCTAAGATAAATAGATAATAAAATACAGCCGCTTCAAGTTTAGTTAAGTTCCTATGTTGCTCAAAAAACAAAGTTTAAAGGTTTGCAAACCGTGGGGTTATTGATGAAGAGGGATGCGGGGACATCCCCAAGCTTATGACTTTGGTAATTCTTCAATATTCCATAGTTTGGTGTTCCTTCATTCTCTGTGAAAAAACTTCAACACAAAAACTTTCCCATTCTTTTCTGCGGTTAGACATTAGTACAATAGATAATATTTCCCAAGTGCTACTATTAAACCAAATAAAATTTTGTTTTTAAGTTACAGAAAGGTTGCTTAAATGGCCAACTTATAAATGAAAGGTAAGAACCATTAAAAATCAAATGAAAACGAAAAGAGGCCACTCTTGCAACAAAAGTCAGAATCTGTCCAGAAAAACAGCAGCTGGAAAACGCAATTTTTAGGTGCACTTAAACATGCCCGAAATTTTAGCCAATTTTTGTACATGCAGAGGATTAGGTGCTACAACATCAGTAATTTTTTCGTGATTTTTAGAGCTTCCAGTAAAATATGAAAAATCGCGCAATAAGCAGTAGATACCGAAAACAGAAAATCACTTTTTACATATGTATCAACTAAGCTAAATGGATAAAACTTGGTACTTTATTTTTGATAAACTAAGAAACCAGAGGCTAAGCAAGACCTAAACATGCTAGCTACAGCAAGGAAAACTCTAAATAAAAATCAAAAGTAAAACCCAAATAAAGAACCAAACAAAGAAGCAAAACAAAAGAAAATATTTTTGTTATTTTGAATTTATAAGTGAAAGTAAAGAAGCAATCGAAACCAAATAAGGAGCCTAATAAAACTAAAGAAGGTAAAACCAAGACATATAAAAGCAATTATAATACAAGTTAAGACAATACATATCATGTGGACGGGTAATATAGAGTATGAACGAGACAACCTCATGTTAGTTGATGAATAGGGGGATGACTCGGGCATCCCCAAGCTTAGATGATTGTATCTTCTTGAATATGTTCTTGGGATGCACCTACACATCCCCAAGCTTGAGCTCTTGCGTCTTCTTATTCATCTCATATCACCATATTGATTAGATCTTATAAGCTACATCCACATAAAACTTCACAAAACTCATTAGTAGGGTTAGTACTCATTAAATAAAATCCACTCATGTTCAAGCATTGACAAGTTTTATAATTTTACTCAACATTAGCCACTGTATATACTAAGGTGTTCATGATTTCCGTTGTCCGTCGAAAAACTAATGAAACTAACAACACCAAGTACAATATTGAATAAACAAAGAAATCTGTCAAAACTGAACAGTCCGTAAAGATGGCATTCAACGAGATAGTTAAGTAGCTCAAATCGAAAAACTTTAGTCTAATGAAAGAAAGATAATAATCTCAGGTTTATGCACAAAAATTTTCAAGTCAAAATACTATTCTGAGATTTATCACGATTTTATTTACAGAGAAGCACAAAATCTGTCTAAACAGAACAGTCAGTAAAGATCGAATTTTTCGACCTATCTACGTACCTTAAATCAGAAAAAGTTAGTCTAATGAAAGAAAGCTAATAAGCATCACTTTGCACTCAAGAAATTTCAGATCAAGATCACGTTCTGGTGATTTTAAACATTTAATACGGTGGAGCACAGAAAATCTGTTTCTGGACAGCAAAGTAAAACTATCAACTTTCAATTAACTAAGACTATATTAGCATTTTATTTTTATGTACAGAGGTATATACACAATATTTACAATATTTACATGTTTTTAATGAAAAGCTTCCATGGAAAGATTTGTTTTGGTTTCATAGGCATGAACACAAGTGTTCAAGGTCGACCCCCATTTAACCATTACTCATCTTTCCAATCACTTTTCTTTTTGAAAACGTTTTTAGATAACAACTACACCTAATTTTTTTTGTAATTCGCATTCCCTATCCATAGTAAGATAAAGAACAACTTAATACTGAAAATAAAAACTACTTAGAGATAAAGCAAACAAGTGCACACAAGAACATTAACCTACGCTATGGCTCCCCGGCAACGGCGCCAGAAAAGGTCTTGATAACCCACAAGTATAGGGGATCGCGTGTAGCCTTTTCGATAAGTAAGAGTGTCGAACCCAACGAGGAGCTAAAGGTAGGATAAGTATTCTCTCAAGTTCTATCAACCACTGATACAACTCTACGCACACTAAACGTTTGCATTATCTAGAAAATAAAACTACGGTAGCAATACGGGTATGAGAGGTAGTTTTGCAAGATAATAAATACAAGAAAGTAAATGTTAGTGCTGCAGCAATAAAATACACTAAGTAACCATATACTAACAGTACCATGAGTGTGGAAAAGTGGTGGTAATTGTGGTGGCTTTGTCCAAGATTAATTAGTGAAGGTACTTGGTTCATTGTCTTCGATGCAGTTTTCTATGTGGGAGAGGCTAAATATACATGCACTCCACTACTTGGGATTACAAGTACTATATGATTGGATTGTTAGAAAGCATCCGCAAATACTAACAATGCATTAAGGTTTCCCCAACCATAGCCTTAAGTTCAAGGTCCTCTTACTCCCATACGTGCAACTAATCGGTTCGCGTTCTCAGGTTTCTGTCACTCCGGCAGAACTTCCCCCGCTTCGTTACAAATACTACCAACCCTAGGGTGTTTGATCCATGCGCGCACAATATAATGGACACCAAAGGACAGCACCATATAGACATACAACTCTAATGAACCTCATGCATTCAATTAAGCAATCAAAAGACAAATAAACTACGGAAACATGATGTAAATCATAGGATAAATATTATAGCATCAAACACCATGTTTACATAGGACGGTACAGAGGTTTGTGGGAGGATGAACCACTGAATACAAGGAGGAGATGGTGATGGAGATGGCGGTGAAGACGGCGGAGAGGGGCAGCGCGGCGGCGTGATGTCTACGTGTGCTTCTATTCTTGTAGACAGTGTTGGGCCTCCAAGAGCAGAGGTTTGTAAAACAGCAGCAAGTTTCCCTTAAGTGAATCACCCAAGGTTTAACGAACTCAGGGAGGCAGAGGTCAAAGATATCCCTCTCAAACAACCCTGCAATTAAGATACAAGAAGTCTCTTGTGTCCCCAACACACCCAATACACTTGTCAGATGTATAGGTGCACTAGTTCGGCGAAGAGATAGTGAAATACAAGTAATATGGATGATTATAAGTGGTAATTGCAATCTGGAATAAAAATGGCAACAAGCAAACATGTAGCAGAACTTGTTGTAAACGGTGTTTAAAATGCTTAGAAACAAGGCCTAGGGATCATACTTTCACTAGTGGACACTCTCAACAATGATCTCATAACTGAATAAGTAAAAGCTACTCTTAAACACTCTCTTGTTGGATAACAAACACCATTCATTGTGTAGGGCTACAAAAGCACACCTCAAGCCGGAGTAAACAAGCGCCATAACGTCATAAAGGAATCACACACGGTGCACACACTGTCACCTTTACACCGTGGAGAGTACCGGAGTTCATATTAAAGTAACATATAGAGTGCATAATAGATAAATAGTAACATCTACATATTCAACTAGATTAGCACAACTGAACACAAGTAAATACTGCTCGGGATTATTCTCCTTCTTGATGAAGCAAGAGTACTATGCGTAGGGCTGCAAGAGCACACCTCAAAGTCTGAGTAAACAAACACCACAATTCCCAAGAATAAGCCATGATAAATGTCTAAATTATTCATAGAGTCACACAAGTACCCACACTGTCACCTTGATACCGTGTTGTCACAATGACTCCAGAAACTAGACAAAATCACTTGAGTAGCATAAACATTATTAATGTATTCAGCAATACTAGCAATACACACGCTCACATAAAGATCACACCATGGAGAGAGAGATGAACCACATAGCTACCGGTAGAGCCCTCAGCCTCGGGGGAGAACTACTCCCTCCTCATCATGGGAGTCAGCAGCGGTGATGAAGATGGCGGTGGTGTCGATGGAGATGACTCCGGGGGCAATTCCCCGTCCCGGCGGCGTGCCGGAACAGAGTTTCTGTCCCTCGAAACTTGTCGATGGCGGCGGCGCTGCGGAACTCTTCGTGGAAATTGGCTTCGTATTTTAGGGTTTTCGCGTCTGGGGCAATATATAGGCGAAGGGGCAACGTCGGTGGAGCCCGAGGTAGGCCTCCTCACCAGCTGGCGCGGCAGAAAGGGGGCCGCGCCGCCAGGTGGTTTGGCCACCTCGTGGCTCCCCTTCGTCTCTCCTTCGGACTCCGTGTACGTGTTGGAAAAATAGGGACTTGGCCTTTTGTTTCGTGCAATTCTGAGAATATTTCCAGAAGTAACTTTCTGAAACCAAAAACAGCAGAAAACAGGGAACTGGCACTGTGGCATCTTGTTAATAGGTTAGTCCCAGAAAATGCATAAAAGTGATATGAAGTGTATATAAAACATGTAGCAAATGGTATAATACAAACATGGAACAACAGAAATTATGGATACGTTGGAGACGTATCACGGCGCAGGGCGGCGGTGGCGCCGGCGGTGCGGGGACCTCCTTTCCCCGCCGCCGGCAAGCTTGGGGAGCGCCGCCCCTTAGCCTCCCTCCTTCATGGCTTCTTGGGAGCCCTCCCCATGGAGATGGGATCCATGGGGAGGCAAAAACGTGGCTTTTAGTGGCTGAAATTCGTGGGTGGAGGAGTCCTCCACGAATTAGGTTTCCTCCCTTTATATATCTTCTCGGATTTCCGTCACCCCTTTTAGGGTTCCACCAAAACGGGCCTACAGGCCGCGTCCGAACTCCGATTGGGCTGATCTCGGCCTTAAAATCTTCGTATGGAAAATTGTGACAACTTTCGTAACAGCCAGGTCTCCATATAACGTCATCTTCGAGGGTCAAACTGGCAATCTTCGTAAAAAGTTATCAGCAGATTTCAGGAAAGTCCCAATTCGACTCCAACAAGGTTTCCTCTTGTATTCTTGATAATTTCTACACATAAAAGAGTAAAACAAGAACATTGTGCACTTTTGCAACTATTAGTAGGTTAGTCCAAATAAATAATAAACTTAATATAAAACAAGTGCTAAAAGCATAAAAATGGCATGAAACAATCAAAAATTATAGATACATTTTGGACGTATCACGAGGGTCTGCGTATAATCCTATCAGTCAGATGAGTGGATCTTTCAGGCATGAGGTTGGAACAGCGGTTTAAACACAAAGGTAAATAATTCATTTGACCGTTGGAGTTGTCAACACGAGTACGTTGGTGCTTGCATGACATTTAATAGTTGCAAGTATATGTTTTCTATTTATTATTTGTCTAAGATGGTCCTCGACCTTACATATAGATATAATTATTTCTACCCGCTGATTATTAGCATCATGTATGGCGTGTCGTCAAAATAGGGCTCGGGGGTCGTGCGCCAAGGCGCACCCCTAAATCTAGTAATGATGATATTCTACTTTATGACTCTCTTGTCAAAATCGGATAAAACCTTTTAGCACCTTTTCTTATTACTTTATCTTTAGCATTCATATTTCCTAGAAGATGACTTGCTCCTTGGTTAAGTGATTTTCTTGAGAAGAAGTCATACATACAATGCAATGACTCTCGGTATTAGTCTAAAAGAATTGTCAATTGGAATTGCTTCCGCTTGCACAACTTCTGATAACTATTTCCGAAGATTCAATAATAATTTCAAGAATCACCATCCTCCCACTGAATTATTTAGAGGTCCAAAATCCCTCAAGAATCACATCTACCTTAGTAACAAAACATTGTCACTTATGTGGTGGTTTACAAGAGGACTTCCAATTAAAATATTGGAACAACCTACAAAGTAATTTATTTATCTTTCAAACTTTTAGGGCCGAATTTCATCTTTCAAAAATTCAAGTCCTAAAACTTTGTGTCCCACATTCATTTATCTTTCAAAACTATGACACAAACAAAAGACAAATACTTTTTCCTAAGTCCTTTCAATCTTTAGAACCAAATTCATCTTTCAGAATTACAAGGTATCAAGATCTTTCACGACCCATTATAGTCTTTCTTTCAAGACAATGTCGCAAAATTCAAAGACAGATAACTGTGCTAAAAACTAATCAAGCAATTAACATTCTAACATTGGTATCTTTGGAGTACTAGTTTGCTCACAATGATTCTTAGTAATGACTTGTTTGAATTTAATCAAGAGTTCATGAATCAAATTCTCTTCAACTCATCATATCACTAAGACAATATTTCCAAAATACTTTTGTGAAGTTTCAAGATATCAAAATTAACTATCCTTCAACTTATCCTTATTGACTTCACTATGTGCCTTTATACCTGATGAATTCAAACTTCAAAGAAGAATGTAATTCATCAAGTCTTTCACTTGTTTCACACAACAATATCTCAAATTTCCTTCCATCATGCATATGATGCATTTGAGATGATAGTGCCACACGAAGGTGGTGTCAACTTAATCGCAAAACATTTCAGAACAAAATGATATTTCAATAATTCTAAAGATTTGTAACTTGATCATCCATGAAGGGATTAATCCAAAATATTCTCACGATAAACGGGATGAACTTATCCCACAAATCCACAAGAGTATTATGTCGCCAAGATTCCGAACTTATTACAAAATCGGGCCGAAACCCACAAATCTTTTAAACTAAAACTTGAAAAGTAAATTGGAGATGTCTTCATATTGTGGACGAAACTCCATGCGTCGAGCATGATGCACATCTCCATCTTTTATTCCTCCGTCTCCTTGCTTGCCGCTTCTCCTATATCGAGTGCACAAAATATTTAGCAATCGATACTCCAGAGTCACTAGTAAGAATGACAAATATCATTTAAAGTATAACTCTTATACCTTTTCCGCCTTTAGCAGCCTTCTTCTTCTACAACAGGAACTTCTTGCAGTTCCTCTTCCAGTGTCCTTTCTTCTTGCAAAAGAAACACTCGGAATCCGTCTGAGCTGAGATCTCAGCCTTCTTCAGTGGCTTAGCACCTTTAGACTTCTTGACTCTCTTCTTCTTGAACTGTGCAGTCTGGGTAACCATCAAGACTTGATTGTTTTCCCTTCTTACACTAGCTTCAGCAGTTTTCAGCATTGCGAGGAGCTCATTTGGTGTTTTCTCCAACCATTCATGTTGTAATTCATGATAAAACTATTGTAAGACGAGGGGAGGGATTCCAACAACACATCTATACTTAGCTTAGCTGGAATAGGAAATCCCAGAGCCTTAAGCCTCGTACCATAACCAAACATCTTGATTACATGCTCGCTCACAGAGCTTCCTTCTGCCATGTGACATGACCAAAGTGCCTTTGTTATCTCATGACGCTCAGTCTTAGCCTGAGTCTGGTACATGGCTGAGAGTGCGACAATCATGTCGTAAGCAGAAGTTTGATCAAACTTTTTCTGCAACTCAGGTTCCATACATGTCAACATGAGACATTGAACAGAGATAGCTGTATCACTCAACAGGGTGTACGCATCTCTCTCAGCTTCCGGTGCCTTGTCACCTGGCTCCTCAAGAAGAGGGCCATCGAGGAAGTGCTCACTCTTTGCGTTTCTAAGAATAATTCTTAGTGCACGCACCCAATCAGAGTAGTTGCTTCCATTTGCAGTCAGGGGTTTCTTCTCAATCAGGGGTCCAAGGTTAAAGGTGGGTGCTACGTTACGAGCCATTGATCTACAACAATTAAAGTTCACTTAGACATGTTCATAATTATTTCTAGCACTATCAAAACGAATCTAAATAAAGTGCTCCCACTAAAATTGATATTCGTCATGATCAAATTAGTGTATACGAAATCCACGCCCAACATACGATCAAAGGATGGATAAAACTCAATGATTGTAGTTTACGATGGGTAGGTAACCTTGTCAATCACTTCCTGCCGTGATTTTCGTTTCATCTTTCGATGGATGTGCTCCGAGCTCATGACTAGTCATGCCCAAACGCCAAGACAACCAACCATTTTTTCCTACATGGACGTTCCATACACGCCTCTCGGACCCTTGGCACACTCAGCCCATGGATACATGGCGCCCGATGACAAGCACCTGGTTTGACGCTGCTACGAATTGGAAGAGCACGAACTCCTTGATATTTCTAGCTCAAATAATTAAATTCACAGCTACTAAGGAATCTCCCAAATAATCATGTCTACTGCGCAGTCAAGGGAAAAGCAAGAAAACATATACTCCTCCGGTCCATAAAAAGTGTCGCCCACTTAGTACAAAGTTTGTACTAACTTAGTACATAATGAACGGCACTTTTTATGGATCGGATGGAGTATAAAACATGCACAAGTAAATAACACTTCGTGATGTAGTATAGTCTTCTTCCTTTATCTTCTAGTAGCGCCTCCACCAGTGCGACCATGTCGAGGTTCACGACAATCGCATGCCTTCTCCTATCCTCCACTATCTCCATAGCTCGACGAACAAGGATGAATGGCACACCGGCCAACAAAACAAATGTTAGTCAAAAAAATATAATTTTGAGACTATACCACATCACATGTCTTGCAAAACAAAGTTGGACGTCTCTAACATTTGTTTGCAAATTTTAGCGTGGATGTAGGATCAACGGGACAACCGGAAATACTACGGCCCTCACCAAGCATGATTATCCATGTTGCTAGATTGACATTGATGGGTGATTGACATCCCAACATTACGAAAACGTTGCATGATACGTCTCCAACGTATCTATAATTTCTGATGTTCCATGCTTATATTATACCATTTGCTACATGTTTTATATACACTTCATATCACTTTTATGCATTTTCTGGGACTAACCTATTAACAAGATGCCACAGTGCCAGTTCCCTGTTTTCTGCTGTTTTTGGTTTCAGAAAGTTACTTATGGAAATTTCTCGGAATTGCACGAAACAAAAGGCCAAGTCCCTATTTTTTCCAACACGTACACGAAGTCCGAAGGAGAGACGAAGGGGAGCCACGAGGTGGCCAAACCACCTGGTGGTGCGGCCCCACCTTCTGCCGCGCCGGCCTGTGGTTTGGGCCCCTCGGGGTCCGCCGACATCGCCCCTTCGCCTATTTATTCCCTCAGACGCAAAACCATAAAATACCAAGTCATATTTCCAGAAGAGTTCCGCAGCGCCGCCGCCATCGACGACAAGTTTCGGGGGACATAATCTCTGTTCCGGCACGCCGCCGGGACGGGGAATTGCCCCCGGAGTCATCTCCATCGACACCACCGCCATCTTCATCGCCGCTGCTGACTCGCATGATGAGGAGGGAGTAGTTCTCCCCGAGGCTGAGGGCTCTACCGGTAGCTATGTGGTTCATCTCTCTCTCCCATGGTGTGATCTTTATGTAATCATGTGTATTGCTAGTATCGCTGAATACATTAATAATGTTTATGCTACTCAAGTGATTTTGTCTAGTTTCTGGAGTCATTGTGACAACACGGTATCAAGGTGACAGTGTGGGTACTTGTGTGACTCTATGAATAATTTAGACATTTATCATGGCTTATTCTTGGGAATTGTGGTGTTTGTTTACTCAGACTTTGAGGTGTGCTTTTGCAGCCCTACGCATAGTACTCTTGCTTCATCAAGAAGGAGAATAATCCCGAGTAGTATTTACTTGTGTTCAGTTGTGCTAATCTAGTTGAATATGTAGATGTTACTCTTTATCTATTATGCACTCTAGAGGTTACTTTAATATGAACTCCGGTACTCTCCACGGTGTAAAGGTGACAGTGTGTGCACCGTGTGTGACTCCTTTATGACGTTGTGGCGCTTGTTTACTCCGGCTTGAGGTGTGCTTTTGTAGCCCTACACAATGAATGGTGTTTGTTATCCAACAAGAGAGTGTTTAAGAGTAGCTTTTATTATTCAGTTATGAGATCATTGTTGAGAGTGTCCACTAGTGAAAGTATGATCCCTAGGCCTTGTTTCTAAGCATTGAAACACCGTTTACAACAAGTTCTGCTACATGTTTGCTTGCTGCCATTTTTATTCAGATTGCAATTACTACTTATAATCATCCATATTACTTGTATTTCACTATCTCTTCGCCGAACTAGTGCACCTATACATCTGACAAGTGTATTGGGTGTGTTGGGGACACAAGAGACTTCTTGTATCTTAATTGCAGGGTTGCTTGAGAGGGATATCTTTGACCTCTACCTCCCTGAGTTCGATAAACCTTGGGTGATTCACTTAAGGGAAACTTGCTGTTTCTACAAACCTCTGCTCTTGGAGGCCCAACACTGTCTACAAGAATAGAACACGTAGACATCAAGCTATTTTCTGGCGCCGTTGCCGGGGAGGTAAGGTAAAAGGTATTCACATCCTCTGGCTACTAAGCTATTTTCTAGTGTTGTTGCTAGTGTGTGAGTGCTCGAAGTATTCCTTTAGATTCTGCAATTTTATCTTTTTGTTTCTTGTTTTTATTTTCACTAGTTAGGCTTAATGGAAAACAACAAAAAAATAGAGATCTTTATGAACTTTATATTGAATTAGGACATGATGCTTT
The DNA here is from genome assembly GCA_947311845.1 of Poa pratensis. Taxonomy (NCBI): domain Eukaryota; kingdom Viridiplantae; phylum Streptophyta; class Magnoliopsida; order Poales; family Poaceae; genus Poa; species Poa pratensis. The sequence goes on from CAMZMU010000078.1 coordinate 45,080,452, forward strand.
TGAAGAGAAAATTAAAAAACCTATGGAGGCTTGTTTGCATGATGGTAGCAATGGTATTACTATAAATTCTTTGAACACCATTATTGCCAATGCTATGGAAAAGTCTAAGCTTGGGGAAGCTAGTTGTGATGAATATGATATTTTTAGTCCCCCAAGCTTTAAGGAGGAAATTTGCTTTGATAACTTTGCCTCCAATATATGATGATTATAATCATTGTGATATTTTCAGTCCACCTACTATTGAGGATATAGTTTATGTTGATTATGATATGCCTCCTATATATGATGTTTACAATGATGAATATGATATTCTCAGTCCATCTACTATTGAGGATAAAAATCATTTGATTATTCTATGCCTCCAATTTATGATGATTACAATGATGGATGTGATACTTTTACTCTCACTATTACTAATGATAATGTTCATGCTTATGTGGAGAGTATGATACTTTTATGCATGTGGATCATGATAAGAATGCTCTATGTGATAGCTATATTGTTGAGTTTATTCATGATGCCGCTGAAAATTATTTTGAGAGAGGAAAGTATGGTTATAGAAATCTTCATGTTACTAAATTTCTTCTCTTTATGATGAATGTTTTGAGCTTTCTCTTGATTTGCTTTTATTTGCTGGGTACTTTAAGACCTACTGGTCCTTATGAGAGAGGGAGACACGATTTCATATATCACAATAATATTAAGTTTCTCTCTTTATGTTGAAATTTTTGAAGTTACACTTGTTTTGCATTTCTATGCTAGTCACTTTGTTCTTCATTGACTTGTTTTCTTACAAGACTCCTATGCATAGAAAGAGTGTTAGATTTAAACATGTTTTATATATGCTTCTTGATGCTCTCTTTTATGTTTCAACTCTCATCTTTATGTGGCATCATAAAAATCACTATGCCTAGCTAAAAGGCTTTAAAGAAAAGCGCTTATGGGAGACAACCCATGTTTTTATTTTCTGTTATTTTTTTTTCTTTTTGTTGAGTCAAGGTGCTTGTTACTTCTGTAGCAACTCCTTTGTATCTTTATTTTATTGCATTGTTGTGCCAAGTAAAGTTTTATTGAAAGTTGATGCAAGATTTGGATTTCTGCGCAGTAACAGATTTTTAGCTGTCACGAATTTGAGCTTTTCTCCCTGTAGAAAATTGAAAAATTCTGTAAAAATCACGCATCTTCCTCAGATATGTACGCAACTTTCATTAATTGGACCAGTTCCATCTGAGCAACTTAAGTGCCTCGAAAAAATTCGTCTTCAGACTGTTCTGTTTTTGACAGATTCTGCCTTTTGTTTTGCATTCGCTCTTTTACGATGTTTTGTGGATTTCTTTGCTCCACAAAGCATTGGTGGCTGTAGCTAATGTCCAGAAGCTTTGGGAATGATTGTATCATCAGAATATGAGAATTTTTATTATGCACTAACCCTCTAATGAGAACTATTTCGAGTTTGGTGTGAAGGAAGTTTTCAAGGATCAAGAGAGAAGGTGATATTATGTGATCAAGAAGAGTGAAAAGCCTAAGCTTGGGGATGCCCCCGTGGTTCATCCCTGCATATTCAAGAAGACTCAAGCGTCTAAGCTTGGGGATGCCCAAGGCATCCCCTTCTTCATCAACAACTTATCAGGTCATCTCTAGTGAAACTATATTTTAATTCTTTCACATCTTATGCGCTTTACTTGGAGCGTCTGTGTGCTTTTATTTTTGTTTTTGTTTGAATAAATTCGGATCCTAGCAATCCTTGTGTGGGAGAGAGACACGCTCCGCTTTTTCATGTGAATACTCATGTTCTTCACTTATATTTGTTGAGTATTCTTAACTAGCTACTGCAGTGCTTTTAGCTCCTGTTTTTCATGCATCTCTTCGAGCTGTTAGCACTTGTTTCTAAATACTCTCTTGCTGCATTATATTATCATTTGGAGAGTTTATGTTTAAATAAATTGATTGGTGTTTGTTTGGAAGAAAGAAAATGCTACATGTGGTAGTTGGTATTGGAAAAAGATATGCATCTTGCTACTGTACATGTACTATTGTGTTTTGTCTTGTTTCATTTGACACTTTGCAATTGTTTTGAGCTCTCAAGTAGATCATGTTTAAGCTCTTGCATCATGTAGTTAAAGCCTAGTAGTGGAGAACTACCGTAGAGCTTGTTGAGACTTGGGATGCATATTTGTTCTCTCTAAGGTCTAGATATTTTCTGGTAAAATGTTTGAGCAACAAGGAAGACAGTGTAGAGTCTTATAATACTTGCAATATGTTTTTATGTGATTCTTGCTGTACCGGTTTATACTTGTGTTTGCTTCAAACAACCTTGCTAGCCTAAACTCTGTACTGAGAGGGAATGCTTCTCGTGCATCCAAACTTGAGCCAAAACCCATGCCATTTGTGTCCACCATACCTACCTACTATGTGGTATTTCCTGCCATTCCAAGTAAATATTTCATGTGCTACCTTTAAACTATTCAAAACTTTATTACTCCTTATTTGTGTCAATGTTTTATAGCTCATGAGGAAGTATGTGGTGTTTTATCTTTCAATCTTGTCATTTACTTCTGACAGACTTTCACCAATGGACTAGTGGCATATACATCCGCTTATCCAATAATTTGCAAAAAGAGCTGGCAACGGGGTGCCCAGCCCCAATTAATTACAACTTTCATTAATAATTCTCTTCACATGTTTTGCCCTGATTTATCAGTAAGCAACTTAATTTGCAAATAGACACTCCTCCATGGTATGTGAATGTTGGAAGGCACCCGAGGATTCGGTTAGCCATGGCTTGTGTAAGCAAAAGGTTGGGAGGAGTGTCAACTATAAAGAAACTAAAATACATGTGTAAACAAAAGAGAAGAGGGATGATCTACCTTGCTGGTAGAGATAACGTCCTTCATGGGAGCCGCTCTTGAAAGTCTGGTTGACAAGGGGGTTAGAGTGCCCACTACCATTCGTTGACAACAACAAACACCTCTCAAATACTTATTTTGTGCTCTCTATATGCTTTCGAAAACTTAAAAAGCTCTAGCACATGATTTAATCCCTGCTTCCCTCTGCGAAGGGCCTATCTTTTACTTTATGTTGAGTCAGTTTACCTACTCCTTTCTATCTTAGAAGCAAACACTTGTGTCAACTTTGTGTGCATTGATTCTTACATGTTTACTTATTGCACTTGTTATATTGCTTTATGTTGACAACTATCCATGAGATATACATGTTACAAGTTGAAAGCAATGCTGAAACTTAATCATCCTTTGTGTTGCTTCAATGCCTTTTACTTTGAATCTATTGCTTTATGAGTTACCTCTTATGCAAAACTTTTTGATGCTTGTCTTGAAAGTACTATTCATGAAAAGTTTTTGCTTATATGATTCATTGTTTACTCTTTATCTACCTGTTAGCAAACTATAGACCATTGTTTTGAGTCACTTCATTCATGACATGAGCCTAGCAATATTATGATCAAGATTGTGTGAAAGCATGTCTCCTCAGAAATTATTTGTTGTTATCGTTTTACCTACTCGAGGACGAGTAGAACTAAGCTTGGGGATGCTTGATACGTCTCCAACGTATCCATAATTTCTGATGTTCCATGCTTATATTATACCATTTGCTACATGTTTTATATACACTTCATATCACTTTTATGCATTTTCTGGGACTAACCTATTAACAAGATGCCACAGTGCCAGTTCCCTGTTTTCTGCTGTTTTTGGTTTCAGAAAGTACTTCTGGAATATTCTCGGAATTGCACGAAACAAAAGGCCAGTCCCTATTTTTCCAACACGTACACGGAGTCCGAAGGAGAGACGAAGGGAGCCAGAGGTGGCCAAACCACCTGGCGGCGCGGCCCCACCTTCCCGCGCCGCCTGTGGTTTGGGCCCCTCGGGTCCGCCGACATCGCCCCTTCGCCTATTTATTCCCCAGACGCGAAAACCCTAAAATACCAAGTCATATTTCCAGAAGAGTTCCGCAGCGCCGCCGCCATCGACGACAAGTTTCGGGGGACAGAATCTCTGTTCCGGCACGCCGCCGGACGGGGAATTGCCCCCGGAGTCATCTCCATCGACACCACCGCCATCTTCATCGCCGCTGCTGACTCCCATGATGAGGAGGAGTAGTTCTCCCCCGAGGCTGAGGGCTCTACCGGTAGCTATGTGGTTCATCTCTCTCTCCCATGGTGTGATCTTTATGTATCATGTGTATTGCTAGTATCGCTGAATACATTAATAATGTTTATGCTACTCAAGTGATTTTGTCTAGTTTCTGGAGTCATTGTGACAACACGGTATCAAGGTGACAGTGTGGGTACTTGTGTGACTCTATGAATAATTTAGACATTTATCATGGCTTATTCTTGGGAATTGTGGTGTTTGTTTACTCAGACTTTGAGGTCTGTTTTGCAGCCCTACGCATAGTACTCTTGCTTCATCAAGAAGGAGAATAATCCCGAGTAGTATTTACTTGTGTTCAGTTGTGCTAATCTAGTTGAATATGTAGATGTTACTCTTTATCTATTATGCACTCTAGAGGTTACTTTAATATGAACTCCGGTACTCTCCACGGTGTAACGGTGACAGTGTGTGCACCGTGTGTGACTCCTTTATGACGTTGTGGCGCTTGTTTACTCCGGCTTGAGGTGTGCTTTTATAGCCCTACACAATGAATGGTGTTTGTTATCCAACAAGAGAGTGTTTAAGAGTAGCTTTTATTTATTCAGTTATGAGATCATTGTTGAGAGTGTCCACTAGTGAAAGTATGATCCCTAGGCCTTGTTTCTAAGCATTGAAACACCGTTTATAACAGTTCTGCTACATGTTTGCTTGCTGCCATTTTTATTCCAGATTGCAATTACCACTTATAATCATCCATATTACTTGTATTTCACTATCTCTTCGCCGAACTAGTGCACCTATACATCTGACAAGTGTATTGGGTGTGTTGGGGACACAAGAGACTTCTTGTATATTAATTGCAGGGTTGCTTAAGAGGGATATCTTTGACCTCTACCTCCCTGAGTTCGATAAACCTTGGGTGATTCACTTAAGGGAAACTTGCTGCTGTTCTACAAACCTCTGCTCTTGGAGGCCCAACACTGTCTACAAGAATAGAATCGTGCGTAGACATCATTGCAGATCCAAATCTAAACGATTGCACTGCACGTGACCCCCGTGTGGACCTAGTCCACATGCCCTTTCCATCATCGAGTCAATGAGACCAACTATAGAAAGACCCGGAGCTACTGAAGCACTTCGTTGGCGTCGACGGGCATACTAGGAGCAGCCGGAAGGTCCGCGGATTGCCAGAAGTCCATAAGATCAAACTATGTCGTCGGAAAAAATTATCAATAGTTTAGTAGGAAGCAAACATAAATAAACAGAATGTTAGAAGAAAAGACTTCAATAACATACGCACACAAACTTATGCGGTGCCCGCACACCATTTGCTCTAGATCAAATCATGTATCTACGCATAGACCGCTCTGATACCACTGCTGGGTTACGCAACGGAAATTTAAAATTTTCGTCTACCATGCTACGCAACATTCCATGATCTATAATATGAAGATACCTGCGAATACGAAGATCCAAAGATCTAGATTGAATACGTTACTAGCACCGAAGTTGCGGAAGAAGCACCGATGACGTAGTTGAAGTAGCATGTAGAAGATTCTCTCAACTAAGCCTGGTAGAGAGATTTCGCCGTCTTCTCCTTGCTTGATCTCCTTGGTCCAGCAGAGCGAGGGTCAGACATCTCACCCTCTGAGATCTCGCACGCGTACGCCGAGAAAGGTTCAGCAGGGCTTCGCCGTCCAAGTTTGAAGCACTACTGGCGTATATGAAGGCGAAGATCTCAACACATAAGAAGGAGAAAGAGAGAGATTAGATCTAGTCTAATCGGAGAGGATCCCTCTAAACTTGAGAGGTTCCCTTTAATCCAACTGGAGAAGATCTAAACTTAAGGAACTTGTGTTTCTTATGTATCTCCAAATAGGAGGGGGTGTGAGTTTATATAGAAGGCCAAGGAGTGGAGAGACTTGGGGAAGGGGAAAGACCCCAATCCCAATTCGGTTTGGGAGGGGAGTTGGAGTCCAACTCCAACTCACCTCCCCCTCCTTCCTTGGTCCGCCCCGGGTGGGGCCACCTGGCCGCACCGACCTAGGCCGACCAGCCCTTGGTCGCCGCCGCCGGTCGCCTCCCCCACGGGCCCACTAGGGTTCGGCCATGGGGGGATCTGCCCCTCCCCCGCACGGCTTCGGCCCACCACCACCTAGTGGTGGTGTGGCTGCCATGTGGGCCCCCTAGGGCCCATGTCTGCCTTTATAATCTCTCTGATATATAAATATATCTATCACGCAGATACCATTCCGGTGATACTCTCTCACCTTGTTCCAGACCAACCAATATACACAACTAACCAATCCTAGTTTAAGCATGTCCACCCTACATATTCGATAACGTGTAGCTATAATTAGATGTGCTCATCTAATCACCGGCCAGGGTCAAGTCCGTGGACAACCTGAATAACTGCTACCATTATGCGAAGACATTCTGTTGAACCTGTCGATCACTAATACATCATTCCCATTACTCGCGATACCAAAACTTTACCCGAGATATAGATCCGTCGATGTTGCCATGAATCTTTCCTGATTCACTACATGTTTGTCTATCTCATTAACTGGTAAGTTCCCTTTACTCATTCCGGTATTACGATATCCCGCACGGTGTAACTTCACCATGCATTGTCTGCAGAACATAATGGATACCTCTCATACCGAGTGGGCCCAGGGCGTATCTCTCTTTTGACAGAGGAGTAATCTCCCATCTTAGAACATTAAGATTATGCACACCTTCGTAACTACCCAGTAACTGACGTTATGATCACCCAGTGACGGCAGTGATGGTTGATAGCACCAAAGTAATTCTTCTAGTATACACAACGCTAATAACCTCATGGTTCAAGGACATACCAAATAATAATCTTTCTGAGATAAGCTAAGGACAAAACAAACAGAATCTCTTAGCATACCAAAACTTGGGTCTACCCAGCCATATTGTTCTCCAACAATATGCCACACATTGATGCTGACATATACAATGTCCATGACCATGAAAGCGTGATTATCAACCATTCAGCAAATTAGTCTGTAGATAAGACTAGGGTATATTTTACTGTTCATGTTTTCTACACGTGCGTATGAGCCTTCTCCTGAATCACGTATTCAGAAATCATAGCAGTTAGAGCATAGTAAACACGAAACATAATTAATGAATCATATGTATAAATACATTGCCTTTTGGGCATACATCCAACAGTTGACTCACTCATCTCATCTACAACATTCTTTGCTACCACATTGCTCATTCATTGATCTTCCTCTGGACATGTTTACTCTTACCCAATTGTCATTGGGTGTTCCTTTATTTTGAAGGAAAACAATAGGTAAGCTCCATACCATCATAACAAAGGAATCAAGTATGGGGCTCCATACAATCATAAGAAAGGAATCAAGTATGACAACATTGCGGTTGAGGAATGAAAACAGATTTCTTCGATAATCCTTTGGAAAATTATTACATAGAGCTAATGTTAACGTCTTCAATGTCCCCACATTGCGGTTGAGGAATTAAAACAAATTTATTTGTTAATTCTTTGGAAAATTATGACAACATTGCAAACGATACTCGAGCTAGAAACAACAAATTTGTATGAGCATTCATCATTACATGATCGATCTCATCCAGTTCTCATCCACCCTAGATGTCTACACGTGACTAATCGCACATGATCGAGAAGGGTCAAGGCATGACGATAGAGCTTGCTTTGGCGATGATGATGGCAACAACGACATCGAAATCCCCCTCTCCGGTGTGGAGAGAGGAACCAATCTAGCCCAACAAGGAAGATCGTGATGTCAAAAAATCTCTCTTTCGTGAAAAGCTCTGTGACCTTCCATAAAGGGCTACCATGGATAATTAGCGCGGCAATGCCACGCCCGTTGATGATTTTCAATTTTTTTTTGGTAAAAAATTGTTGAAATATGAATATTATTTGAATTCGGGAAAGTTTGTGCTTCAATGAATGCTGAGATTTAGAAAATTGTTTGTATTGGAATGTATTGAAATTTGTGTTCTTTTAATGTTAACAAAATGAGCAGAGTTGGAAGGTATTTATAATTATGAAATATGTAGATGTGAAATTTGAGATGAAATCGTCAAATGGGTTTTTAAAATTGGACAATTTGGAGTTTATTGGAGGTTTTTAAAATTGGGCAGTTTTTAATTTATTGAAATTTTGATTCTTTTAGTGTTGACCAATTGCTTAGAGGTGGAAGTCATATAAAAATTTGGAATATTTAAATTTGTAATTTGAGTTGGAATGCTCAAATATGATTGTTGTTTAGATTTTGAAAATTGTTCGTTTTTCACATTCGAGTTATTTGTCTGTTTGTAAAATGAGTAGATTCCAAGGATATTTAAGTTTCTAAAATATGTAAATTTGAATTTTGATTATATGGCACAAATAATTAGCATTTTTGTGAGGGTATTTATAGATATACTTTCATGTTGTGGAAATTATTGTAAGGAGGAAGTGCATTAGGAATTTCTTGAAGTATTCACCGTTTCAAAAAATTTGAACATATTTGTTTTTTGGCGTAAGTAATTGGGGGTTTTTTTAAGCATTTTTTCGGGAGCATTTTTATAGTTGTTTTCTTTTATCTTTTGACAGTGCTGGCGACGATTTCGTTGAGTTTAAAAAATTATTGGAAGTTGAGAAATACAATTGGGAAAATATGGCTGGAAATTAGGGAAAAGTAGTTAAAATAATACTGTCGTACATGTGAAGGATGTGGGGACATCGACATCGTGATTAACGTGCGACATATTTACCCTAGAGAAATACAGTTGCAAAAATGAGGTGGGAATGGTAAGGTTTCCTACCAAATTAAAGGAGTCCATCATCCACGATTTGTATGCTGAGAGCTTTGTGGTAACAAATATGTTGATGGGATTTCTCGATATAATTGCAGATAGTACGAAGTTATTTTGGTGGATAACTTATGTCATCTTCAGTTGTATGCAACAACATTTATTTTTTGTGCGGGTATTTATAGAAATACTTTCATGTTCTAGAAATTGTTGTAAGGAGGAAGTGTATTAGGATTTTCTTTAAGTATTCATCAGTTCAAAATATTCGAACATATTTGTGAGCATGTTTATGTACTGTGGAGTATCTCCAATTATTTAACAATTTGGAATGTTAGTACGAAGTTATGTTGGTGGATAACTTATGTCATCTTCAGTTGTATGCAACAACATTTATTTTTCGTGTGGGTATTTATAGAAATACTTTCATGTTTTAGAAATTGTTGTAAGGAGGAAGTGTATTAGGATTTTCTTTAAGTATTCATCAGTTCGAAATATTCGAACATATTTGTGAGCGTGTTTATGTACTGTGGAGTATCTCCAATTATTTAACAATTTGGATTGTTCGAATTTGATTCTGTTTTGCACTAATATGTACTGAATTTTAGTATCTCTGAATGTTGGCCAATTCAAAATATTCAAACATGGTTTGCGTTAATGTTCACTGAATTAGTATATCTGCAAAATTTGACCAATTCAGAATTTTCAAACATGTTTGTGAGCATGTTTATATATTGTGGACTATGTGTAATTATGTAGCAATTTTAAATGTTAAAATGTGGTTTCATAATATTTACTTAATTGGAGTATTTAAAATATTCGTACATGTTTTGTTTTTTGTCGTAAGTAGTTTTTTTGTGTGGACATTTTGCTGTATTTTTCATTTTGTTTCGATGGGTAGTTGAAGAAATGTCTCTATTTTATGTTTTTTTCCCTGTAAAAAGATTATTTAAAATATTCGTACATATTTTGTTTTTTCTCGTGAATAGTTTGTTTTTTTCCGCATATTTTGCTGTTTTTTTTTCTCGATGAATATTTGAAGAAATGTCTCTGATTTATGTGTTTTTTGAAAAAAAGGGAAAACTGACAGGTGGGACCACAAAGTTATTTTGGTGGATAACTTATGTCATCTTTAGTTGTATGCAACAACATTTAATTTTTGTGAGGGTATTTATAGAAATACTTTCATGTTCTAGAAATTATTGTAAGGAGGAAGTGTATTAGGATTTTCTTTAAGTATTCATCAGTTCGAAATATTCGAACATATTTGTGAGCATGTTTATGTAATGTGGAGTATCTCCAATTATTTAACAATTTGGATTGTTCGAATTTGATTCTGTTTTGCACTAATATGTACTGAATTTTAGTATCTCTGAATGTTGGCCAATTTAAAATATTCAAACATGGTTTGCGTTAATGTTCACTGAATTAGTATATCTGCAAAATTTGACCAATTCAGAATTTTCAAACATGTTTGTGAGCATGTTTATATATTTTGGACTATGTGTAATTATGTAGCAATTTTAAATGTTAAAATGTGGTTTCATAATATTTACTGAATTGGAGTATTTAAAATATTCGTACATGTTTTGTTTTTTGTCGTAAGTAGTTTTTTTGTGTGTGGACATTTTGCTGTATTTTTTCATTTTGTTTCGATGGGTAGTTGAAGAAATGTCTCTATTTATGTTTTTCCCCGTAAAAAGATTATTTAAAATATTGTACATATTTTGTTTTTTCTCGTGAATAGTTTGTTTTTTTCCTGCATATTTTGCTGTTTTTTCTTTTTTTCTCGATGAATATTTGAAGAAATGTCTCTGATTTATGTGTTTTTTGGAAAAAAAGGGAAAACTGACAGGTGGGACCACAGCCGACGTCGCACTGACGTCAACAATGTCCACAGCGGCGAACGCGAGCGCGGCCACCGCGAGCACGCCGGCGAGGCGTCGAAGCGAGCCAGGACGCGCGCGTGCGCGCCGTCGACGCGCGTGGACGCGGGATGGCCGGGCGTGGCGGCGCCGCTGCGTCTGGGTCAGCGGAGCGACGCCGGCGGCCTGGAAACGCGGCGGAGGGAGCAGGTCGACGGCGGCGATGAATCCGGCGATTCGGGAGCGTCCCAGCACGAGCAACTTCGCGAGGACGGAGAGCGCGCGACGGCGAACCTCGCCGTGACCATCGATTTGAGCGGAAAGGTGCGAAACGGCCGTGAAGCGCGTCGGCGGCGGCGGCGACTGCGCCGTCGCGCGGGGAGAGAGAGAGGGGGAGGGGGATTCTGCGGGGTGTTTTTTCAGAAAAGTCCGTGCCTTTTCCTGCAATTACAGTTAGGGCCCTCGCTGCGTTAGAATCTGGACTACGGAGCAATTTTTCGCTTTGTTTGTCTGTTTTGGCAAAGTTGGATGCGCCAGAAATCGTGTCGGGCGACGTGCCATCGTGCGATTGGAAGAAAGTCGAGTGCTACAGTGTTACTGTAGAGCTACAATGTTTCGCGGATCTGTGATGCGTTCTGGACCGTCGGACGCGCCGATCGGACGGCTAGGAAAATTCGGGTGACGTGGATAGCGGGAGAGGAGGCGAATCCAACAAACTTTCATATATAGTAGTATGTATACGAAATCGTACAACGAAGGGATGCGGTCAACGGGATACCTGTGAGAGCTGCACCCACCATAGCGAGCCCAAAGGGGGCAAGCTCGCCGTGGGCCCTCTTAGCTCCTCCAGATGGGTTTATAGCCCTCCTCTTTGTCTTGTTGGTTTTATTTTTCTATGGAACCTTCCAATATATTATTTTTTTATTTTATTTTACTCGTTTCCTGCACTAAAAAGACAATTTTCAGTAAAAACAACATTGGTTATGGCTGTTTGTTCCGAGTTTTTGTGAGATTTCAGACAAACACTAAGGAATGTGATTGGATAAGTGAAACGCAAAGTCACAAAAAAAAGATAAGTGAAACGCACATCACACATTTGTTTCATATTGTCTACTAATAAAACGCACATCCCGCATATGTTTCATGGACTGGACTAGGGAGCGGCGCCGCTAATATGTCGTTCCGAGCGGCGGCCCTAGTCAGCCGCATACGACGCGCGTTGTGACCGAGCGAGCATCACTACCTGCTAGCGCGAGCACGTCACCACTCACCACACGCTTGAAAAGCTGCAGCGGCAGAGCACTGGTGTTTTTGTGATTAACACCCAGATCTATTATCACAAGCGGAAGTACAACATACCCCTGAAGAAACCAAAAATTACAGACGGGTCCTCAGAGACTCCATCCTCACCTACCGATGGTGGATCAGGAGACATGCATATGCTTAGAAATGAAAATCACGAGAATAAAATAGGGACTGATGGCATATACATGTGATGCTTACATGAAATTGTAATCTTATTTGGTTGCCATTTTTTCTTAAAGAAAATACTTAGTCCGCAAATTAAGTACCCTGCTTTAAGACAATTCCAATGTTGTTAGAAAAAATTACCTGGTGGTTTAGACACGTTTATCAGAGTTTTCATAAAATTTTCTCACATTATTCGATAGAGTTATCAAAATTTTCAAAAATAACTATCAGTTTCTCCGGTCCACATACCACATTGTTTGGACACATACACCAACGAGGCAACGACTTATAGGTGGTTACCAAATAAACCACAAATGGTTGACAAATAAACTACACATGGTTACCAGATAAAACACACGTGTGGCTAACAGATAAACTAAATGTGGTTACCTACCCGATAAACCATACGTAGCTAGACATGGACAGATGAACTGCATGTGGTTACCAAATAAACCACACGTAGCTACACATGGACAGATGAACTACATGTGGTTACCAGATGAAACCACACATGGTTGACCAATAAACTAAAAAGTAGTTACCAGATAAACCACACATAACTAAACATGGTTACCAAATAAAACAGACATGGTTGACAAATAATTCACGTGGTTACCAGATAAATCCATCCATGGGATGCACACTTGCTTTGTGTGGCAGACAAATACAACAACAGTAGGGGGAAGCGGGGTTGACTGCAGCAGCGAGGTGTTTCCTTCCACAACAGGGGTGTCAGTGTCACGTCCTTCAGATTATGCAACACCCTCCATGGCGAGCTTTGCCTCAAGGCGGCCATTACCCAACGACGGCACGGGTACTCTGGCGCGCGGAAGGCATCAGCCCTGGCAAGGTCCTCGGCGACCAGCACGTGCGGTGGCCATCGGCCCCATCGTCCGCCGAGGCGACGACCAGGACATCTGGCGGCCATCGGCTCCGGCGAGGACCTTGAAGGCGGCGACCAGCACGTGCGGCGGCCATCAGCTCTGGCGAGGACCTCGGAGGCGCCAGGACGCCCACAACCTTCAGATTGCAACCTTACGGATCGGCGACGTCCACGACAGGGCTCGCGTCGCACTGCTCGAATTCAAAATAGTAGCTACCAGGTTAATTCATGATACCTATCAGATAAATTCAATATAAATGCCATGTAAAGTTGTGCACCTCAGTACCAAAAAACAGAACAAATGGACATCATAGTGCTACATAGAAATTCTAGTCATGACATATGTTCAGTTTTGGGTTCGTTCTGGGACCTCATCAACTAATTTTCCCGTCTTTGGTTTTTCTAAATCCCTGGACATGATTCCTGGTGTTTATAAATCACTCACCAAATTATCCTAGTAGCAACCATCAGATTAACTAGAGACACACAACAGGTTATCTATGTAAAAACCTACCATATTCTTTGAAAAAGCAATTACCAGATTAATTAGCCACAATTTACATAATGATTAGCCACAATTATCAAATTAATTATCGATTTTAAAAAATACCATGTTATATGAAAAATCAATTACCAGATTAATTAGTCACACTTGACAGATTAATTAGGCACGATTACCAGATTAATTAACTATGTAAAAACTACCATGTTCTTTGGAAAAAATACGAGCTTAATTAGCCACAATTGACAAACGATGTAGCCACACTCGACAGTTTATTTAGCCACAGTTGAAAGATTAGTTAACTATGTAACCGGTAACCGTGTTCTTTGAAAAAGCAATTACACGATTAATTACCCAGAATAATTAGATAACTTGTCCACAGTTAACAGGTTAATTAGCCATAGTTACCAATTATCAGGCCCACCAACGACACGTCTACTCCCAGCGGAGGCATCGCCATGCATGCCCCGATGAGGTCCTCGAAGGCGGCTCTTATGGCACGACCTCTTGCGGCGTGGTGGCGACTGCGACCCTCAGGCTGCAGCCTCACAGATCGGCGTTGTTAGCAACCGTCCGAGGTGCCGACGGGGTCACACTCCTCGCATCCTTGCGATACACCGGCATGTGTGGCCTCCCTGCGTGGTGCTGCTCCCTTCGGAGCTCCCACTGGTTGATGGCAGCATGACCTCCTCCTCAACCTCCCAGCTAGCAATCTAATCATGCACAAAGTCATTAATTAGCATGCTTTTCCAGATTATCATGTAACACTTATCAGACTATCACTTAACAGATACCATCACTTAGCAATTGACAATCAAATCTTCCACAAGTCCAGTTTAATTATCATGCTAACAATTTCCAGAATATCACGAACCAGTTATCAGGTTGCTTTCTCGTTCATATAGTCAGGGGTCTGTAGCTTAACAATTATCAAACAATTACCATACTACATTCTCTCTCGAATCCCCTTCTCTCACAAGCTCGTCGCGTCCTGTCCCCTTTTTTCACTAGACACTCAATCCCCTTCTCTCCCGAGCTCTATGTCGCCACCGCCAGCTTCCCAGCCTCTACCGACTACCGCTCACACGACCTCTCCCGCAGCCTCTCCTTCCTCCTGCATCAGATCGACCGCCACTAGCCCCGCCTGCATCTGGTCAACACAGCTTCTTCCACCTTCTCTCCTCTGGCCCCTAGTCCCACCGGTGGTCCTTGTCGACCTTGTTGAAGACCATGGCCGGACCGCCGTTCTGCAGTTCCGACCTTCTCCCCCGGACTACACCTCTGCCCCTACTCTCCGTAAACCAGCTCCGCAATGACGATTCTTAGCCGAACGGCGACACATAGTTTCGGAGAAAATAGATGCTTACCAGAATCCTCCTACTCGCACGCGTGCCTCCAGGCGCTCGGCTGCAGCTGCGTTCCACCATCTCCCCGGCGTGGCGCATCCGTTTGTGTGCTCGGCAGCTGCGGGGTTCCTCCATCTCCACGGCGCAGCAACTCCTTGATGTGTCCTCGACGGCGACGACCTTCTCCTCTCGCGCCTCTCCGGCGTGGCGTCTGCTTGGCGGCGACGGCCTTCTCCTCTCGCGTATCTCCGGCGCGGTGCCTGGACGGCCTTCTCCCCTCGCGCCTCTCCGGCGCGCCGCTGCTCCCCCCGATGTTCCGTGACAGAGAAAATTGTGTGGCAGGAGGAGCTCGTGAACGGATAAGAGATAAGATGGACGAGGTACACACGATGCCTTTTCGTGAATCTTAAAGCGCCGCCGCTCGGAGAGAGACGCGTGCGGCGCCTATCAGTAGATTTTCCCATGTTTCATATAGTCGGGCCATCATTTCCAATTGGTCCCACCGGTCAGGCCAGCTGGCAGTCCTAATACCCCCGAATTACTCTTTCCCAATCGCTCAGACGAGTTAAAACCGAAAAATAATCATCCAGGATTAGCCAGATCAAATGGTTCAAATCTTTGTTTGCACGGGTCATAAGTTTGTGGTTTATGTCAGACTTTGTCTACGAATTCAGGCCTTGTTTACTACGCAGGTTTTTTCCGGGTTCGCAGAGGAATTTCCCGGCCCACTCGCAAATCCCGAAAAATCCCGAGAAGCCCGTTTACTTCTAGTGTTTTTCCGAGTATTTTCCCGGCCCATCCCGAGAAATCCCGAGCATTACCCTTCACGACCCGTCATCCACACACGCGAGGCACCCTCGCGTTTCTTCCGGGATCGAGGTCGCAGGGCTCTCTGGATCGGCGGAGACCGGAGGCGACGCCGGCAAGGACGCCGCCGCGGACGCATCCTCCTTCAGCCCGGTGAGCCAAGATCTTTCCCTCTCCTCCCCTCCCATCACTGTCGGCGTCCGCCGCACGTCGTCCGCCAAGGATGCCGCCGAAGATCATGGTTTTCTTGATCTCCGCCGCGCCGGCGTACACCTCATCATAAGATCCCTCCATGGCCTTGCTCGCTTGTCCTTTTATCTCTGCTTGCTACGACCGACCAAATTCCGTCGGAAGTTTGTGTCGGCAAGAACTAGACAGTGGTGCGCCCTCGGCCGAAGTTCGGCGGAGTCGTCTTCTCCGTCAGATCTGTGCGCGTCTGATGGATATTGGTCACTGCCGTGTCCGGCCGTCCGTCCCAACTCCTTTCCAAGGAGGTAGTAGATTAGATTACTAGTAGCGCAACCCCTGGATTCCAATGGAAGATGTTGTTAGAGCAGAGCAGTGTAGTTGGCTCGGTTCATCTGGTTCTATAACTTTGTTGCTGAACTGGATTCCTACCCGTAGTCAACTGCTGAAGCAGGAATGTAATCTTTGTTCCTCGAATATCTGATGAATCTCTGGTAGTACGATGCGTTGGAGAATCAAACAGCATTTTTCTTCAGCTTATACAAGTTATACGAGTTGCCACATTAACAGAGTTACTTTATAGCTATAGCTGCAGTTTTTACTTACTGCTGGATTACTATTACTGCTTATTTGCAAGAGGTACTGGCCTTGTGGCAGTCATTGTAGAATGTTATGTATGTGGAGTGTCTTCTTTGTGTATTGTGGATATGTCATAGACAGAGCTGTATGTTGTCATAGACAGAGTCATTGTAGAATGTTTTATTGTTTTTCATTATCCAAAGTGTATTTTGAGACAAAACCAGAGTAAACTACTCGAAAAGTAATCATGCAGTGAGTGAGACTGGCGTGTTTGATTCCTGTAATTATAGTAAAAGAAGTACTAGCAAAGCTTGCACCTTTTGTTTCATTGCAAGAGTTGCTTCATTCTGGATATGCATTTTATCAGATTGTTCTTTAGGTTTTTTTTCACATGTCAGGCTGTCATGTACCCATTACTTGTCTCTGGTTATGAAACCTTTTTCACAATCTTATATGATCGCATCTCCAGCTTTGCAAGATGAACTCTGAGGACAATGCAAGGAAGGTTGAGGGCTTCTTTTTGTGTCGTTGTCGAGGCAATAAAGAATATCAGCATTCGATCAAGACTTTGTAGTTGTAAACCTGGTTCGATCAAGACTTTGTAGTTGTAAACCTGACCATGATCTGGTTGTAATGATGTTTTAATTGTATAACTTATGTCTTTCTCGTAGGATATATCTAAGCTCGGTACAAGTAGATGTTTAAAGTTCAGATTTATTTTGCCACTGAACAGAAATTTGCATTACATAATCTGATGTATTGCTTCGGTGGAAGTAAATGTTTAAACTACATGCGGATTTATTTTAGCATTGAACAGAATTTGTATGATGCAAAGATTGGATTTTTACTTGAGCAAAGATTCAGTTTTTATTATCAAGTTAAATACACTACAATACCCTGCCATCCCCAAATTTGGTAAACAACACCAAGATTTGGGAAAAGTGGGGATATGTGGGGAAATCTGGGGATTGGGTGAAAGGGAGGGGTTCACCAAATCCCCTCCAATCCCCAAACTTCCCAACCCCTGAAAAACCCCAGCAGTAAACAAGGCCTCAATGTTCAAAAACAGGCTTCTCTCCGCCGCAACCCACCATCGAGGCCGCGATTGGATTGAGGGTATTCCAACCGTAAACAGCTAGCATAATTTTACGGAGCAGACATCGTGCGTAATTTTCTGCTGAGGTCCGTCGTTTTTCACCGGACGGATAATTAAAAGGTGAACCAAGCGGGCCGCAAGTGTAGTTTCTGCTACGTTTACAACTTGTAAATTACAAGACACCAGAAAGGTAGGAACAAAATTGACCAATAATATGCACAAACTGCATGGAGCGCGTGCTATGTAGCTCATCGACGAGATGAGCCGATATTCATCAACATACAAAATATACACGTCCGTATTTACTGGAGGTCTCCGTGATGGCGTGATGGATCAGATCAAACGAGGGGCCTGAACTCGACGCCCTCGACGACGAGCCCACGCTTGGGGTGCCACCCGAGAACCTCGAAGCTCACCGCTACCTCCTCTTCCCCCGCCACGGCCTCGTCGCTGGTGCGCAGGCGCCCCATCTCCACCTCCCACCACCCATCACACCGCAGCGTCGGGCCCCTCACTCCACAGCCGGCGCCGCCGTCCATACCGGCAGCGCCCACGAACCTGCGTGTCTCGTCGTCGTCGGGGCGAAGGCACACGGCGTGGCGCGTCACCACGCGGCCGCCCACGCTCACCGTTGTCTCCTGGTTCGGGAAGCTCAGGCCGCGGTGGCCTTCAGCGGTGGCGAAGACGAAGTACGCGGCGTAGGCGGTGGCCGGCGTTAGCGCCGCGGTGGGGAGCCGGCCGTAGATGTCCAGGCACGTGCAGTCCACCAGCTGGGCCACGTCCGCGAACCTGGGATCGAAATACCGTGCATGGGGAATTAACAGTTAATCTCGGTGCACCGAATAATTTATTGAGTTCATGTTAGTATAAAAAAATATTGAAAAAAAATATTGATGGTATTTTTTAAGTCATATTAAAAGGTGTTCTGAAAATTTCAGAAAACGCCATTCACTTCCACTTGTCTGACAGTATGAAACGAAAAATTTATAAATAATTAAAATAAGTTATTTGATATGTATTTTTTCAGTCGAGAATCTAAAAAAATCTCAGAATACACCATATCAGTTGACGTACTCTAAAACTTTTAGATCCTTTGAGACTTAAAAAATACCATATCAAATGGCTTATTTCAAACATTTAGCCCCTATTTGGTTGAGATGGTTTATAAGTCACAAAAGCATCTAAAGAGGTGCTTGTGATTTTGGCTTATATCATCATGTAACAATGTCACGTAAAAAAGGCAAAATCACCTATATAGTTGCTTTTGTGATTTATATGCCAAAATCTAAAAACCAGAAACTTTCCGGTGCGATGGAGTTGACTTGCTCGTAGCCACGCGCGCCTGCATGGACTTGCTGATTTCTGCTGGGTTTCTACGCCCCCGTTCGGAAAATGCTTGTAGACAGAAGTTCATACATGGAATGGAAGAAGATTGAGTTGTACGTATGACAAGTCTCGCTGTTAGGCTAAGCTGCTCTTGGCTGCAACTGCAAGGAAACGGAAGTGGCAGAAGATAAGATTCCTGCTAGGTAGACTATTTGGTGTGTTCTAGAAGAGGGTGTGCATCATCTTTTGTTTGGCTGCAGTTTCATCACAGCTTAATTTCCTGACTTGCTTCCGTCACGAAGCAAAGGTCTCCCGGTAATGGAAGCAGTTAGCATAGCAACACCAACAATCCCCGTTTGCGTATTCTGTTGGAACCAATCTTGTTAGCTAGTAGTTAGATCATGTTTATTTCGTAGTTGAGTTTCATAGACGTGAGACTGCGGCAATGTGTGCACGAGATGTGATCTGTACACATGCAAGTTGAGCGTGTTTAGTTAGTTAGTTGCATATCTATCTAGTAGTCCGATGCATGCATAGATATAGGTCAGGCTAGTTGTGCGTGGCTGGTCAAGTTTTAGCCTATTCGTGTGGTTCCTGGAGATATTCTAGGAAGAAGTGGTCATGGTTAGTTAGTGGGGTGTGCATTATTAGGCAGAGTAGATTGTATTGTATACGTTTCCTTGTATAGCTGATGTAAACCGTGTTGTACACGTTGTTGTTTCTATATAAAGGGCAGAGCTAGCCGTGGGGCTAACTACGGCAACACAATCAATCTCCAGAAATTAACTTGGTATCAGAGTCATACGCTCTAGGGTTCCTGCTCCGCCGCCATGGCGATGACCACGTCCGCCGCCCAATCCTCCTCCGCCGCCGGAGCTCTCCCGGCTAGCGAGCCCAACACCATCACCGTCCGCTTAGACCGGAGCAACTTCCTTCTCTGGAAGACCCAGGTCATCCCCAATCTCACAGGATCTGGCCGGCTGGGATTCATCGATGGGAGTTCGCCTGCACCGCCGAAAACCATCGCCACCGCGGATGCAAGAGTCATCGCGAACCCCGAGTACGATGCATGGGTGCGCACTGATCAGCGCGTCCTGAGTTTGCTCCTCGGATCCATGACAGAAGAGATCCTCGCCCAGATGGTTGGGCGCACAACTTCCGCCTCCGTGTGGAGTTTCCTCATCGGCATGTTCTCCGCCCAGGGACGGGCGAGTACCCGCGCCTACCGTCACAAACTGGCGACGACGCAGCGACATGACATGGGTGTCGCTGATTATTTTCACCTGATGAAGGGCTTCGCCGATGCCATGGCGACCGTCGGTGCCCCCTTACCCGACGAGGAACTGATCGACTACATCCTGGCTGGATTGGGCAGTGCCTTCGCCCCGCTCCAGGCCTCGCTCAACGTCTACTCCAACACCAACCCCAACGCCGTCATCAACCTCTCTGACTTCTACGCTATACTTGTCTCCCATGAAGCCATGCAGGACACGACGGGCCGTGAGATCGACTTCTCCTCTTCGGCCAATGCTGCACGACGTGGTGACTCTGGCCGCAACTTCGGGGGCGGCTCCTACGGCCAGTACGGCGGTCGTGGTGGGGCGCAGCAAGGTGGCGGCTACCAGCAAAACAGTGGCCGTGGAGGTGGCGGCTACCAGCAAGGGGGTGGAGGAGGCTACTACCAGAACGGTGGTGGCTATCATGGTCAAGGTGGTGGCCAGCAAGGCTACCAAGGGAGTGGCAATGAAGGTGGTGGCTTCTACGGCCAGAACGGCGGCCGTGGAGGTGGCCCCAACGGTGGTGGCGGCCAGAATGGTGGTCGTGGAGGTGGTCAAAACGGTGGTCGTGGTGGGCGTCGCCAACGTCCGCGTTGCCAATTCTGCGGCATATGGGGCCATGAGGCACCCACCTGTCGCAAGTACCTGAACGGTGAGGCTCCTTGTTTCGGCAACGCCGCCTCTACCAGCCAGAACCACCCTGAGTATCAACCTCATTGGTTGATGGATACCGGAGCCACCGATCATCTCACCGACGACATGGGGCGGCTTCAAGTTCATGAGCCATATCATGGCAGGATCAAGTCCAAGTCGCCAACGGTGCAGGTCTATCTATTTCGCACATTGGTCACTCTCGATTAGCTGGTCCTATGCATTCTCTAGCTCTTAAAGATATTCTCCATGTTCCTAACATTAGCAAGAACTTGCTTTCTGTTCATAAGATTGTTAGTGATAATGACGTCTTCATCGAATTTCATCGTAATTTTTTCTGTGTTGAGGACAAGGTCACCAAGAAAATCGTTCTTGAAGGTAGAAGCCGGGGGGGTCTGTATCCTGTTCCGTTTCATCGAGCTTCGTCTTCTACTTCACATGCTACTGCTAGTGCTATGCTCTCCCCTAGACAATGGCATCAACGGCTTGGTCATCCTTCTAATAATGTAGTTCAAATAATTGTCAAGAACAATTCTCTTTCGTGTTCATCAGATTTTGAGTCATCTGTGTGTGATGCATGTCAACGTGCTAAGAGTCATCAATTGCCTTATACTAATTCTCGTCGTGTTTCCACTTCACCTCTTGAGCTTGTTCATACAGACGTTTGGGGTCCTGCGTTGCCTTCTTCTGGAGGTTATAAATACTATGTTAGTTTTGTTGATGACTATAGCCGCCATTGTTGGATCTATTTAATTAAACATAAATCTGATGTCGAAAACATTTTTTATCTTTTCCAAACTCATGTGGAGCGTTTCCTTAACACCAAAATTCGTGCTGTGCAGTCCGATTGGGGTGGTGAGTACCATCGTCTCAATGCTTTCTTTCGCCGCACGGGTATACTTCACCGTGTGTCCTGCCCGCACACATCACAACAAAATGGTATTGTCGAGCGTAAACACCGACACCTTGTCGAGACTGGGCTAGCTCTTCTTGCCCGCTCCTCTCTCCCTTTACGTTATTGGGATGAAGCTTTCCTTACCGCCTGTTATCTTATTAATCGAATGCCCTCTCCCGTGCTCAACAATGTTTCACCTCTCACCCGGTTGTTAAATCAGTCCCCTGATTACTCGCTTCTTCGCACTTTTGGATGTGCATGTTGGCCTAGTCTTCGCAAGTATAATTCGCGTAAACTAGAGTTTCGTTCCAAGATGTGTGTGTTCCTTGGTTATAGTCCTATGCACAAAGGCTACAAATGTCTCGATCGTAGCATGGGTCGGATTTATATATCTCGTGATGTTGTTTTCGATGAAACGGTGTTTCCTTTTGCCACACCGGGAGTTGTCGTTGATGTTTCTTCTCTACATCCGGTGTCATTTCCTGCACAAGAACCAGCTATTCAGGGTCCCAATTTGCGTAATTACGACATGTCCTTGTTATCGTTTGATCCACCTGGTATTCCTTGTGATCTCCCTGTGCAGGAACAAGCCCCAGCGAATGGTGTGATCGATGTCCCTGTGCAGCCAGTCTCCGACGTGCATGTGGCTCTCATGCATGCCTCGTCGAACGAGCCAGGGCTGCATGCATCCAGCACGTCACCCTCTGGACCCGGTTCCCCTCATCGGTCTCCTAGCCCAGCTTCAGCTGGGACGTCTTCGAGCCCATCGCGGCATGCATCACTGGATCAGGAGATGCACTCCAGTGCACCATCGCCTGTCGACACCAGCCAGTTTGTCTCCCGTGCAGCTGACCCGGCACCGTCTGCGACACCGTTGAATGCTCGCACCAAGCACATCGAGGTCGATTTTCATTTCGTACGCGAGAAGGTCGATTTAGGTGCTCTTGACGTACGGTTCATTGCCTCTGGAGATCAACTTGCTGATATCTTCACTAAGCCGGTTACTCATCAGTTGCTTAGTCGGTTTTGCACCAATCTTAACCTTGTACACGACGGTTTAGATTGAGGGGTGTATTAGGCAGAGTAGATTGTATTGTATACGATTTCCTTGTATAGCTGATGTAAACCGTGTTGTACACGTTGTTGTTTCTATATAAAGAGCAGAGCCAGCCGTGGGGCTAACTACGGCAACACAATCAATCTCCAGAAATTAACTTGCATGTCCGTAGTGGTTAGTGGTGTGAGTTGTTATCTTGTACTATCGGCTATTTAAGCTGAGAAAATGAATGAGAAAACAAGGCCTGCGGGCAGAGGAAAGATGTAGCCTGTGTGGTTGCCAAGGAAGTGTTCCCGTGTGGCAAAGCTGATGTGTTTCTTCCTCCTTGGCGTGTGTGTGTCCAGGTCCTGTGTGCGTGTGTTCTTGTGTGTGTTCATGAGATAAATAAGAGGGTTGAGAGGTAGAAGAAGAAGCGGGGCTGCGAGTTGCAGCTCCTTCACTTGGTATCAGAGCAAGGTGTGTTGCCCGGTAAGTCGTGGCACCGGTGGCAAGGAGGTGATGGCCATGGCGCGGAGGCCATTGTGGTGAGGAGTTCTTCGTCCATGTCTGAGCCGTCGATAAGGTGCGTCATCGACGGCAACATGGAGGTGAGTCACCGGCGAGTTGCGGCACCGATGGCGAACATGCGGCAGCGAGCATGTCATGGCGGCACGCTCGTGGTGAAGGCGTAGGAGGTGCGCCTCTCGTGGGAGGCCAGCGGCGGCGACGACAATCAGCGTGACAAGATGGCAATGGATGCCATCTGCGTGTTGCACCGACATCGACGGCCATGGGCTTCAAGAGAGGAATAAGCAATAACAAGATTGGGGAGGTGATTGTTGGAACCAATCTTGTTAGCTAGTAGTTAGATCATGTTTATTTCGTAGTTGAGTTTCATAGACGTGAGACTGCGGCAATGTGTGCACGAGATGTGATCTGTACACATGCAAGTTGAGCGTGTTTAGTTAGTTTTTTTTGTTTTGCGGTAGAGCGTGTTTAGTTAGTTAGTTGCATGTCTATCTAGTAGTCCGATGCATGCATAGATATAGGTCAGGCTAGTTGTGCGTGGCTGGTCAAGTTTTAGCCTATTCGTGTGGTTGGAGATATTCTAGGAAGAAGTGGTCATGGTTAGTTAGTGGGGGTGTGCATGTCCGTAGTGGTTAGTGGTGTGAGTTGTTATCTTGTACTATCGGCTATTTAAGCTGAGAAAATGAATGAGAAAACAAGGCCTGCGGGCAGAGGAAAGATGTAGCCTGTGTGGTTGCCAAGGAAGTGTTCCCGTGTGGCAAAGCTGCTGTGTTTCTTCCTCCTTGGCGTGTGTGTATCCAGATCCTGTGTGCGTGTGTTCTTGTGTGTGTTCATGAGATAAATAAGAGGGTTGAGAGGTAGAAGAAGGGGGGGGGGGGGGGGGGGGGGGGCGCGAGTCATCATGTGGATCCACGGAGATCGATGTGATGATCGTTTTAATTGATTAATAATTAGCTAAAGATGGCAATGGAGGTTGCCGTTTGGTTTGATTTGGAGGATGGAAGAGAAGAACTGACGACAGAAATGAATGCGTTGGATGGTACCTGGAGAGAGGGTGTGGCATCCAGCTCCAGCCGAACTCGCCGTCCTCCCACGGCAGGCTGAGCCTCCTCGCCGACAGCGCCACGCACTTGGCACCGCTCCCCTTGGCCAGCCACACAGCCATGCCGCCGCCGTCCACCAGCACGGCCACGTCGGTGAGTCCGAGGTAGGCCTTCTTCTTCGTCGACGGCGGCGACGACGGCACCGGCGCCGCCTTGGTGCCACCGCGCGAGAGGAGCGGCGCCTGGTGCAGCTGGAGATAGTCCGGCGGGAGGAAGCGCGCCCAGACGGTGTCGGACTCGGCGGCGTCGCGGAAGCACGGCGACACGGCGGCGCAGCGGCACGCGTCCCGCGGGGAGGTGAGCGCGATCACGTGCGCCACGCACGCCTCCGGGAGGTCGAACGCCCGCGTCCGGTCCCCCTCCGCCGTCACCGTCGCCGTGCCAGTCGCCTGAGTGCCCATCGATCGATCCTATTCCTAACGGCTCCAGCAGCAGCTAGCTTCTTTCGCGGGGGGAGCAGAGCAGCGGTAGCTTTTTGGTTCTTGGAAATCGGATAGGAGAGAAAGCAAAAGCGAGGTGGATCTCTATCCGCAGATCCTGTGACTTCACTACATGAAATCACCCTGCGACTTTAGGGCCCGTTTGGTAGCTCAGTTTTTCCAAAGTATTCTAGGAATACTACAGTTTTCAGAATTACTGCAGTATTACATACTGCGAGCTGTTTGGCTACAAACGAAAACAACAGTTTTGATACTTCAGTATTACCAAAACAACAGTATTTTCTCAGTTTTGAAAAAAGAACCCCGACCACTTTTTTGGAAACTGAGAAACGAGTAAACGATCGCGGCGCCTTTGATCTATTCCAAGCCGCTGCAAGCCGTGCTGTCTTTGCTTGACATCTCCTCGCCGACGCCATGGACAAACCAAGACCGGACATCCCAGCCACACACACGAAGCATACTAGCTTGTCAAGAGCAACACAGAGCTGTCCCGCTAACCAACACAGCCAGGACGACGAGGTCCTCCTACAAGCAGCAGGCGGCCGCGCCTGGGCGACGCAGGAAGCCGGCGCAGTACAGGGGCATGCGACCCGTCAAAGGCGTCCGCGTCCGGCTCAGCACCTTCCCGCCGCGAGGCCGCCGCGCTCAGCTATGACGATGCCACGCTCGGCATCAACCGCTCAGGGCCAAGCTCAACTTTCCCTCGCCCTCCTCCGCCTGGAAGTAGAATATGAGGTCGCCGGCGATGCCGTGGCGAACGTGCACTGTTGTAACACCTTTCAGCCATCTTGGACATGTCGGCAAGGAAGTTCTGCTGCGCCATGTTCACGCTCTCTAGCGGCTGTTGGGTTTCGCCCAGAAGATCGAATCACATCAAAATATCACAAACACGACGCACTCAAAATCTTATCGCCAGGGGCTCGTATCGTGCCCTTTGTTTTTCTTTATTTCTCTCAATTTTTCTCGGTACAAATCTTACACCCGATGCTATGCTTATATACACGCATAGCCACCCAGACCACCGACCTAAACACTTACCAAAACTCACACGTAATACTAGTTCAACTCCAACTAGAACTTGTACTTCCTAACTCACGTACCAACTATTCCAAATAACTACTACTAGTACTACTCCAACCGAGTTAATTGCAAAAAACTACCACATTTGGTGCTAGGGTTACAAAAACCTACCAGTTTAATCCGTCGCAAATAGCACTGATGGGCTAGTTGACACCCTCTAAGTAGGAATATGACAGGCGGGCCCATCTGTCAGGTCCACGTGGCAGCTAAAAAGGACCTGTGTATGAGAAGTTCTAAACAGTCGGGCGCCGCCCCCGCGTCCCTGGCCGTGCTCCCAGCCGGGCGCCGCCCCCACGTCCCTGCACGCCTGTGCTCGTGCTCGCGGCCGGGCGCCGCCGCCGCGACCTTGCGCGCCGAGCTCCGGACGGGCGCCACCCCTGCTCGCCGAGCTCCGGCTGGGCACCGCCCCGGCGTCCCTGCTCGCCGAGCTCTGGCCGTGCTCGCGCCGGGCGCCTCCCCACGTCCATGCGCGCCCGTGCTCACCCGTGCGCGTGGCCGAGCTCCGGCCGAGCGCCGCCGCCGTGACCCTGCTCGCCGAGCTCGTGGCCGAGCTCCGGCCGGGGGGCGCCGCCCCCGCGTCCCTGCTCGGCTGTGCTCGCTCGCGCCGTCCGCGCCTCAGCTCGCGGCCGTGTCCCCCTTCACCGTTTCAGCATGCCACCTAAGCCTGACAGTGGGCCCCGCTTGTCATAATTCCACTTAGAGTGTGGCCAATCAGTGCTATTTGCGACCAATTACCCCCAAAAACTGTGGTTTTTGCAAATAAATCGTAAACTGGTAGTTTTTTTGTAGCACTAACCCCAAATGTGGTAGTTTTTTGCAATTAACTCACTCCAACCAGACACGCATGCACACGCTTTTGGAAACTAACCCAAACTTTACAACTCAAGTTTAGATTATTCCCAACAGCGGCGGCCTTCAGGAGGGGGCGAAGTAGCTAGGGGAAGTCCAACTCGTCGCGTGGTGACCACTCCGCCGTGTTGCCCATCATCAGGTCCAGGGCGAGCTCGGCGCGTATGTCTCGTGGCAGTTCCGCGTGGGACTTTGCAACAGAATATTCAACGCCTAGAATATTCAACGCAAGGAAATCTTCATTCCTCTAGCCAAGTAACGAGGGGGTCTTACGCGTCTAGATCAGAGCTCAGATGTAGTTTCAGTTGATCTGGTTGAAGCATAACAGAAGAGATTGGTAACCTGAAGCTGCAAAAAGTTCTTCAACTCCCCGGCCTGACATGGGTATTCCCTCTTTCTAGTCCCACTCTTCTCCAACAGAGCTCCCTCCAGCGCCTGCTAGCATCAGAGGCTGTCGATCCGTCTCGTGCATCCTGACGGATCCCTACAACCCCATACCAGGAACTGAATGACGGTGTGGACTCAGCTGGCGGTGGCGAGGATGGTGGCGACCCAAGTTGAAGGGGGTGTAAGCTGCACGACGCTAACTACTCCTGTGGTAGCAAGAAGTAGGAACAATTCAGGCGGCAAGAGATAGAATGGTGCTTGTGAGTAGCATAGTCGGCCAAACAGATTAAGTTCCACCCGAACTGGATGCTATTGTGGGGAAGAAATGCATGCTTGTGGCTGACGTCACGCCTAATGCGAAAATGTAAAGATTTTTGCATTGAGATTTTGCAGCTTCTAGTACATGCATGTTTTTTTCCGGATCTTTTTGAAACTTTTAACTATAATTTTATTTTTTAAAATAGAGAGATCACTGTAGTTGTATTTGGGGAGAAAAACCACTATCCTATGAAAAGCGCACTTAAAAAGACTACCCACTGTTGCAGGGCCACTGCTAACCTGACAAACGATACAATATTCGACAGTGCCTATGATATATTACTGTTAAGTCGGCAGCCTCACGCTCTAAAAACCAGCTTCTTGTTCTGCAGACTTGCCTGTCTGATCCGTGTAATTGCTATATCGTTAATTTGCCACAAATGGATAAACATTGAGTTACTGTAACCACTCACGAGTTACCGAAGGAGGCCTAAACATGCAGTTAACCATGTCAGTGTTAAGCTGTTGCAACAGTTAGTTATGGTTTTTAACGCGGATCTCACTGCGAGTACGGTTTTGTTAATCTATCTACTCATTTCGTTTCAGTGAGTTATGTCTATCCGAATGAGAAGAAACAAATACACGTAGGCCACTCGTGTTCTAGCTACTCCCTCCGTCTATAAAAGGATATCTCAACTTTATATAAATTTGCATGTATCTAGACATGTTTCTGATGCTAGGTATTTTGGTGCATCTTTAGAGAAAATCCTAACAGAAGCACATCGACGAATTCCGGTGCTAGGTGTTGTATGGATGTCGATCGGGTAGCAGACCTGCGCTGTTGTTACTGGATAAAATAAGTTCTTTCGTTTAACTAACACAACGGGGTGGTGGCGCAGTTGGCTAGCGCGTAGGTCTCATAGCTAATGCGAGTGATCCTGAGGTCGAGAGTTCAAGCCTCTCTCACCCCAAATTAACGTGACATTGTAGTGATGAAACGCTCCGTGGCAAATTGGGTCGTCACATTTCCACCTCTCATCAGGTGAATCGAGCAAATCTGAACTTTGTCACTCCTTTTTTTTTTTGGCCCTGCTGGTTTGAAACGAGCTCCACCGCGGCATGGCGTCGGCCACAAACTGAAACCACCAACCACGCACCACCGAATAGCTGAAAGGCATCTAACCAAACAGCAAACTGAACCCTCTTATCTTCAAAATTGTGGAAGCCGTGTTCACTCAGTCTGAAGCGCTTCAACTGCGGTCATGCTTTCCCAACAATCTCACACTACCTTCCCGAACACATCTGTACTAAATGAAAGCTCCAGCTCCTCAAGCAGAGCGAACTTCTGCATTGCTTCTACAAATGCTACAGTGGACACATCCTAACAAGAGATGGGGCGAATGTTCTTCAGATATGGAACCCTGCAATGACAGTGCTTAGTTGCTTACATGACATTTACAGCAAAATTTGCCACTCAAAAAGGTAATGGAGAAAAAGGCTGTGAGCAATGACCAACTATAGCGTACATTTTTTTCTTTCCATATCATTATGTAACTGAAGTTATAGTCCCTTAACAGACAGAAGATTTAGAGGTGAATATAGCGAGGATGAAAGTTCAAGGTATTTAAGAGAGCAACATTCACCACTGTTCAAGATTTAGAAAGGCTTATCGATTAACTGTTACATTTGTCTAGAAGAACTATCATTACATTCGACTGGACGAGTATTTCAGCTATGGTAAATTGGCTGGAGTACACAGTAGGTAGCAACATGTATGTCATTTCACCTGCTAATACTTCTGGTCTCTGGAATGTTTAACTCTTGCTTGCTCTATATCTGAAATCGAACTGAAGAAGCATGTCCCTTTGTTTATTGAAGCTAGCATGTCAGGAGTCCTTTGATCAATGCCAGATCGATGCCCATCAGTCCGAGTGGTGGGTTGGGGCCTGATGAACCTGTTCATTTAGTAGAATCACTATTCTGTTAAAGCCTGAAACATCATGATTATCAATATACAGTTTTTCATGCAAACTGCTCAGGTCTACTCATGAGCCTACAATGTAGGAACTAAATTTTTAGCAAGTGCATCTGCAGAAATGTCTTGATTGGACAACAAATGATCCCCAGTAAACCTATCTTACAAAATCTTCTCATTCTACATACTACCGAAAGATTTTTCTACGGAAAGGCCAAAAAAATGCAACTATTTTTACTACCCATAAATAGTATTTACCTATGCAGACATGTCTATTTAACCAAAATTATGCTAGCAGCATCTTTCTAAAACGGTTTATATCGGCTGAGAATACATAACTCTGCCATCAATTCATCATGCTTCAAGTTTAGCCGTGTCTCAGAGGTCAGATGCCCAAGGCTTCATCCAGAGCTCGCACCTACTTAAGCAAAACATTACCACAATGTAATTCTGCTCCGTTATGGCATTTCTTACTTAACAAGTCACAGCCAAATATCAATAATTCACAGAGTACTATTTTGCATTGCAAAGTCTATCTCACTACATCAGCTCAATTATAGCATCCTTCCGACCTCGAAACTTATTTGACCAAAATTCAGCAGTCTCGATTTACATTCAGAAAACTCAACTACTGACCTAAGTTCAGCAGCCTCAATAGGACACTACCTACTCAGGATTTAAATTAACACTGCACTTAGAAGCTGTTGCAGTATGTGTTATCTTTTTTGTTGCAACGTGCCGTTGCATGTATGCTTGCTTATATATCTGCTCACCTCATATCGTGAGGCAAGTTGAGCAAGAAAGTTTGGGTACACATGTTTACTTCGTGTCTGTATGTGTGTCTTGGACTCTTGGTAAGTGAGCGAAACAGGAAATAACTGGTGCAGTTTGTTATAATAAATAATAAAACATGTTTTACTCAAACTAGAGACAACTGATCAAAGTAAAGAGGGCCCTTAATGTGCCTTCACGACAATTCAATTTGATATTTTGCTGAATTTTCTCAGTTCAGAGAAGAAACCAGTACTTTTATGGCATTGAACAGGTTACTTCTATCCTGATCCATGAAGTACTCCGTATGAGACACGCCTATCTATGGAGTATTATGAGATGTAAGGTATGAACCATGCTGGGTGCGGCCAGCTCTGAAGCATCCCCCGTAGGTGCCCCTGGATCTTCTCCACTGTGTTGTCCTTGAGGCTGTACACCGCGGCGCCCAGCTCCTCGTAGCCATCATTGTTATATGCCAGCCCCGGCTGGTGGTCTTCCGTGAAGTAAACACAGCCGGCCTTCAATTCCGAGTGCTCCCTCGTGGACACACACAGTGAGTTGTTTACTCCAACAAACAGAGCAGTATCACCTATGTCATTCACCTCCTTCCACTGACCTCCAGCTTCGCCGTCCAGGGCCTGCAATTTGATGGACCAGGTCCCTTTGCAATCCTCGAACTTCGTGTAAGCCCTTGAGCAGAACCATAAGCCGCCCATCGGGCGCCGCTATCAGGTACTTGCGGTTGCGGTTGCACTTGTGGCGGTGCGACGAGCTGTTTCTCTCGATGTGCAGCCTTGGCGCAACCGCGGTGCTCGTGAAATTGCCCACGGCGGCGTCGTGGTCCAACGGCACGACTCCACGACGCCGGAGTATGTGATGGAGTAGAAACGCCCACCGTGGTGGATCGCGTCCTCGACGCCGTCGCGTGAGGTTGCCAGCCTCCAGGTCGCGCTCTCCGCCGTCACAAAGGCCGGGGCGCCGTACTGCGGAGTCAGGATGAGCATCGCGGCGTAGTTGCCGGGGCGCGTGGACGCCGAGAGGACGACCTTGCGGTAGAACCACTTGCGCATATCTTCAGCGTGCGTCGTCCATGTCACCGGCAGACTAGGGCCCCAGTCTTGGTGGTCGTAGGGTGGGCCGCCGAACCGGATGTCCCGGAAAGGAGACATCAACAGGGAGAAGTGGTGGCCGTACGTGCTGGGTAGGAAGAGGCCCATGGTAGCGATGGGCGGGAGCGGGGCCTGCTCGCCGGTGACCGGGTTGACAAGGCGCAGCTGGCCGCGGTCGTCGGCGGTGACGAGCCACCCGCCAGATGGGGATCCCTGGAAGGAGATGTCATGCAGGGCGGGACCTCGCGTGCGCACGCTGGCGGCGTGGGGGTCAGCGAGGGAGAAGAGCGTGGCGGTCTCCGGGGCCTCTGCGCCTCCGGGGAGGACCAGGCACGGCGCCTCCGGCTTGAAGGCAACGCGGGAGGTGCGGAGGACCGCGGCGAAGGAGAGGCGGCCGGCAAGACACAGACGGCCGTGGATTTCGGCTAGCAGATCCGGCGAGAGTCTGGACAAGTCGCCGCCACTTTCGCCTTGGCTGAGGCGGTGTGTCTTCGATTGCGGCGGCATCTGGACTGTTGTGACGGTCTGGGTACGGAGGCGACCGGTTTCACAGGTACTTGCGGTTGCGGTTGCACTTGTGGCGGTGCGACGAGCTGTTTCTCTCGATGGGCAGCCTTGGCGCAACCACGGTGCTCGTGAAATTGCCCACGGCGGCGTCGTGCTCCCACGGCTCCACGACGCCGGAGTATGTGATGTAGTAGAAACGCCCACCGTGGTGGATCGCGTCCTCGACGCCGTCGCGTGAGGTTGCCAGCCTCCAGGTCGCGCTCTCCGCCGTCGCAAAGGCCGGGGCGCCGTACTGCGGAGTCAGGATGAGCATCGCGGCGTAGTTGCGGGGGCGCGTGGACGCCGAGAGGACGACCTTGCGGTAGAACCACTTGCGCGTATCTTCAGCGTTCGTCATCCATGTCACCGGCAGACTAGGGCCCCAGTCTTGGTGGTCGTAGGGTGGGCCGCCGAACCGGATGTCCCGGAAAGGAGACATCAACAGGGAGAAGTGGTGGCCGTACTTGCTGGGTAGGAAGAGGCCCATGGTGGCGATGGGCGGGAGCGGGGCCCGCTCGCCGGTGACCGGGTTGACGAGGCGCAGCTGGCCGCGGTCGTCGGCGGTGACGACCCACCCGCCAGATGAGGATCCCAGGAAGGAGATGTCATGCAGGGCGGGACCTCGCGCGCGCACGCTGGCGGCGCGGGAGTCAGCGAGGGAGAAGAGCGTGGCTGTCTCCGGGGCCTCTGCGCCTCAGGGGAGGACCAGGTACGGCGCCTCCGGCTTGAAGGCAGCGCGGGAGGTGCGGAGGACCGCGGCGAAGGAGAGGCGGCCGTGGATTTCGGCTAGCAGATCCGGCGAGAGTCTGTGTTGTCTCTAAAGCTTAAACGAAAGAGAGAGCGGACAAAAGAGAGGGGAGTGTGTGCCACTAGGAAATGGTTTGGCTTAATTTTCCATCTTAATATTCCTCCCTTTAAAAAGGGGATGTGTCGAGCTATCGGACTAAAGTCAACTAAGCTGTCATATCCGATTTGATGTGACAGGTCTATGATGTCATGACACACCGTCACTGTTGACGGTGTCACTGACTGGGAACCACTGTACGTGACGTCTAGCACGTCCTAGCTACCTACTCTGTACTGGTGCTGACGCACCACTTCAGGACACATGCTACAGGACAAAAGTCCTCGCACCCGAAAAACCTGGCGACTGCCTCGACCCGGGACAGACCCCAGAGTCGAACACTTCCTCGACTTGGGATAGACCCCGAAGTCGGGACCCTCTATGTTATCGACTCCCCCTCCACACTCGAAGGGAACGTCGACTGGACACACAAGACTATTCCAACAATCACTCCCTAAGCTTGAGTTTCGGAGACACGTCCACCATGCCGATCCTTGTGCGCAGCTCCGCCAGGCGGACTCGTCCAAGTGGCTTGGTCAGCATGTCCGCGAGTTGGTGTTCGGTGGGCACGAACTCCAGCTCGACCTTCTTCGCCTCCACGCAGTCTCGAATGAAGTGGTACTTCAGGTCGATGTGTTTCGAGCGCTCGTGGAAGACGAGATTCTTGGCGAGCGCGATTGCCGACTTGTTGTCGACCTTGAGCACCACGTGCTCGGCTTCGCCGTTGCTGAACTCGGCCAGTAACCGAGCCAGCCAGATCCCCTGGCAAGCAGCCGTGGGAGCAACCACGTACTCCGACTCGTAGCTCGACAGAGCTATGACCTTCTGCTTCAAGGACTGCCAGGTCACTGGGCTGCTCCCAAAGAAGTACAAGGTGCCCGACGTACTCTTGCGCGAGTCGACGTCGCCCGCCAGGTCGTTGTCGCTGTAGCCGACCAGGCGCGGCGTACCTGCATTCCTCCCATACCTACATCCGAGTCGCGGCGACCCGACGATGTAGCGTAGGATGTGCTTCACGGCAGCGAGGTGCTCCAGAGTCGGAGCCTCCATGAACCGTGATACGAACCCGACTGCGAAGGTCAGGTCCGGCCTCGTGTGTACCAGGTACCGGAGGCTCCCGACTATGCTCCGGTACTCGATAGCATCCGTCGCGGGCGCCGTGCTGCACTTGAATTTTTCTCTAGTTTTTTTTGACATATTTTTTGCATTATTTCGACGTCGTATGCAAAAGTTATGGCCGTTACAAGTTTTTTTCCTGTTTGTTGCAGAAAAGATCAAAATTCATATTTCAAATTTTCTATACCTACTAGACACTCAAACCTAACTACATGTTAAAGGATTCTATTTATTGAAATTTTTATCATTTTCTTTTACTTCCTGCAAGATTAAAAAGGCGATCCACCGGGGGTGGGATTTGAAAAAAAAAATTGTGGTGCACCTGGCAGAATTTTTTTTCAAATTTTAACCTGCCCCCCAGATAACTTTCTGTGGCGCACCTGGCCATGTGCGCCACAGAAATGCCTGGTGCGCCACATAATGTCGAATTTCTGTGGCGCATGTGGTTTAGTGCGCCACAGATATGTGACTTTCTGTGGCGCACCGGGATTGGTGCGCCACAAAAAATAATTCTGTGGCGCACCAATTAAGGGTGCGCCACAGAATGCCAACCTACCTATATAGGGTTTCCCTACTACCCTAGATGTCTACACGTGACTAATCGCACATGATCGAGAAGGGTCAAGGCATGACGATAGAGCTTGCTTTGGCGATGATGATGGCAACAACGACATCGAAATCCCCCTCTCCGGCGTGGAGAGAGGAACCAATCTAGCCCGACAAGGAAGATCGTGATGTCGAAAAATATCTCTTTCGTGAAAAGCTCTATGACCTTCCATAAAGGGCTATGTATATGAAATCGTACAACGAAGGGATGCGGTCAACGGGATACCTGTGAGAGCTGCACCCACCATAGCGAGCCCAAAGGGGGCAAGCTCGCCGTGGGCCCTCTTAGCTCCTCCAGATGGGTTTATAGCCCTCCTCTTTGTCTTGTTGGTTTTATTTTCTATGGAACCTTCCAATATATTATTTTTTATTTTATTTTACTCGTTTCCTGTACTAAAAAGACAATTTTCAATAAAAACAACATTGGTTATGGCTGTTTGTTCCGAGTTTTTGTGAGATTTCAGACAAACACTAAGGAATGTGATTGGATAAGTGAAACGCAAAGTCAAAAAAAAAAAGATAAGTGAAACGCACATCACACATTTGTTTCATATTGTCTACTAATAAAACGCACATCCCGCATATGTTTCATATAGTCGGGCCATCATTTCCAATTGGTCCCACCGGTCAGGCCAGCTGGCAGTCCTACTCCTAATACCCCCCGAATTACTCTTTCCCAAGCGCTCAGACGAGTTAAAACCGAAAAATAATCATCCAGGATTAGCCAGGATCAAATGGTTCAAATCTTTGTTTGCACGGGTCATAAGTTTGTGGTTTATGTTAGACTTTGTCTACGAATTCAATGTTCAAAAACAGGCTTCTCTCCGCCGCAACGCACCATCAAGGCCGTGATTGGATTGAGGGTATTCCAACCGTAAACAGCCAGCATAATTTTACGGAGCAGACATCGTGCACAATTTTCTGCTGAGGTCGGTCGTTTTTCACCGGACGGATAATTAAAAGGTGAACCAAGCGGGCCGCAAGTGTAGTTTCTGCTACGTTTACAACTTGTAAATTACAAGACACCGGAAAGGTAGGAACAAAATTGACCAATAATATGCACAAACTGCATGGAGTGCGTGCTATGTAGCTCATCGACGAGATGAGCCGATATTCATCAACATACAAAATATACACGTCCGTATTTACTGGAGGCCTCCGTGATGGCGTGATGGATCAGATCAAACGAGGGCCTGAACTCGCCGCCCTCGACGACGAGCCCATGCTTGGGGTGCCACCCGAGAACCTCGAAGCTCACCGCCACCTCCTCTTCCCCCGCCACGGCCTCGTCGCCGATGCGCAGGCGCCCCATCTCCACCTCCCACCACCCATCACACCGCAGCGTCGGGCCCCTCACTCCACAGCCGGCGCCGCCGTCCATACCGGCAGCGCCCACGAACCTGCGTGTCTCGTCGTCGTCGGGGTGAAGGCACACGACGTGGCGCGTCACCACGCGACCGCCCACGCTCACCGTTGTCTCTTGGTTCGGGAAGCTCAGGCCGCGGTGGCCTTCAGCGGTGGTGAAGACGAAGTACGCGGCGTAGGCGGTGGCCGGTGTCAGCGCCGCGGTGGGGAGCCGGCCGTAGATGTCCAGGCACGTGCAGTCCACCAGCTGGGCCACGTCCGCGAACCTGGGATCGAAATACCGTGCATGGGGAATTAACAGTTAATCTCGGTGCACCGAATAATTTATTGAGTTCATGTTAGTATAAAAAAATATTGAAAAAAAATATATTGATGGTATTTTTTAAGTCATATTAAAAGGTGTTCTGAAAATTTCAGAAAACGCCATTCACTTCCACTTGTCTGACAGTATGAAACGAAAAAATTATAAATAATTAAAATAAGTTATTTGATATGTATTTTTTCAGTTGAGAATCTAAAAAATCTCAGAATACACCATATCAGTTGACGTACTCTAAAACTTGTAGATCCTTTCAGACTTAAAAAATACCATATCAAATGGCTTATTTCAAACATTTAGCCCCTATTTGGTTGAGATGGTTTATAAGTCACAAAAGTATCTAAAGAGGTGCTTGTGATTTTGGCTTATATCATAATGTAACAATGTCACGTAAAAAAGGCAAAATCACCTATATAGTTGCTTTTGTGATTTATATGCCAAAATCTAAAAACCAGAAACTTTCCGGTGCGATGGAGTTGACTTGCTCGTAGCCACGCGCGCCTGCATGGACTTGCTGATTTCTGCTGGGTTTCTACGCCCCCGTTCGGAAAATGCTTGTAGACAGAAGTTCATACATGGAATGGAAGAAGATTGAGTTGTACGTATGACAAGTCTCGCTGTTAGACTAAGCTGCTCTTGGCTGCAAGGAAACGGAAGTGGCAGAAGATAAGATTCCTGCTAGGTCGACTATTTGGTGTGTTCTTGAAGAGGGTGTGCATCATCTTTTGTTTGGCTGCAGTTTCATCACAGCTTAATTTCCTGACTTGCTTCCGTCACGAAGCAAAGGTCTCCCGGTAATGGAAGCAGTTAGCATAGCAACACCAACCATCCCCATTTGCGTGTTCATCATGTGGATCCACGGAGATCGATGTGATGATCGTTTTAATTGATTAATAATTAGCTAAAGATGGCAATGGAGGTTGCCGTTTGGTTTGATTTGGAGGAGGGAAGAGAAGAACTGACGACAGAAATGAATGCGTTGGATGGATCGATGGATGGTACCTGGAGAGAGGGTGTGGCATCCAGCTCCAGCCGAACTCGCCGTCCTCCCACGGCAGGCTGAGCCTCCTCGCCGACAGCGCCACGCACTTGGCACCGCTCCCCTTGGCCAGCCACACAGCCATGACGCCGCCGTCCACCAGCACGGCCACGTCGGTGAGTCCGAGGTAGGCCTTCTTCTTCGTCGACGGCGGCGACGACGGCACCGGCGCCGCCTTGGTGCCGCTGCGCGAGAGGAGCGGCGCCTGGTGCAGCTGGAGGTAGTCCGGCGGGAGGAAGCGCGCCCAGACGGTGTCGGACTCGGCGGCGTCGCGGAAGCACGGCGACACGGCGGCGCAGCGGCACGCGTCCCGCGGGGAGGTGAGCGCGATCACGTGCGCCACGCACGCCTCCGGGAGGTCGAACGCCCGCGTCCGGTCCCCCTCCGCCGTCACCGTCGCCGTGCCAGTCGCCTGAGTGCCCATCGATCGATCCTATTCCTAACGGCTCCAGCAGCAGATAGCTTCTTTCGCGGGGGGAGCAGAGCAGCGGTAGCTTTTTGGTTCTTGGAAATCGGATAGGATAGAAAGCAAAAGCGAGGTGGATCTCTATCCGCAGATCCTGTGACTTCACTACATGAAATCACCCTGCGACTTTAGGGCCCGTTTGGTAGCTCAGTTTTTCCAAAGTATTCTAGGAATACTACAGTTTTCAGAATTACTGCAGTATTAGATACTGCGAGCTGTTTGGCTACAAACGAAAACAACAGTTTTGATACTTCAGTATTACCAAAACAACAGTATTTTCTCAACAAACCAAGACCGGACATCCCAGCCACACACACGAAACATACTAGCTAGTCAAGAGCAACACAGAGCTGTCCCGCTAACCAACACAGCCAGGACGA
Organism: Poa pratensis; assembly: GCA_947311845.1. NCBI lineage: Eukaryota > Viridiplantae > Streptophyta > Magnoliopsida > Poales > Poaceae > Poa > Poa pratensis. The sequence continues at coordinate 45,118,479 of CAMZMU010000078.1, forward strand.
CGAGGTCCTCCTACAAGCAGCAGGCGGCCGCGCCTGGGCGACGCAGGAAGCCGGCGCAGTACAGGGGCATGCGACCCGTCAAAGGCGTCCGCGTCCGGCTCAGCACCTTCCCGCCGCGAGGCCGCCGCGCTCAGCTATGACGATGCCACGCTCGGCATCAACCGCTCAGGGCCAAGCTCAACTTTCCCTCGCCCTCCTCCGCCTGGAAGTAGAATATGAGGTCGCCGGCGATGCCGTGGCGAACGTGCACTGTTGTAACACCTTTCAGCGATCTTGGACATGTCGGCAAGGAAGTTCTGCCTCCGGGAGGTCGAACGCCCGCGTCCGGTCCCCCTCCGCTGTCACCGTCGCCGTGCCAGTCGCCTGAGTGCCCATCGATCGATCCTATTCCTAGCGGCTCCAGCAGCACCTAGCTTCTTTCGCAGGGGAGCAGAGCAGCGGTAGCTTTTTGGTTCTTGGAAATCGGATAGGAGAGAAAGCAAAAGCGAGGCACAAATGGATAGAGATCCAGTCCCTGCGACTTTATCCTCTCCATCTCCGTCCGATTTCAATCCAATGGCTCAGATTTGAGCACAAAATTCAAACTTTTTAGAAAAATTCGAAAAAATTCCAGCAGGTAGTAAATGTATCATTGTATATTCTGAGAAAGTTTGGATTCATTTGGATAAACGGTTTATAATTAAATCAATGTTCACGTTTCAAACTTAAAAAGCTATTAACGCATAAACCAGTTGTCCAAATGCGACGAAACTTTCTCAGAATATATAACGAAACGCATACTACCTGCTGGAATTTTTTAAATTTTTTCTAAAAAGTTTGAATTTTTTGCTGAAATCTGAGCCGTTGGATCAAAATCGGACAGAGATAGAAGGGGTAAAGTCGCAGCGTGACTTCATGTATTGAAGTCACTGTCTGCGAGTATGTATAGTACTACTAGGGCGTAATGGCGCGCAGTGGCCGACTCAGTCGCGAGGGTGACAAAGAGAGTGACGCCGGCGACGACGAAAAGGAGCCGCCGTTCCGCTCCGTGCACCGTGAGCCGAAGCGAGCCGACTTTACGACGATGTCGCCCGGCCGTCTCTGACGGCGTCCTCCTGCTGGGCAAGCGAGACCACGCGCTGCTGTGTAGTAGTGAGTTTGTGAAATTTCCAGGCCATCAGTGCGGTGGGGATGATGATGCATAGCCGCTACTGATTGATTGTCTCCTTCCGTACGAATTAGGAAAAGATCACAATCACGGAACGCTATAATAGTCATCCAAGACCCCAACTTTCAAGGAGTACTGCTACTACTGTTTGTTGCGATTCTTGGCAAGGAACCAAGGTCGATTGGCCGCTGAGATGCTTCGCCCTTCCACGCGACAACAACGCCAAAAAGATACCCTAAAACTGCATCTGCAGCAACAGATTCATTGGCTCACCGGGTTGGTAGCAACCACGGGTTCCTTTCACCCCTCCTGCATCTAACAGCAGAAGTGTAGACGGAATCGAACTGATGACACCTCTTAATTCACACTAGAGTAAGACAAGGCTTGGCTGCACCGCCGCTCGTCAAATCGGGAGGTCGACCACTTGCAAAGTGAGTTTTCCTTGTAAGCAAAGCGATTTGACTACAAACAACCTGGACCTCCGATGGAATACAAGGTTCGGGCTGTTGGGAAGTTAGCCCATAATGGGTTGATCCATGTGACTGAATGTGCATGAGGCCCACTTTAAAATTCACAAAAAAAAAAATCTAGTGCACAATCTTTAGTTACATTCTGCTAAGGCAACGAGAGTGAGAGCCAACTCCTATTGAATTCCAAAATACTAGAAATATATGTGGTACATGGCAATGCACTAGTGTGCACATATAAGGCGTGCGCTTGGGGATTTTGTGCAATTATCCGTGTGACTTGTGACGGCGTGGCATGCATGTGGCTGCACAAATTAATGGCCTCCTTTATTTTGATAAATTATGCACTTACGGCAACTTCAGCAGACCGACTCAGACGGACACAAAATGGCTGAACACATAGTGGGTGGTGTCGATCCTGAGTGTGGACGAACCTCGGCCAGTGAAGGCCTCCTGTCCTGGTTGGTTATGGAGCATGGCCATCGAAACTTAACAGACTCTGGCGCCGGTGTGGACTCAGATGGCGGTGGCGAGGATGGTGACGACCCAAGTTGAAGGGGGTGTAAGTTGCACGACGCTAACTACTCTTGTGGTGGCAAGAAGTAGGAACAATTCAGTCGGCATGAGATAGAATGCTACTTGTGAGTAGCATCATCGGCCAAACAGATTAAGTTCCACCCGAAACTGGATGCTATTGTGGGGAAGAAATGCATGTTTGTGGCTGACGTCACTCCTAATGCGAAAATGTAAAGATTTTTGCGTTGAGATTTTGTAGCTTCTAGTACACATCATTGAGAACATGCATGTTTTTTCGAGATCTTTTTTAATTTTTAAATATAATTTTAATTTTTTTAAATAGAGAGATCACTGTAGTTGTAGTTCGGGACAAAAACCACTATCCTATGAAAAACACACTTAAAAAGACTACCCACTGGGGCACGGCCACTGCTAACCTGACAAACGATACAATATTCGACAGTGCCTATGATATATTACCGTTAAGTCCTAAAAACCAGCTTCTTGTTCTGCAGGCTTGCCTGTCTGATCCGTGTAATTGCTATATCGTTAATTTGCCACGAATGGATGAACATTGAGTTGCTGTAACCACTCACGAGTTACCGAAGGAGGCCTAAACATGCAGTTAACCATGTCAGTGTTAAGCTGTTGCAACAGTTAGTTATGGTTTTTTAACGCGGATCTCATTGCGAGTACGGTTTTGTTAATCTATCTCCTCATTTTGTTTCAGTGAGTGATGTCTATCCGAATGAGAAGAAACAGATACACGTAGGCCACTCATGTTCCAGCTACTCACTCCGTCTATAAAAGGATATCTCAACTTTGTCTAAATTTGCATGTATCTAGACATGTTTTTGGTGCTAGGTGTTGGTGCATCTTCAGAGAAAATCCTAACAGAAGCACACAACGGGGTGGTGGCGCAGTTGGCTAGCACGTAGGTCTCATAGCTAATGCGAGTGATCCTGAGGTCGAGAGTTCGAGCCTCTCTCACCCCAAATTAACGTGGCATTGTAGTGATGAAACGCTCCGTGGCAACTTGGGTCTGTCACATTTCCACCTCAATCATCGGGTGAATCGAGCAAATCTGAACTTTGTCGCTCCTTTTTTTTTTTTTGGCCCTGCTGGTTTGAAACGAGCTCCATCGCGGCATGGCGTCGGCCACAAACTGAAACGACCAACCACGCACCACCGAATAGCTGAAAGGCATCTAACCAAACAGCAAACTGAACCCTCTATCTTCAGAAGATTTAGAGGTGAATATAGCGAGGATGAAAGTTCAAGGTATTTAAGAGAGCAACATTCACCGCTGTTCAAGATTTAGAAAGGCTTATCGATTAACTGTTACATTTGTCTAGAAGAACTATCATTACACTCGACTGGACGAGTATTTCAGCTATGGTAAATTGGCTGGAGTACACAGTAGGTAGCAACATGCATGTATGTCATTTCACCTGCTAATACTTCTGGTCTCTGGAATGTTTAACTCTTGCTTGCTCTATATCGGAAATCGAACTGAAGAAGCATGTCCCTTTATTTATTGAAGCTAGCATGTCAGGAGTCCTTTGATCAATGCCCATCAGTCCGAGTGGTGGGTTGGGGGCTGATGACTCTGTTCATTTAGTAGAATCACTATTCTGTTAAAGCCTGAAATATCATGATTATCAATATACAGTTTTTCATGCAAACTGCTCAGGTCTACTCATGAGCCTATAATGTAGGAACTAAATTTTTAGCAAGTGCATCTGCAGAAATGTCTTAATTGGACAACAAATGATCCCCAGTAAACCTATCTTACAAAATCTTCTCATTCTACATACTACCGAAAGATTTTCCTACGGAAAGGCCAAAAAAATGCAACTATTTTTACAACCCATAAATAGTATTTACCTATGCAGACATGTCTATTTTACCAAAATTATGCTAGCAGCATCTTTCTAACGGTTTATATCGGCTGAGAATACATAACTGTGCCATCAATTCATCATGCTTCAAGTTTAGCCGTGTCTCAGAGGTCAAATGCCCAAGGCTTCATCCAGAGCTCTCACCTACTTCACTTACTTTAAGCAAAACATTACCACAATGTAATTCTGCTCCGTTATGGCATTTCTTACTTAACAAGTCACAGCCAAATATCAATAATTCACAGAGTACTATTTTGCATTGCAAAGTCTATCTCACTACATCAGCTCAATTATAGCATCCTTCCGACGCCTTCTGCTTCGGTACATCCCCTCTTCAAACTCAAACACGACAACGGCTGTGATTGCTTCGTACCTCTTCATAACGAAAGGCATGATGGTATTTACGTGATTAATTAATGAATAATTAAATTGTATTAAGCCCTGAGAAACCCATCTGGCCCAATTGGATATGTACATATGCCTACTAAACCCGTATGTCAGCGGAGCTGCGCCGGCCGCCGGCAGCGCTGCCTGGCTTCGTCAGCCTCTACTACGGCTACTACACGGCCTAAAATTCCCAGAGGTTGGCCGGGTGCCGCTAGTGGCATCAGCAAGGCGACCGCGGTGGAGTTCATTTGGAACGGAGATAATTGCAGCCGTGACCCTTTGCAGCAAGCTCGTCGTTGTGTACAAGCATGCATGTGTCACGCTCAAAGGGCTAATGGCCGTTTACTCCATAGCTTCCGTCCACCTCTCCGACTATGACCGCACCATGGCGGCCAACAAATGGTCCGCCGTCGCCGGGATCAAGCACACGGCACACGCCATGGTACGTCTGCACGGTAAGCACAACGGCGTGATGATATCCAGCTTCATCATCTGTACGACGATTGCGGGGGCGGGCGAGTTTCCGTGGGACGCTGGGTATACAAGGTTGGATCTGGGCTTCGGTGGCCCATAAATTCAATTAATTTAATTATCTAATTAAGGGAAAAAAACTTTTGAGTTTGGGGGAAGGGGATGTACCGAAGCAAGCCTCCCTTCCGACCTCGAAACTTATTTGGCCAAAATTCAGCAGTCTCGATTTACATTCAGAAAACTCGACTACTGACCTAAGTTCAGCAGCCTCAATAAGACACTACCTACTCAGGATTTAAATTAACACTGCACTTAGAAGCTGTTGCAGTATGTGTTATCTTTTTTGTTGCAACGTGCCGTTGCATGCATGCTTGCTTATATATCTGCTCACCTCATATCCTCAGGCAAGTTGAGCAAGAAAGTTTGGGTACACATGTTTACTTCGTGTCTGTATGTGTGTCTTGGACTCTTGGTAAGTGAGCGAAACAGGAAATAACTGGTGCAGTTTGTTATAATAAATAATAAAACATGTTTTACTCAAACTAGAGCAACTGATCAAAGTAAAGAGGGCCCTTAATGTGCCTTCACGACAATTCAATTTGATATTTTGCTGAATTTTCTCAGTTCAGAGAAGAAACCAGTACTTTTATGGCATTGAACAGGTTACTTCTATCCTGATCCATGAAGTACTCCGTATGAGACACGCCTATCTATGGAGTATTATGAGATGTAAGGTATGAACCATGCTGGGTGCGGCCAGCTCTGAAGCATCCCCCGTAGGTGCCCCTGGATCTTCTCCACTGTGTTGTCCTTGAGGCTGTACACCGCGGCGCCCAGCTCCTCGTAGCCATCATTGTTATATGCCAGCCCCGGCTGGTGGTCTTCCGTGAAGTAAACACAGCCGGCCTTCAATTCCGAGTGCTCCCTCGTGGACACACACAGTGAGTTGTTTACTCCAACAAACAGAGCAGTATCACCTATGTCATTCACCTCCTTCCACTGACCTCCAGCTTCGCCGTCCAGGGCCTGCAATTTGATGGACCAGGTCCCTTTGCAATCCTCGAACTTCGTGTAAGCCCTTGAGCAGAACCATAAGCCGCCCATCGGGCGCCGCTATCAGGTACTTGCGGTTGCGGTTGCACTTGTGGCGGTGCGACGAGCTGTTTCTCTCGATGTGCAGCCTTGGCGCAACCGCGGTGCTCGTGAAATTGCCCACGGCGGCGTCGTGGTCCAACGGCACGACTCCACGACGCCGGAGTATGTGATGGAGTAGAAACGCCCACCGTGGTGGATCGCGTCCTCGACGCCGTCGCGTGAGGTTGCCAGCCTCCAGGTCGCGCTCTCCGCCGTCACAAAGGCCGGGGCGCCGTACTGCGGAGTCAGGATGAGCATCGCGGCGTAGTTGCCGGGGCGCGTGGACGCCGAGAGGACGACCTTGCGGTAGAACCACTTGCGCATATCTTCAGCGTGCGTCGTCCATGTCACCGGCAGACTAGGGCCCCAGTCTTGGTGGTCGTAGGGTGGGCCGCCGAACCGGATGTCCCGGAAAGGAGACATCAACAGGGAGAAGTGGTGGCCGTACGTGCTGGGTAGGAAGAGGCCCATGGTAGCGATGGGCGGGAGCGGGGCCTGCTCGCCGGTGACCGGGTTGACAAGGCGCAGCTGGCCGCGGTCGTCGGCGGTGACGAGCCACCCGCCAGATGGGGATCCCTGGAAGGAGATGTCATGCAGGGCGGGACCTCGCGTGCGCACGCTGGCGGCGTGGGGGTCAGCGAGGGAGAAGAGCGTGGCGGTCTCCGGGGCCTCTGCGCCTCCGGGGAGGACCAGGCACGGCGCCTCCGGCTTGAAGGCAACGCGGGAGGTGCGGAGGACCGCGGCGAAGGAGAGGCGGCCGGCAAGACACAGACGGCCGTGGATTTCGGCTAGCAGATCCGGCGAGAGTCTGGACAAGTCGCCGCCACTTTCGCCTTGGCTGAGGCGGTGTGTCTTCGATTGCGGCGGCATCTGGACTGTTGTGACGGTCTGGGTACGGAGGCGACCGGTTTCACGAGTACAAAAGGAGATGGATGACTTGCGATTTGGTCGGTTTCAAGATCAAACGGCTTCGAAATCCAACTGGCAGGATCAACGTACATAGGGCTTGTTTCGTTGCCCGCGAGCTTGGGACATTGGATAGACGGATTTGTGCCATGTATTGCACTTTATTTGGTGCTCACAATGTGTGGTCCTAATTACTCCCTCTCGTTCTACTCTCTCTGTTTCATAATATAAAATGTTTTAAGTCTTTTTTCACATGTACATGTATACACATGTATCTAAACACATTTAAGTGTATGTGTCCATTCTTTTTAGTATCTATCTATACTACTATTAAAAGAGCAAAACATGTGTTGAGCTGTGTTGATACATTAAATCTAATCCGTTCAATTCGATTAACGATCCAGATCGCTTCAAACCTTTTCAGTTTCATGATAATTACAAGATTGCTACCTCTAAAAATATAAATTGTTTTGTCAACACGCTAGACTTTTTGAGGCCGACGGGGACGGGGCAGCCGGCCGGGGAGGCAAGGCGGTCGAGGCACGGGCGAGCACTGGAGGACGGCCTCGGCGACGGGCGCGGCCGGTCAGGCAGCGTCCAGGAAGGAGCAAGGCGACGAGCGCGGCAGGCCGGGGAGGCGAGCACCGGAGCGCGGCCTCGACGGCGGTGACGGGCGCGACCGGCCACGTCCTCCACGTCGCCGCCCTACCTGAACTCCTCGAAGCCTTACATCCACGCCGTGCCCTGCCTCCACAACGCCGCCCCCAAAACGCGAGTAACGTGAGGAGCCCTGTCGGCGAGCGGCCAGGGTGACGCCGCCGTCCTTCACAAGGCCGTGTTCGAGTACATCGTCGCCCAGCCCGCCGCGAGGACGCCGCTGCCGTGCATATCCCGTATGGCGCCAAGTCCACTGCACCTGCCCGTCCCTGCCGCTCGACGTGTACTGCTCCTCCCAAGGCGGAGCCCCCCCTCGACAGCAGGGTTATGTATTCCTGCACATGGATTCGATCGTAGATGCTACGTCGTTCCATCACCCCGTGTAGTTCGCCAACGTAATTTTTTACCGAGGCTGTGGCAGCAGAATTGCTGGCTCGGCCGCGTCCATAGGAATTCCCGTCCATATGGATGTTTGGCAGTCTGGGCTTCTTGGTTTATATAGCAGATTTCTGAGATGATCCTGAAGAAGGAAGAACAGATGAAGAAAAGGTACACACTTATGTTCGTTATGTTGACTGATGATTGCCGAGACGTTGGTAGATGCTGATATGGTTCCTCACGATGTGCTTTATTTTCTGCTGTCAGAGTTTAAGATTATAGCCATGATGGCCAAGAGAATTTAGCGCCTCGCTTGGGACAGTGAAAATTCACAGCTACCCAGTTGTGATATGACAAGTATGACTCCCTAAGATCTGGAATAAGTCCAGATGTGCTATTACCAAGCCATTCAGCAAAAGAACAGACTATCAACAGCGTTGAGGGTTGCCGAATTTATTTGAGACATTTGGCCTGCACACTGTTATCGACATAACCACCTCAATATACAGTAGAGAGTTCAATGGATTATTTTGGATCTTGACCTGAAACCCCAGTCTTAGTCTGCATTCTCTCTGAAATGCCAAAACGCAACAAAGGAGTTCATGAGACTATAAGCAGCAACGTATTTGAACTAATCTTTATTTGTTACTCCTGTCCTATGGGAACAATGAGGAATGAAAGATATCAGTAAAAGGTCACAAGGATATCGAGTGACGACTTTGGCTTGCTTATAACACTTGATCACATATTAATATGCGTGTAATGGCCTCACCAAATCCTTGTTTTAAATGCAGATTCATGGAAGCTTTCAATGTTTGTACCAGGGATGCAAAGACCACCTGTAGAGACTGAAGAAGAGAATGAGCTTTCAGAATGAGAATTTACAGTACAAGGAGAGTGGAAGGTAGGAACTAAAATGCTTATAGCAAAAAAACTCGAACTTGTTTTCTATCAGGATGTTATTATGAGACTAAGTGTTTGTTTGTAACAATATGAGCACAAAACTTCCGATGTACACTTCCATCTAGCCTCCATAAATTTATCCGAGGCATTTGTGTCTTGTGCTTTGTTTGTCTAAATATGGTACTTTATGCATTGTTCAGCGAAGTTGCGACCTAATTCTATCCCAAATTTTTGACAGTTATGTTGCACTTTGTTACTTGTTACCCGTGCTAGAGTGAGTCCATGTGATATATGCGGCTCTTCACTAAGAACAAATATACAATCTAAGAGGTATGATTTTAAATTTATTTGTTTGCACAACCTTTATAGAAGATACGTCTACAATGACACAAAAATTCGAGGTCAAATTCAATTCATAGCTTGAGAAACAAAAATGATAAATCTGGCAGCATAATTTAAATCATATGTACACATTAACCATTTGCTTCAAAATAAATAAGATTTTGTTTATTGAATTTGGATGATATACAACTTATATGCATTAGACACGTGCATTGCACGTACACGATTACTAGTGAATGTAGACGTGCATGTGTAACACCTAAAACATCTTACATTGTGAAACGAAGGGAATAGTTTATAGGGCACAATCCTAAAAACAATTTGTTCAAAAAAAAATCACCTCCTAGGCACAATTATATTTAGTTCCTCTCAACTAGTGGCTGGTTAGCTCTCCCCACCAATGCATGCTAGATTTTAGATAAGCGCAACCTCTAAAATCAGCTTCCGGAAAGTTTTGGGGATCTTATGGTTTACAAATCCATTGGATAGAACAGGTGCCGGATATACTGAAAATTCAAAAACGAACTTCGTGCTGGATTTTCCTCCGAAATAGGGTTCCGCCCCACTATATTAATATAGTAACCACCAAATAAGAGTCTCCAAAGGAAAAAAAAACTTGGGCAGCAACAAACACAGGCCCAAAAGAAGAAAAGAATAAATAAAATGGATACAAAGACGAATTGACTAAGCGGAGGTGACTCGCAACCGATGTGCCCTCCGAAGAAGTACCACCACGCTCCTAGCACCGAATCGTCGAGTACCAAGTAGCACCATAATGAAGGAAAACGCACGGTGCTGCTCGGACTAGCGCCTTGGTCCTTTGGTTTCTCCCCGCACAAAGAGGGAAGTGGAAGATGGGTAGTCACGACACCCTCCTGGAACGCATCGGTGTCGGGCGAGCCGACAAGGAATTCTCTGGAAAAAACTCTATCCACAACCCCGGGCGATCCGTAGCACATGTGCCCCACAAGGACAAGGTCTCGAAATCACCAGAATTTGCGCTGGATTTTCACATTTTTCAACCGAACATAGTTCATACAAACATTTTTGCACAAACATAGAACTACATTTAAGATTTGAACAAAAATGACGCATAGGAAGATGCCCTCCAGCCACACAAACATATGCTGGAGCAAGCCCATCGTTCGTGATGGCGGTGAGCCCGTCCGTGTCATATTCAGTGGTGGGGCTCGGTGAGCGAGGAGATGGAGCCGTCGGAGTCCTTGGTGTACTCTTCAGAGGCGGAGTCCTCTAGTGGTGGCAACAATGCCCCGATACATCGCCGAGGCCGACATCGCCCTGAGGAGGTGCACCGTCGTGTCCACCACCGCTCGACGGAGGCGCAGCGCCGTGCCAGCCCAGCTGACGAGGTGTACCCTCATCAAATCCCATGGTTAAGGACCTAGGGTTGAGATTATGGGGAGAGAACGTGGCAGTACTGGTAGTTTCGTCGGCTGACAAGCAGAGGCAAAGATTTACCCAGGTTCAGGCCCCTCGGGTGGAGGTAAAGACCCTACTTCCTGCTTGTCTATTATTGATCGCTGGAGATTATGAGATTACAAGGTGGCTCCGGCGAGATGACGATCTCGCAAGAGCTTTGGTGGTTCGAGTATGGCTTGGTCCTAGATCGGCACCCCTCCCAGCCTTTAAATAGGCTGGGTCTCGGGAGTTTGTAACCGACCTAGTTTACAATAAGGAAAGTCTAAACCGACTACGTCTATGTCTAATCTTGGAGGGTACTCCATCTTCTTGGGCCTCTTGTCTTGGGCTTCGAGTAGGCTCTTCGATATTGGGCCTTAGTCGTTACGTGCACCAGGTACCCTCATGATAGGGTACCCGATATGTATACCCATGTCAGTAGCCCCCGAGTACTTGTCTGACTCGAAGAATCGGGCATGGACTCTTTCGTAAGTGCACGTCATATGCTTTGTATTCTGTATATATAATTTGGAATTCCTGTATGAATAGCACACGTTTGGCTATGTCGAGTATCTCATCGACTGTGGTTTCTGCTTATGATGACCAAGGGATAATAGCTTAGCAGGCCCAGTACACTCGATGGATCGGGACTAGTTAACTACACATTCGGGTAAAACCTTACTAGCTTTCAATCAAACTCGAGTCCCCGGACTCGAATCTGGAACAAACTGGTCAGATTCGACTAGGCCGCTGAGGTCTTACTGAGTCGATCTGCAGTATAACTTTGAATTTTACCCAACGCGTCCGTCGGGATTTTTCATCATGTCTGCTGACACGGAAAGTATAAGGATTTACGTTGCTGGAACGGTCCTTAGCCCAGCTCGAAAGTTCGGCGGGTCTTACCTTTGCACTATGCGTGCAGCATCCGAGGTATTTGCGACGGACGCAACTCAGGAATGTTTCGAGTATGTTTTTTGAACTTTGTTGGACGAGTCGTGTCCTTTGTCGACTGATATTTGCTGTTATGCTATCGGGTGCGCGACAGCGCTCCCGATGGGAGTAGCCCCCGAGATTGTGCTTTATTGCTTTGCAATGGAGGATAATCTCAAAAATCCCCTTACTCTGCATATGCTAATCGAAGAAATTTGTGCCGTAATTCTATCGGGTGCACGACAGTGCTCCCGATGGGAGTAGCCCCCGAGATTATGCTGTATTACTTGTAAATGGAGGATAATCTCAATCATTGTCTTGAGCATCTTCAGTCGAAGAATTTTTTGAATACGCTCCCGATGGGAGTAATATGACTTAGTCGAAGGAACGGTCGAGTAACCAATTTTGCCTTAAGAAGTTTTGTCACACCCGAACTAATCAAGGCAATCGAGTGACCAATATGCGTTGGGCATACTCGAACGTATTTTCTGAACAGATGCTTCAATGACGTCAGGGATGACGTTTATTTCGACTGCGATTTCTGACACGCGTGGCGTGCGTTATGCTGCGATTGATGGGACGTGACACATAGGTGGGCCCATTTGTGCAGAGCTGACCGAAGACGGTGCCGTTTGGACTTGATTTGACTATACGGGCCCACTTTTTCCGCAAGCGTGATGATGGCTCCTCTTTTTACGTGCGTAGTGGGCGGAGTGGCCGGCGACGGTTGCCCTCCGCGTTTGCCACGTGTACGGTCAGATTGTGTGCGTAACGCACGATTTGGATCTGAATGGCTGTGATTGCTTTTGACTTGTGGTAAATAGGGGAACGGCGCTGGCATTTGTTTTTTACCTGCCATTTGCTCTGCGCGCCGCCCCTGTTCCATCGTCTTCCTTGCGCTCTGCCTCCATTGCTCCTGCGCTAAAGCTTTGCGCGCTCCCCACCTGTTCGTTGACAATGAAGAAAGTGGCGGGCAACAAGCGCTCTGCCTCGACTGCTGCCGCCGCGCCCGATGCGGCGGCGATGAAGGGGAAGAAGACTGCGGCTGGCGCATCTGCGGCCGCCGTCGACCTCAAGAAGACCAATGGCGATTGGATGAAATCCACCCTGAAGGAGGCGCAGCTGGACAAGCTGCGCGAGGAGGGATTGCTGCCACCTTCCGACCAGCTCTTCGTCCGCGCACCTTCGCCCAAGGAGGTACTTCCCGAGCCTCGCGCTAACGAGCGCGTCTGTTTCGCGGAGTTTTTGCCTAGGGGTTTCTCGCTCCCCCTCCATGATTTTGTGCGAGGTTTGCTTTTTGCCTACGGGGTGCAGATCCATGATCTCACCCCGAACGGTATTCTGCACATTGCGTGTTTCATCACGCTGTGCGAGTGTTTTTTGGGAGTTGCTCCGAGTTGGGCATTATGGAAGTCTATCTTCATGGTCCGGCCCAACAACCGAGGCGGCCGAACCTATCCAGTCGGAGGCCTGCAGATCCAAGTGCGCAGCGACACCCGGTACTTCGCCCTGAAGCCAGTCGACTCGGCGCAGGGGTGGAGGAAGAGGTGGTTCTATGTGAGTCGACCAGGATGGGGCCCCAGCATTTTCGACTGCTGGTATAGCCGCTAGGACGAAAGCCTGGGACCATGAGCTTTCGACTGAAGAAGTGGCGGAAGCAGCGCCCTGCTGGAGACAATTGGAGGGCTCCTTAACAGCGTCACGGGTGTGCATCTGATTGCCACCTTTGTGAAGATGCGGGTATGGCCGCTCCGCGCTCGTGCCCACCCAATGTGGGAGTACGAAGGTCCCCTCGACTCCACTCGAATGAGCAAGGAGGAGCTGTCTAGGAGTGAACTGGTGGCACATGTGCGGTCCATCACCAGTACAAAACAAAGCGAGCCCTGCAATGTCGACTGCCCAGTCGATCCTTATGGGGCTGAAAAGCCTTTGCCAGAGGTTAGTGAATCTTTCGAGTCTATGATCTCCTGTTTTTGTTATCCTTCTGTGCATCTTTTTGACTTTCGACTGCTATATTTTTTATGCAGGGCCACTCGACTACCTCAACCCTTCCTCCTCTTCCCGAAGATGGCCCAACTTATGAAACAGAGGTGACAGTAGAAGCGAAGGGAGGGGATGAATCGCCTCTACCTTCGGCTACCACTTCACCCACAGAAGAGGTTGAAGAGGAAGGGGTAGAGGAAGCACAGGGCAAGGAGCCTGCCGCGACTGAGGATGTTAGCGAGGTTCCTGCTCGCAAGCGCCGTCGGGCAGCCCAAGTTATGTCTTCTTCCACGAGCTCACCCGCGAAGGAATCGGATGTGAGGGATGATGGAAACTCAGGCTCGTCTCCTACGACCACAGCTGCTCCCTTGGACGTGAGTCCTTTGAGCTCGGCTCCTCCTCCTCCTCAGTCGGGTGGGGAGCTACTTTTTGGAGGCCCAAACTTTGAAGGCTCGACACTGAGGATGAAGAAGAGCACAGGTTTGCTCCAAAAAAAAATTTATGAGTTGAGTACTGTTTCTTTATGTTGCATGTCTTTCGGTCACTTGCAGTGCTGAGACTGTGCGACCTCCAACTCCTCCAACCGAGAGAGCTCCGACTCCAGACCAGCCAGAAGCTTCCCCTGTTGCGGCTGAGGTTGTGAGAACAGTAGCCACGGCTACTACCTTTGAAGCCGCCAAGATCGCGAGTTCATCAACTCCGCAAATTGGGACTTCTGCTGCCAAGCCTGCGCCTTGGGTTGAACACGTAAGTGTCTTTTGTCGAGTCTTCATTCTAGGATTTATTTGTGTATAGCTTATGCTGGTTCCATTGTGCATGCAGCCCTTCTACCTCAACCTGGTTGAATCAGGCAAGGCTTTTGTCCAGGTTGAACAAGAGAGGGACAACCTACGCGCTGCAATGGAGCAACTCAGCCGTAAGTGTGTTTGACTTCTGTATGTCCTTGCTTTGTCGATTGTGAATGACATCTGTCCATCTATCTCAGGTGACAAGGCAACCGCTGAGTCTCGGGTTAAAGAGCTAGAATAGGCACTCGCCAAACAGTGGGCTGAGTCGAAGAAGGCCTTGGATGATGCCAAGGACTCCGCTGCTTTGCGCGAGAAGAATTATGCTGAGCGCCTGGCGAGCCTCACCCGAGACGTAGGCGGTGAGTTGAATCTTTCACTTTTTGCCTACTTCTTTTTGCCACTGAATAGTATGTAACATTTTCTGTTATTTCTTCTTTTTTGAAGGAGCTGTTGGCGCACCAGCACCTGTAGACCAATCGAGTGGCGATTTGTCCCTTGACCGCGCAATCGGTGACCTGGATGTCGTCTCCACCCAAGCCAAGGATGCACTCGCCAAGTCTACGAGCACGCTCGGTGCCGTGTTCAAGGATGTGTTCCCATCTAGCCAACCTCCTTCGACTGTGGATGGCTTCGCAGATGTCCTGGGCCCGGGAACTTCGACTATGGCGAACTTTGCTCGCACTTTGACGGTACGCGGCTCAGAGACCACCCTCAAACTCCTTTTAGGTCATGGGATAGAGGGTGACTTCGAAGCCGCTCTGTCTGCTTTCCCTCGTAAGCCTGGCGGGAAACTGGTGTCCCTAAAGCATTTGAACGAGCCAGCCGCAAAGTTGGCTGAAATTTTTATGGCCACCATGGAGCGCCGGGCAGCAGAGGTCGCCGCTCGTGCGAGTAGGGCTAGGTCAGAGTCAATGTCTGAGAAGTAGGGCAGCCGCGCCTTTGATGTCTTGTAATTAAACTTATGACCATGCGAGTATGCATGTGCTTTCGCTACCTTTGTATGAATTTATGTTCCTTGTTATGATTCTGCTTGTAAAGCTGCGTGTTGTTACTCGCCTAAGCTTTGTGATGAGTTTCTTATGAAACTTTTATGATGCTTGGAACAGAAACGGCCAGCCGCCACTTCATCCAGTTCGTCGTGGCATCATGCCCCTACTCGATCTCGAGCTCAGGCGGCAAACGAAGCCGCAGTAATACGTTATATGAAGGCTCGACTCGCGAAACAGGAGCAAGAGCTGGCGAGTGCCCGAAGTGAGCTGGAAAGGATGAGGGCAAGGCTGCTTTACCCACCCAACTGGAGGAGTATGTGCTTGGCGAGATGGAGATCGTGAACAGACAGCTCGAGTGTAAGCATGACTGCCTTGATCTTATGAGTTCACGGCCTGTTCTTTTTTGTTCACCCAACTTGTGTTGTTGCAGGTTTTGTTCAAGATTTCCAGGCGGAGCAGGCTCGCGTGGATGAGCAGTTGAGCATGGCAACTGACGAACCCACGACTGGCCATCAGCACTTTCGCTTGGATAAGCACCGAACACGGATACTGTCGGCCCAGTGAAATCCAGGGTGTGCTGGGCCTGTCCTATATGGCCCTCGACACTTGGTGGCGAATTTTCGCTAAGGACCAGGCCTATGGCCTGGAGAGCCTCTCGAGGATCATTGCCTCGCGAGGGCATTTGAGGCAGCAGAGGCCTGTGGAGGCCATATCCACTGCTGCCCCCTCTTCAAGGAAATCTCCCCTGGGGAGA
Source organism: Poa pratensis (assembly GCA_947311845.1). NCBI lineage: Eukaryota > Viridiplantae > Streptophyta > Magnoliopsida > Poales > Poaceae > Poa > Poa pratensis. The sequence goes on from CAMZMU010000078.1 coordinate 45,134,551, forward strand.
GGTCAACGCCGAATTCTCTACAGGGCATCCAAGCCCTCGTGGAGATCGCTTCGCTGCAAAGCAACCTCTGCAGAGCGCACATGGGCTCTGCAGCGGCCGCAGAGTGACGCGCGCCCCTGCGCGCGGTGACGACGACGCCGCAGTTGCCATTTTGGTGATTAAAGGGGTCAATAAAGCTGTGCCACCCGCTCCGGACTACAAGGATTTCCTCTTTGGTGATAAGGGGACCGGCCGGCGCTACGCTCCAAGGCCAACGTCACCGTGGGCACCCCCACGTTCCTCTGCGGCCCCAGCTGGCCGTCCTGCATGGACGGTGGGTACTCTGCTACAGGAGTCAGCTTTACGCTCATGGACCGCGTCCATGGACACCGGGCTGCGATGCACCGCGCTCCACCTTCTGCGCCACGTGACAGCCCTACCAGTGCGAGTGCAAGGAGGGAGCACGGGGCGCCTATAAAAGGAGGCAAGGTGCACCGTAGCAAGGGATCGCATTCTCATTCCAGCATAGCCACTTACGCGCAAGGAAGAAGAAGACCTTTTCCCTTCCTTGTACACCATTGCCAAAAGAGAGCCCTCGGCAAGCTCATTGTACTGTAACCTCTACAAGCAGTGCAATACAGACAAGCAGGAGTAGCGGTATTACCTCCACACGAGGGCCGTGAACCTGGGTACGGGCTGGTGTTCATCTCTGTCGTGATGTCCCTCCACTTGCTCGACGAGCACCGTCGCCGTGCAGGTTGAGGGTTGTTTGACCAACGTGTTCAGCCCCTTACACGAACTCTCTTCGTGAGCTTGACTATCCCTGTTTCGTGGGAGTCATTCTCCGACAATTGGCGCGCCAGGTAGGGGGCTGAGGCGCGTCTTCAACCTTCATCGACCTCTGCACCATGGCGGACACTCGCGCAGCTCGCGCCACCCGGCGGGCATCAGGCAGGGCAACCACCGAGCCCGCTGCCAACACCACCAACCCTCGCGGCCGTCCCCGCGCCAGCCGTGCCACGGGGCGCAACACCGCTGAACCGCGGGTGGAGCACCCCGAGGACGACGACGGCAACCACGACGACCGCTTCGACGACGACGTCGACCACGGGCACGGCGAGGACGCTGAGTCCTCGCACCCGTCCCAGCGCCACAGCGCCTCCACTCTTGGGCGTCCAGCGCCCAGCCCAAACACCGCGCTGCTCATGGCCGCGGAACTCTTCCGCTACCGTCCCACAGCTGAGGCGCACGACAACTGGCTCGGCCGCCTTCAGCACCTCGTCGATTGCGGCGGCACCGCGCGCTGCTCCTGCGGCGTCGCGCTCTCTGGTGCACCACAACTCCGGACGCGCTGGAACCACCGCGCATGGCGCACCTCCGCCGCCGCCGCCGCCTCCGCCAGGTCCGCCTCCAGCCGCGGCGCACAAGGCCGCATCCCACGCGTCTTCGCCGCGCGATTGTCAAATCGTGCAGCGGACACCCCCAGACGCGCGGGTGGAAATGGAGCGCCAGAAGGACCTCCAGAAGCGCATCGTGGAGGAGATCGGCCAGGCAGGGCGACAGAACCGCCGTGCTCTTCAGGGGGCATCGCCTCGTACGCCACAGGTTGCGCGGCCTTCACCCGCAACCTGCGGCGCGTCGTCTGGCCACAGAAGTTCAGGCCTGACCTACCCAAGGGCTACGACGGCACGAACAACCCCATCGAGTTCTTGCAGCTCTACACCACCTCCATCCAAGCTGCGGGGGAGACGACAAGGTCATGGCCAACTGGTTCTCCCACGCTCTCAAGGATTCCGCCTTGTCGTGGCTCCTGAACCTTCCCGAGGACTCCATTGACTCGTGGGAGGAGCTCTGCCAGCAGTTCGTTGCGAACTTCAAGGGCACGTACGAGCGCGCCCTCACCTACAACGACCTGCGAGCTGTGCGCCAGAAGCCTGGCGAGACCCTCCGCAGGTACATCCAGCGCTTCAGCCAAGTCCGCAACAAGATCCCGAACATCCCGGACTCGCACGTCATTGCGGCCTTCAGAGAGGGCGTCACCAACCACAGGATGCTCGAGAAGCTCGGCATCCATGATACCCTCTCCTCCGTGGTGAAGCTCTTCGACATCGCAGACAAATGCGCCAAGGCAGAGGAAGGGCTCCTCTTCGTCAAGGTGGGCTCGACAGACGACCCTGTCGAGGGATCCAAGACCCAGAAGAGGCGTGACGAGATCAAACGCAAGCCTACCGCAGTCCTGGCAGCTGAACCCGACGCCAAGCATGTTCGCGAGGACTCTCCAGAGGCTGGCAAGAAAGAGGTGGACAACCGCCCGTTCTGCATCTACCACAACAGGCGCGGCCATGCGACAGAGAACTGCTATGACCTCAAGCAACTGAGCAAGAAGCGTGAGCAAGAAGAGGCAGCGGTGGCCGCGGCAGAGGCCGTGGTTACCGCAAAGGTGGACGCAAGGGCAACTTCCAGAGGCCTCAGGGAACTCAGGCGAATGCCGCCGAGAAAAACAACAATCTGCCCGACGAAGAGCCTGGAGGCTACCAGGCCCCCAAGGGTGCCATGGCATGCATCCTCGGCGGATCCCAGGCGCCCAAGTCGAACAACCAGTTCAAGCAGTTCGCTCGCGAGCTCAACGCAGCGCTTCCCGGGGTCGAGACGTCCCGCCCCCTCAAGTGGTCCCAGTACACCATCGCCTTCGACGCCAAAGATCACCCCAAGTCTACAAAGACTGTGGGCACCCTCCCGTTGGTGTGCACCCCCACCATCAACAACATCGCCGTCGGCAAGACGCTCATTGATGGGGGTGCAGGCCTAAACGTCATCTCTGTCGAGACCTTCGAGACGCTTCAAGTGCCCTACGAGTGGCTCATGCCCTCCAGGCCCTTCACCGGGGTCACCAGCGGCTCAATCTCGCCTCTGGGGCAAGTGAGGCTCGCGGTCACTTTTGGCACGCAGGAGAACTACCGCACCGAGCTAATTGACTTCGACGTCGCGCACATTGGCCTGCCCTACAACGCCATCCTCGGCTACCCCGCCCTCGCGAAGTTCATGGCCGTCACGCACCATGCCTACAACATGGTCAAGATCCCTGGCAGCGGTGGCACCATCACCATACGCGGTCACGTACAGGACGCCACGCGCGCGTCGAGATCGCCTACAAGGCCGCTGCCATGGCATTCCCCGCTGACGAGGACATGGAGCCTCTCGAGAGGCCCAAGAAGAAGAAACAACTGTTCACTCAAGAGCAAGCATCTACAAAGAAGGTGTCGCTGAGCACCAGCGGCTCGGGGGCTGAAGGCTCGGGGGCTAGCGTCACCATAGGCGCTGGCTTGCCTCCCAAATAGGAAAGCGCGCTCGTCGCCTTCCTTCGGGCAAATTCTGACATGTTCGCATGGACTCCGTCAGAAATGTCCGGTGTACCAAGGGAGGTGATCGAGCACCACTTAGCCGTGTGTCCAGACGCACGCCCTGTAAAGCAAAAAGCGCGGAAACAAGCCCCCGAGAAGCAAGCGTTCATCATCAAAGAAGTAGAGAAGCTGAAAGCAGCAGACATCATTCGAGAAGTTGCCCACCCCACTTGGCTCTCCAACGGTGTGGTTGTCCCAAAACCCAATGGAGGAGGCCGGCTCTGCATCGACTACACAGACGTGAACAAGGCTGCCCCAAGGATCCTTACCCCATGCCAAGGATAGACCAGATTGTGGACTCCACCGCCGGCTGTGATCTCCTCTGTTTCCTGGATGCCTTCTCAGGCTACCACCAGATCAAAATGGCCAAGGAAGACGAGGAGAAAACAGCATTTCTCACCCCTTGTGGTGTGTATTGCTACACTTGCATGCCCTTTGGCCTGAAAATGCCGGCGCCACCTTCCAGAGGCTCATGAGGATCGCCTTGGGGGCTCAGATGGGAAGAAATGCAGAAGCTTATGTCGACGACATCGTGGTCAAGTCTCGCGAGGGAGACACTCTCTTGAAGGATCTCGAGGAAACCTTCGCCAGCCTGCGCAAGGTGAACATCAAGTTAAACCCCGCCAAGTGCGTCTTCGGGGTGCCTTCAGGCAAGCTCCTCGGGTTCCTCGTGTCCCACCGCGGCATAGAAGCAAACCCTGACAAGATCAAGGCTATAGAAGACATGCAGCCACCTCGCCGCCTCAAGGACATGCAGCGCCTAGCAGGATGCATGGCCAGCTTAGGCCGCTTCATCTCCAAGTTCGGCGAGAGAGCCTTGCCATTTTTCAAGATCATGAAGAAATCCGGCACCTTCAAGTGGACTCCAGAGGCTGACGAAGCATTTGAGGACTTGAAGAAATACTTGGCTAGCTCACCAGTCATGGTAGCCCCCAGGGCAGGCGAGCATCTGAAGCTGTACCTAGCAGCCACTCCACAAACTGCTAGCGCCGTCCTGGTGGTGGAAAGAGAAGAGCCAGTTCTCCCAAGAAAAGCACTGCCACACCAAGTCCAGAACCTCCCGACGGGAACAGTCTCTCCAGACCCAGTGCCAGGCCCACAGCCTCAAGTCGAGCCCTCCACGAGCCTGCCGAGGCTCCTCCACAGGCAAACCTCGCCAAACTCCTGAGGAGCCTCTCGAGGGAGCCGACGCTGCCGCACCATCAACGACCCTCGTCGAGCATCCAGTCTACTTCGTCAGTACTGTACTGCGAGATGCTCGCGAGCGGTACCCAGTGCAGCAGAAGCTCCTCCTCGCGCTACTCATCGCCTCCAGGAAGCTGCGCCACTACTTCCAGGGTCACCCCATCACGGTGGTCACGTCCCCCTGGAGCAGATCCTGCGCAACCCCAACGCTACTGACCGCGTCGCAGGATGGAACATTGAGCTGCAGCCATTCAACTTGCGCTTCGACACCACAAGAGTCATAAAAGGGAGAGCGCTGGCGGATTTCGTCGCCGAGTGGACAGACCCAACTCCTGAAGAGCCTCGCGAAGAAGAAACCGCGTCATCGGGAGATACAATGCCAAGCCACTGGACCATGCACTTCGATGGAGCTTTCGCCTGCCGCAATGGTGGGGCTGGCGTTGTCTTAACCTCACCAAAAGGTGACAAGCTCTACTACGCCATCCAGCTGTGCTTCACAATAGACAAGATCTCCAACAACATCGCCGAGTACGAGGGCCTCCTCGCCGGGCTCAGAGCCGCAATCGCCCTTGGCGTCAAGCACTTACTCATAAAGGGTGATTCCCAGCTCCTGGTTAACTTCTCCAACAAGAGCTACACGCCTAAAGACGACCACATGGCCGCCTACCTTGAAGAGGTCCGCAAGCTCGAGAAGCACTTCAGGGGCATGGAGCTCATGCACATCCCGCGAAAGGAGAACCAAGAGGCAGATGACATCGCCAAGCGAGCATCACGAAGGCAGGCCCAGCCGGCCGGCGTGTTTGAAGAGAGACTCTCCAAGGCGTCCATAAAGCAGCCACAAGAAGCAGCAGCCGCAAGCACAGACGAAGTACTCCCACCACCTCCTATAGGTGGGGCACCCAACTGCGGTCCATCCTCAGGGGAGCGTCTGCTGCTGGCTATGGTGCACCAAGAGACAGGCTGGGTTGACGAACTCAAAGACTACCTGCTGAAGGGAGTCCTTCCTGAAGAAGACGCGGAGGCAGAACGAGTGGCTCGACAAGCCAAGTCATACTACATCCTCGAGGGAGACCTGTACCGCAAGCGCCCAAATGGAATTGCACTCAAGTGCGTCCCCCCCGAGGAAGGCCGCATGCTGATCAGAGACATTCACAGTGGAGAGTGTGGCCACCATTCCTCTGCACGCACCCTGGCAGGCAAGGTCTTCAGGAGCGGTTTCTACTGGCCCCAAGTGCTTCAAGATGCCACCACCATCGTCCAGTCTTGCGATGCGTGCCAGTTCCACGCCAAGCAAGTCATCAGCCTGCACTGGGACTCCAAACCATCCCGCTCTCGTGGCCTTTCGCGGTCTGGGGCTGACATCTGGGACCCTTCCCGAGATCACAAGGGGGCTACCGCTTCCTCTTCGTGGCAGTCGACAAGTTCACCAAGTGGGCAGAGGTTGAAGCAGTGCGCAGCATACCGGCCAGGGCAGCAGTAAAATTCATCAGAGGCCTGGTCTGCCGCTTTGGTGTGCCTAATCGCATCATCACCGACAATGGCTCACAATTCACCAGCGGCATCTTCAGGGCCTACTGCGAGAGCCTCGGCACCAAGCTCTGCTTCGCCTCGGTGGCTCACCCACAGAGCAACGGCCAAGCCGAGCGAGCAAATGCTGAGGTCCTCAAGGGCCTCAAGACAAGAAGCTTCAATCGCCTGAAGGGCTACGGCAAGGGCTGGATAGACGAACTCCCGTCCGTGCTCTGGTCCATCCGCACGAACCCCACGAAGCCCACTGGTGAGACGCCATTTGCCTCGTGTATGGAGCTGAAGCAGTCCTCCCCACAGAGATCAAGCATGGATCCGCACGGGTCCTTGCCTTCAACGAGGACGATCAAGCAGACCTCCACAGCGACGACCTGCTCCTTGACGGGTTGCGCCGCCGTGCCGCCCTCAGGGCAGCCAAGTACCAGCAAGACCTGCGACGCTACCACAGCCGCCACATACGTCCGCGCACTCTCGAGACAGGCGACCTCGTCCTCAGGAGAATCCTCTCCAGGGAAGGTCTCCACAAGCTCTCGCCAATGTGGGAAGGCCCCTACAGGGTCTCACACATCGCCAGGCCTGGCGCGGTACGCCTCGAAACGGAGGACGGCATTCCGGTCAAGAATCCATGGAACATCGCGCATCTACGCAAGTTCTACCCGTGATCATAGTCACGCCAGACATTTTTTGTCTCTAGAGGGAAGCACACAACTTCACCTCCAAGCTTCACAAAAGCTTCTCCTCCCGAGGGCCAGCCCCTCTGAGCTCTCCTGATTACGTGCCGCCGCAGGCCGTGAAGAGTCTCAGCCACTGAATGTGGTCCCCATGCCTCGACATGGAAAACTTTATCTTGGTCACACCAAGTGTAATGAACCAATTCGTTTCTCAATGAAACATTGCGCTGAGGCGCCGCTATGTAATATTTTGGTGGTGAGTTTTACTTTTCATCATCTTAGTTCATTTCGCGCTCATATTCTTCCCCATGCGCACCTCGCGAGCGGGGGCTGAGTACGGTGACTGTGCCTCAAGAGCACCCCAACAGCACCGCAAAATCCAAAGGATCCGAGCTCTAGCACGTGAGCACGCTCTCACGCCTGTTACCTCCCCAAAGAGCTCTGGCCCATGGGCTTGCTCCCAAAACACGCCACCTCACCAAAGGACCTTGGTACTTACTCTCCTCGCGAGATACCCATGAGGAAGCCTATAAGCGCGCATGGTGTTTACTACCATGTGCCTGCTTTGGGTTGCCTCTCTAACCAATACAGGGAACAAAGTCCTCCCCAAGGTCGAGAAGTCACGCTCCGACCCCTAGAAGGGAGCGCACCATCAGGGGGAAGCCAACGCCCTCTACGAGGCCAAAGTCTCGCCAAGCTAAGTCTAGCGCTCGCGCTCCTCAGAAGTTTTTCTCCCTCTCACGGCACCTGTCGCCCTCGAGCGGTTTTTTCTCTCTCACACTCCATGGACTGCTTGTGCGTCAAAGGGGAGCCCTCGAGCACCGCGACTCGAGAGCCCTTACCTCTCCAAGCCTTAAACACCCCCCGGCCTTGCCGAGTCACGCTCCGGCATACCGTAGCGGCGGTGTCATAGCGCAAAGAGATGGGTCCTGACGACGTAGAGCGAAGAAAGACATGGAACAGGGAAAGGACCCTTCGAGGGGCACACACACATGTTTGCATACGATCAAAGTATCTTACAAGCCAGCGTGAATTAAAACAAGTCTTAAAACAAAGATAATTGCGCCAAGCGCATCTTGTTGCAGGAGTGGCCTAGGCAGAGGGTTCACCATCGCCGTCCTCTTCAGCCTTCTCTTCTTCGGCGCCTTCATCCTCCTCAGCGGCCTGCTCCGCCTCAACCCTCTTGAAGCGGTCGACGTAATCGTTGACTTCTTCTCGAACCAAGTTGGAGAGCTCCCAGGCCGGATCTCCCTCGATGGGCTCGGTCACTGACTCGAAGTCGAAGCCGGGGTGAAGGCGCTGGAGGTTGGCGAAGACGCGATCGATCGCCACGGTCAAGAGCTTGCGGCACTCCTCATCAACAACGTCGCCAAGTTCCGCCACAGGGCCCTCGAGCACAGAGAAGAGCTGATCGAAGTAGGCGAGGTATGTGGCGGCGTCAGCGTTCCCATTGACGGGAACAACAGGAGCATCCACTCCTAGCTGCCCCGCGAGAGTGTTCCCCGGGTCACCAAGGACTTGAACACGCGCTCCCGCTGCTGCGTCAGGACCGCGCCGCCTGCACGCTGTGCTCATCCTCTGCAGCACGCTCCACAGCAGGGCCCGCCTGCGCAGCCAGCTCCCTCATATCAGCCATCAGGGAGGCGAGGTCTTGATCAGCACGTTCGCGAGCCTCTTCCGCGCGGCGACGACCGTCCCTGGCGCGCCTCACCCGGGAGTTCAGGTTGGCGTTCTGGTGCTCCAGTTGAACAATGCGGGCATTGTCATCCGCGCGTTTCTTCTTGAAGCGGTCCTTCTGCTTCCTGAGCTTCCCGGTATTCTTCGCGACGGCGGAGCGATATTCTTCTTGCTTGGCGGCGGCATCCTTCTCAGCCTCTTCCTTCCTCGCGGCAAGCTTTCGTTTGGACTTCTCTACAAGCTTTTTGTGCCTGGCCACCTCCTCGTCATGCTTGCCTATGGCCTCGGCCAGTTTGCCCTCCCGCGCCTCAGATCCGCGCGCTGCGTGGACAGCTCCTTGTCAGCCTGCAGTTGCCGCTCTCGCGTTTGAGCACCTCCGCTTCGCGCCGCCAGTACTTGCTCACGGGCATCCAAGGACACGCGGTGTTGGTCCAAAGACTTCCGCGTAGCCTCCGACTCCGCGGCGAATTTCCCTCGCGGTCGGCAAGCTCTTGGCGCTGAGCGGCTAGCGTGGTCTCGAGGTCGCGCGCTCTGAGGCAGCGGCTTGGCGCTCC